>JARHVA010001638.1:2035000-2047500 GCA_037957365.1 Torreya grandis
ACCAATCACCCAAATCACACAATCAATTTGAAACATAAAAATTGATGAATGACAATAGTTGGAAAGTCTGAAATCAATCAAAACTCTTGGTAGATAACATCCACAAAGGGAGGAGAAGTTCATGCATTAACCAAGGTCAAGAGGTCCAATGTGGTCTAGCTGAAATAATAGTATACCAGGCTAAAACATAACCACTTGCTTATGGTTTACATGTCTAGTGTTCATGATACCTAGGAAGGATAACCGACATGAAGGTATGGCTACAAGCACACAAGGATAAGCAAGCAAAAATATGGTGCCAAAACTCGATGTCAAAATCAAGGACATAACATAGTCTCACATGCAACAGGACAGGGCAAAGTTAACAAAAGATGAAAATCAATAGTACAATAAAGTATAATGATGGTGGATCAATATCACATAGTATATGTTATACCTGTCAAAGTGACAATCTAACTACTCAGTCACCTGTGATATACCCAAGATTTTCAAACCCAACATCGAGCCTAGCTCACAGTTTGGTGCCTGAAATCACCAAATAAGACATTAGTATATCTAAACATTGTTAATGTAATACTAATAATTCAAAATGATCAATAGACATGATATGATAAATTAAGTATAATCATCTATAACTATGAAGGGACTAGAGTCAATACTGATGATCATAACCCAAAGCATGCCATGTGACATAACTAGCATATGTAATAAAAATCAACATCAATCAAGTAAAACATGACATATCAATAATATATAGAAATTTATTTAACTAAAGTAGAATACACATATAACATCATAAAATAAATCTATTGTATATATTAGGCATATCAAGATATAATGAATCCAATACGAGCCTCAACCATGACATAACATATCCCCTTAGCTATCCAAGGCACCTATGTTATAACCATCTGAAATGAAACCAACATCAACCATCATCAGTCTAAATTTTAGCAAAAATATGCTAAGTAAACCATAGTCCAATATCCATAAGGACCACAAAGTCAATTCATGAAATCCTCCCCTCCTTAAAGAGGAGACATCCTTGCAACTAACAACAATCAAGTACAAATTTCTTAGAAAGACTCCAACAAAACTAGTCAATACTGTTACACAATCCCTCCACCCACTGTAGGATGGAAATGTCTTAGTGACATCTCATGGATATTGATATCTATTGTCATTATAATAGTGGCATTATCTAATGCAGTAGGCCAAGTAATAACCTCCTTCCCATCTTCACATGTCCTTCATGACACTTAAAGGGAAAACCAACACTTATACAACACTATCATAGCATAAAATTTCACCAAATCTCACAACTTGGTTGGAAATTTTCTACTCTCATGCCTTAAAAGGGCCAACAAACCATTAAAATCTTCTAAAAACAAGCTATAGTAGGTTCATCAAACCTAAAACACCTACATCAATCATTAAAATTTCCAAGGTAACAACTATTAATTCTCATGTAGCATCATTGTTATAACCATCCTAGCCATTTATGATGGTGGTCCCAAAGCATCATGATCACACAGTGTCCCAAAACATAGAAGATAACACTTACCTTAATAATTTTTCCATAAACGTTACTGATAACACTCCCAAGTAAGAACATACAGCTAAGGAATCACAATATAAAAGTGATATCTAAACCATATTAGCAATCTAAATATGCAACTTGACTAAAGTCAATGTCACTTGTGACAATACATATAGACCTATAATAAGAGGTTAATGATCACAAAATCATCCAATCCCACCAGATTGTAACCAAAATCTAAATTAAGAATGGAAATATTATACTAAAAAATTATGCCACATGCATAATCTTAAGAACATTCATCATATAATGTCATATCACAATGGTATTATTCCATACTATTATGGTTACTCCACTACATCATCAACCATTTAGGGGTTAGTGCAGCATCCCACACCAACCACACTAAACAATAGAGGAGCTATACCAAGCATCACATGTAAGCCTAAGTCTTAAAACATGTTATTCAACACATACATGAGCTTGCATGATGGTTACAAGGATTATGATCCCACCATCTCACTACACTTACCTCATGGCAGTATATAAAAATAATATAATCCACCTGATCAAGACTTAGTGATACTCTATCAGAGCATAAATTACCATACATTATAATAATACTTATAAACAAAACAAAAATATTCATCCCAAAATATTTCCAATAGGTATAATAATAAAAATACCTAACAAGAGCATGGTTACACCTATATGTCAACACATGCATGCCTTTTAGCAAGTACCACCTTGCCAAATTACATAAATATCCAAGTCTACCAAACTAGTTAGTGCTTCACAAGGGAAAAATAGTAAAACTTCACAATGGTTGTTTTTCCCACAACCTCCATGAGGTGACTAAAATAACACTAAATCCATAAAGTGACCATTATGCAATAAGATCCCATGACCAACTCATGGCACACGTGGTGCACACTCTAAATGAATCATGTGGCTACTTGTGCAAAAGAAAAAAGTATATTTTCAGGCTATGAGAGACTCCACTTCCTAGCCTATACCCAATCAAAATCATTATAGATGTAGTGCTTTTCTACCCTCTACCTCATACATGCATCAATACTCGATGCTAGAGTAGTAAATGCGGGATTACACAACACAATACAACATTTTACCTTGGCAATTCAAACAAATAGAAGTTTATTTCACATGAAAAAATACATCATATGAGTGGGGTACAACCACATTACCACCTACTATATATGTTAACAACATGAATCACATTTATTCAAAGATAGGTGCATAAAATATTCATGTAACAATTTTTAAAACATAGATCAAATTAAGGTTCACATGATTGATTTCAAAAGTGGGGAGATCACTTTACACAAGTAAATTGACATTATTCATGAATTTAACCATTACAACATACCATTAAGTCTATAATAATGTTCACACAATAATGCTAATATCAAGAAGATAAAGTGAAAATCCATGAGGTCATTACATACACATAGGGGTAAGAGATATCAATTTACATGATTTGACATAATCAATAAAATTTAAAAATTCACACAACATCAGTATCAAAACAAGCATATGAAAGTCTAAAAGGTTAATCATATACACAAGTATAATAAAAACACACATTACATGATTTAGCAAGATCAATGAAGTAATAATTATACAACACATAACAATTTATGTACAAGGAGGAATCACGTGAAAGAGATCACACATACATGACTAAGGTGTTCAACAACTATGCCAAGGTAATTTCACATCATGCAAACAACACATATAATTTTGAAGCACAAGATTCCATGACTCCCATCGAGTCACCTAATGTCTAGATGTCATCCATATAACACTAATATCTATCATATAATACACATAATCAGTCCTAGTGATCTCAAATCATAATCACCTTCTCTCAAGGAAGGCGGCATTCCAATAAAGCCATAAAATCTATCTCCATGATTTTTTGAATATCTATAATATTTACACATCATGGATAGATGTCTCACACTACCTGATAGTAATAAGAGATTCTTAAAACTATCTAACTTGCCCAAGCAAGTCAACCACACTCACTCATTAGACCCTTTAGGCTCAAGTTTCACCCCTGGACCTCCCAAGATATTACACATTGGCATCATTGGATAGTTTGTCCATGCAACTAGCAATGGCCACTAAGGTGTTATTTCATGATTCTAATAAGAAGCTTACATCACTATTCTTCCAATTGACTTAATCCAAAAGTCAAGGGTTAAATAGAAATGCTCGATTAGATACAACACCACTTTTGGGAAAGGGTGGACTTGGACAAGGCATGGGGTGAATGCAATAACACTACCATGGAAAATAGAACTTTCCACAACCAACAAGTTCAATTGAAACTACAATACACATCATCATGGATGCAAGTATATTTATATCATAATAGACATCCCATGGGTATCAAAACATAGTCAGGCTTTCAATTAATAATCCTCTTAGATGTATAACTTAGCCATAATTGAATAAAAATCCCCATGGATATAACATACCCATGGTCATCACAATAATCTCATGAAAATCAACCTATCCATGATCAAATAGACATCATCAATGTAAACACATCTATTATCAAAATAACCCAAATATGTCAAATGGGGAAATAAACATCCCTACACACTTATTTATTTTCATCCCTTCAGAGTTATGAAACCACATGTTCCTCTATCTGACTCGAAGAGATTGAATACATAGATAAGATCTAGCTCTTAATATAGCTCAAGATGTTCCCACAAAGCAGAAATCCCAATTCTCACTGATTTACTCAAGTAAATCTGGCTTCCTTATCCTATGCATATCTCTAGGTTTGAGCTCAACTCTTGGTCTTCCCAAGGTCAGGATGTTCTAAGCATCTACTGATGACTCACCCATACAAGTTAACAATAAATACCAAACATCACTTCCTCAATTTTAAGATGAAGCATTGATCACTAGTCTTCCATTGACTTGCCCATAGAGTTCAACAATTTACTAGTGATGCTTTCCCCAATGCAACTGATGTGGGAAAGGTTGACCCAACCAAAGCCATAGGTAAGCATCATGAGTTCACTTGTAGAAATTTATTGATTTCTACATACACACAAACATATACATATATTCCATAATATAATAACTTTACAACACTTCAGACTTGCATAAATAAAGCACAAATCTACTCATCTAAGGGTTAAGTGGCTTTAAAGGGTCACAACATAGCCTCTTCAAGTAGGTAAGGCATATATGAGTCTACACATGGCATATAACTCTATCCATGGTTCAGTATGCACACTATCATATAAGGTTTTAATTTAGTCTCATAAGGACAACAAAGGCATACAGATGATGATCATCCATCAAAAGGTATACACATACATGTTGGTAAAATAATCCTCCATAAGGTGATGTATATCTACACTAGGTGTATCTAAAACCACCCAAGTACATTATGCAACATAATTTGTTGCAAAGGTATGCACAACCACATAAAATCTCAACTTATCTTTTCAAGCACATGCCAAAATCAGTTCAACTTTCCAAAAACTCATCCTAAAACCTTAAGTACAAGCTCTAATCCTAGATGAAACAACTCTAATTTTTTATGAAGTTATTTATCAAAGTATTAAATTAAACAACAAAATTTCCTACTACATAAAACTAATGTAGTACAATGCATCTCAACAACTTCAACATGAAGTACTAGCACCCATAACCAGCATTCCAATTGCCTCAAATAGATAAGACTATAATAAACCAGAAAGGAATTAAGCACATCCAAGGTTGTCTAGTTATCCAATTTCTATAAAATCAATTAGATGAGATAAAAGTGCAATATTAAGCATGGAGGTCCAAAGACTGAACATAAAGGTTCATCTCACTAATCTTTCTTAGGAAAGCCTTATCATCTCATGAGCTCAATGAGTGGATATCTATAATCCACTGATAAAACCAACATGGTGTAAGCTAAGGGATCCAAAACTGTGGGGGAATCGCCCAAGTGAGGACCACTCCATGTGATATCCCCATAAATCATTGTAAACTAAACTCAGGGTGGACGACATCACACATGTGAGTATCCTAATGTCTAAGCATACAATTGGCATTGGAAGAATCAATTAATTATCATGTTATAGGATTACTATCCTAAATTCCAACCATAGGCATCACGCCCCTGAATTTTGTTTAAATATTCTTCAATTATTCTACTATGTTATAAAATGAAATAGGTATTTATGTCATTTGAATATCATGCATATGACCACATAATTTAGTTAGTCTCAGTAAATGACTTATGTGTTTGTTAAAGAAGATTATGATTTATAAACTCATTGCCAAGGTGGGATATTTAATCACATAATCAAGTGTTAACATTAAAGTTTCCATAGCTTACTAATTCTTATCCTCATTTTGAGATTATTCACCAATCATAAGGATTATTCATTTTTTAATAATTACCACACAAGGTATATCAAATAGTTCATTGATAAGGTACACTTAGATATTTAAGAATGTATATCAACTAAACCAATGACTATATATTCACATAAAATCATCAATGACAATATAGCCAATACAATACTTAAAAGATTTTTCCATCAATTCTGCCACATAAGATCATAACTATTCCCACTAGAGCATTTTTGAACACTTATTGAATAATCTTTATGTGAACTATTTATGTCAAAATGATCATATCTGATAAGAGATACAATTCACCACTTGATTATTTTTATCATATATTATCGATTGCCTAATGAGGGCACAAAGTAATTACATTCATGGTTTTAGGCATTCCAATAATAACATTTTTACTCTTTTATGATAACATAAAATCAACAAGTATATTCCTTACTCATGCACATACAACAACATATGAGGTTCAAGTATCTCATGATTCATTTTAATTATACTATTACTCACATGGTAAATAAAACCTATACAATGTGTGCCAAAGATGTAAATACAATTTGTTAGATATACATGAATAAAGAAACTATCATAAAAATGCATAAATGACAACATAATGTCCAATAATGTTCATAATACAACCTAAAAATATTATAAAATTGCATAATGAAATAAGATTAACTATCAAATAAAATTAATAGATAGCTACCATCCATTGGTCCAACATTGTATATCGATAGGCATGAAAAAGTGGAAGTCTTTATATGCAATCCATGTATAGCAAGGAAGAAGGATGAACATTTCAAGAGGGACACACCTGAAAACTAACCCTATGAGCCCTCCATTAGTGTCCCTAACCACCCCGACCATCATCTTGGAGGAGGGTTTTGGTAACTAGGTACTCAAGCGAGGTAAGAATAAACATAATAATATTCAGCCACCAATAAAGACTTACAAAACTATCCACAAGGAAAAAAGAACAATGTATCAAACATGAAACACAACACTCATCCAAACCATAGGCCTAAGTAATTCCCAAAGCATACATTGGGTCTTTATAGTGGATGATTTACATTAAAGATAAGGTCTACTATTTACAAACCATAAAATCAGTTAACACCTGAATTTCAATCATACACCATATTTTTCCAAAATGATAACTCATGATTCAAGAAATCATTCAAGGTCTAAAAAAAATTGATTAGAATTTTTAGGATTGATAAAAAATATTTGTGGGATTATCATGAGGTCCCACAACCTCATATGATCCATGTGTTAAAATCAAGTTAAATGGCTTAATACAACAATAGACCATCGTCGAATGATTACATAAGGTCAAGAGGAGCTACAAGTTAACCCACTAAGCTAGGTCTTCACCATTAAACCCACACATAGCTAAGATGAGTTTATAAGGCACAAAAAAGGGAAAAAAAATCTCCTGATAAAATGTAATTTTTCCATAAAAGGAAATCATATCATTTAGACGTAAATAATTCATTCTCATATTAAATGTAACCAATCAACTAGGAAGGTAGAACCATTTAAAATTAAGAACCCATTTAAATTTTAACAAATAAATTCCCCTATTATTAATTTACAACACCCATAGCTGAGCAAAACTCCATAACATGTTTCCCAATGTGGACAATAGGGTAGGAATTTTGGTTTAATTTGGGGCAAGGGAAAAATAACTACCAATTTATGCTATTAGCCCAAAGCATAACGGTCATTATATAATATAAAAAGATATGCATCATATGTTATTAGTAATGTTAACTGTCCAAATATCATTGAGATTTTAGGTATCCTAAATTATTCATTTGGGTTAGTGCAGACTGTAATTTCATCAAAAATTTGGAAAATAATGGGCATTTCCTATGTGTGTGTAACTAAACCATTCATCTACTCTCATATATTACCTTTTTGAGACTTTTTATAACTTAGGACTATTAACTCTCCTACATTTCCTCTTTGAAACTTGTTATATATTTAAAGAACACAAATATAATTCATCACAGACAAACAATCTCAATACACTTACTTGGCAAAAGTACATGTAAGGAAGTTGATAGGTTGCACAAAAAGACCAGGCCATTCCTAGATCACTTTTTTTTATTTGGTCTTGCATTTGAGAGGAACATAGATACAATCATAAATTTACTATTTCCTTCTTAACTTGAGTATACAAAGTGATCCAACATTGATTGTAGATCCAGGGGTGAATGCAATGTTCCTTTATTTTAACTTGCTCCCCATTATTTCACTTTTTTCCTAACCAACATAGCTAGCCACCTTATCCAAGTCTAGAACAGAATTGAATTATGATACTCCTTTTTATTTCTCACCCAACTATTTGATGCTCCCTTCCTTCTTCTTTGTATTCCTCCTTATTCTTTTTCCATGTAACTCCCCTTCTTATACCTTTTTATACCAAAATCACCATGTCTCCTCCCTTGTATACACTATGCCTCTACCCTCTTCAATCTCCCCTATGTATTCTTATCTATCTCCTCCTTGTATTATTTATGCTACCCGTATATCAATCCCCCCTAAACATATGAGGTATGCCCCTCCTTATTCTTTTCTCATGCATGCCCAGTTGCATCTAGTCCTTTCCCCCTTCCACCTTGCCCATATTCCTTCCTTTTTTCCTAGTTCCTCCTATTATCATCCTCTACCTATTCACCATTTATTTCATCTACCATCTTCCACCCCTGCCATATTTTCCTCTCCCTTTTCCATACACCATCCATCTCCTCCCCATGCCTCTGATGTCAAATCCTTGCTTACACCTTTTTTCCCTCTACCAGTTAATGTTACAATTGCGTATATAACAACCTAATATATATATATATATATATATATATATATATATATATATATATATTGTGTGTGTGTGTGTGTGTGTGTGTATTTAGCTCATTTTTTATTTCAATCTTCAAAATATAATTTATATATATACATAAATATCATAAAATAAAATAATAGAAATAATGATAATACCTCGTTCCTTTCCAGTTGTGGCCTCCAATCTATGGAGTAAGAAAAATAATATAAAAATAAATATAATAAAGTAACCAATAAAATAATAATAGAATATAATAATAATATAAAAAGAAACATAATAAGATAAAATAATAAATGAGTAAAATAGTGATATAAAGGAACAGTAAAATAAATTTGTATGAAAACAATGATACTTATTAAATAATAAAATATACAATATCATTTAATCACAATATCAATTAATAGTAAAATACTAAAATTATAAAATAAACTAATATAATTGATAAATAAGTATTAATTAATAAAACATAAATTATTAGAGAGTAATAATGAGATAAATTCATTAACTACCACAATTAATGGAATCAATAAAACTTGAAAAAAAGATGAGAATAATCATCAATTCATAAGATAATGATTATAATAAAATCATCAAAAGTAATACCGATCATCAAAATCACACAATCAATTTGAAATGTAAAAATTGATGAATGACAATAGTTGGCAAGTCTCTAAAATCAATCAAATATCTTAATAGATAACATCAAAGAAGGGAGGGGTTATTCATTCTTTAACTAAGCTCAAGAGGTCCAATGTGGTCTAGCTGAAATAATAGTATACTAGGATAAAGCATAACCACTTGATTATATTTTACACATCCAACATTCACGATACCCAAGAAGGATAACCAACATGAAGGTATGACTATAAGAACACATGGATAGGCAATAAAAATGATGGTGCCAAAACTTGATACTAAAATCAAGGATATAACAAAGTCTCATACACAATAGGATAGGGCAAAGTTAATAAAAGATGAAAATCAATAACACAATAGAGTATAACATAGTACATGATATACCTACCAAAGTGACATTTAAACTACTCAATCACCTATGATATATCCAAGATTTCCAAACTCAACACTAAGCCTAGCTCATAGCCTAGTGCTCACAAGCACCAAATAAGACATCAATAGTACCTGAACCCTATCAATGTAATAATAATTTAGAATGAATCAATAGACATGATATGATATATCAAGTATAATCATATGTAACTATGAAGGGATTAGAGTCAATACTGATGACCATGACCCAAAGCATGCACTATGACATGACCAACAGATGCAATAAAAATCAACGTCAATCAAGTAAAACATGATATCTTAATAACATATATAAATATAGCTAACTAAAGTAACATATACATATAACATCATAAAATGAATCTAGTGTAAGTAGTAAGAATATCAGGATACAATGGATCCAATGTGAGCCTCAACCATAACATAACATATCCCCTTGGCTATCCAAGGCACCTATGTCATAACCATCTAAAATGAAACCAACATCAACCATCATCAATCCAAGTGATAGAAAAAATATGCTAAGTAAACCATAGTCCAATATTAGTAAGGGTCACAAAATTAGTTCATGACACTTAATTTATAACTACATAATTACACAACCATACTTATGATTTCAAGAATCAAATGGAACACAATCGTAAATAATGATCAAGCAAGTATGGGATTATACCACCTAGGTATAATGTTTAAACTACATACTACTATAACTTATAGGCACACATCATGATGCACTATTATATGTTATATATGTTTCAATAATTGTACATATTAACACTCTCATATTAAGTATCACACACAAGTAATCAATGTTGAACATATATAGAAACCAATAGTCAGTCATACTATTTACAAAGAAACAGAGAAATTATAAACTGATTATACTTTCTTGTTCACAATATATTGATTATCTTTATAAGATAAGGGATTTCTTCAATGTAATACTACTTCATAGTTCTTATCCCTAACTAGATAAATTTTCATCCTGACTTATCCAAAATGTAAATAACTTTGTACACATGTTCTCAATATAACATGGTCTTTCATATTTTGGTTTAGATATGAGTAATCGGAAATATATTAATTACTCTTATATGATACATGAAAGTTTCAACAAGTATATAGATGTATGAAACACTCAAGCCATGACAATATACTAGTCAAAACTATGTAATAGACCTGCATCCCAATGTATTTATATCTGTATGCTATCTATGCACATGACTTCATACATATTATCACATCCATAATACATACTATACCCCAAGTATATAATGCGCAATAAATAAAACATAAATGAATAATTTTTAATAATCTATTTGTATACCATATTATATTATTAATTCAATATCTCAAATATATTTATATTTAAAATAAGTATCAAGGTAAAAAGATTGAATTTTCCCCAAATAATCTCCAATGATGACTTGGATATTTGGAATTCATTTTATAAACCCCTCAATGCTCTCAGGTAGAGATATTAATCTACTCAGATAATTGACATTAACCCACTTAGATTATTAGTATTATCCCACTAAAATAATTTCCTTTCTACATCGATTGTTTATATATATATATATATATATATATATATATATATATATATATATATATATATATATATATATATATATATATGTAATACCATATGTATTATATACTATGTCATAGCTTGTCCATACTCAGATTAATATAATATACGGTTAACAATAGAGTGATGCCACGACTCTATATATACCCACAATATAGTGACACTTAGCAATAGCATATGACACTTATTCATTATCATCATCCCAATATAATCATATTCCAAAATAAACGTAATATGACTTAGTTATGGTGTCAAGATTATAAAATGACATTTATAAATATGTATCCCAATATAATATACCATATATTAAGCACCCTCTTCCATCAATATTTATCCATAGAGGTAATATATATTATATAATATATCATTATTTTACTTATATCAATGATTTCAACTATTAATTGATAGAAATTTCAACTTTCTTAGTTCTTATCCTAGTTCATTCTTCCTCATTTTATAAGTCTCTAATTCAACTATACAAATCATTGATTCAACTATACAAGTCATTAATTTATTTGTATAAAAAAGTATTGGAGTTTTAATTTACTAAGCAAGGTCACTCTAATAATAGTACTATGAGACTTATAGTATTTAGGTAAATATAACTTGCATATCACTATTTAATATTAGTCAAGCCAAATATACTAGCAGATGAAAATTATATTAAATCGCTATTTAATATTAGTCACCCTAATTTTTTAAAGGAACATAACTAACAGATCACCCTATTCATGGTATTATAATTTTTCAATCAAATACCTATTGTTGTATTTATTATCATTTAAATATCAACACTACCATTATTCAGTGTTTTTCCAATAGATGGTATCAAATATATATATATAATTGTTTATATTTGGTTAACGTTATTATATGGATTACTCCAGCTTTATCAGTTATATTTTTTTAAATATCAGAAAAAGTCACTTCAATTAGTATAAATTATTGATTTCACACCCATGCTTCAGCTCAGTTACACAAAGGATAATGATATTTTCAATCCCCTTTTTTATACTAATATTGTGCATGTAGAATATGTAACATCAGTCATTCATATTAAATAATGATAGTTATATTTCATCTTGAGTCTACAACATTTA
>JARHVA010001638.1:2052500-2087500 GCA_037957365.1 Torreya grandis
CACACACACACACACACACACACACACACACACACACACACACACACACACACACACACACACACACACACACACACACACACACACACACACACACACACACACACACACACACACACACACACACATGTAAGTATGTATACATACATATACATATACACATATACATGTGTGTGTGTGTGTGTGTGTGTGTGTGTGTGTGTGTGTGTGTGTGTGTGTGTGTGTGTGAAAATATATTGAATATCCCTAATTCTTTAAATCTGTTATGTATCACATTATGTGTGTGTATGTATATTTGTGTCTGTGTGTGTGTATATATATGTATATATGTGTGTATGTATGTATTTAATTATATATATACATGTGTGTGTATATATAAATTTTCTTATTATTTTATTTATTAATTAATCTTTTTTCTATATATTTTTTTTAAAACCAACAACATTTGGGGTCCAGCCAACCCCATTATAGCCACAACCACAATAGGGGTCATCAACCCCAAGGTCAAAACAGGGCAAGGGGTTGGCCAGCTAGTTGAACCCCCTCCCTCCTTTTTAAGGAAGAGAGGCTTTGGGGGGGTCGGCTCAGCTGCCACCCCCTCCCTCTTCTAATTTTTTCATATATTATTATTATTATTTATTTTTATTTTATACATATAGTTATTTATTTATTTATTTTATTTTTATTTTATATATATATATATATATATATATATATATATATATAATGCATCTTCATTAGTTTGTTTGTTTTTTTTAATTTAAATTATATTTCTTTACTTATTATTATTTTATAAATGTACATGTATATATATTTATTTATTTTATTTTATTTTTTAAAGAATATTGTGTATATAATATTTTTATCTATTTGATTGTTTAAAGCATATATATTAATGTGTGTGTGTGTAAACTTATTTTTAATTTTAGATTTATTGAAATATAAATATGTATATATGTAAATTATTTATTTATTTAAATCTCGAGTATAAATTTACATATTTAATTTTTTCTCAAATAAAATTCAATCAATTTAATCTTGATTATAAATATAATGACACCAATATTCTAATTTATTTATTAGTTACCCATAAACTAATATAAGATTATTTTCGACAATCTACAACATCCTAAAATGAATGTACTATTTCTTTTGTCATGTGAATGCATTTATAGTAATAATTTTCACTTTTAGATCTCAATTCTCAAATAAAGAAAAGGGAAAGTAAAAAAGAGAAGAGTTCGCTTTCATAAATAAATAACACATAACTTAAGAGAGCATTTTTTTTTCATTTGTAACTATAATATTTTTTGAGATTCAAGGGAAGGAAAAACTAGTAATATATTTTCCTTTTAAAACCATTCAAGCATTTTTATCAAGAATATGTTTTACATTCAAATGCTATAAGGATAACTTCAACACCACATTCATTCATAATATTCAATTACACATCATATCATTTTTTTTTTTTTGCCATTTAATTCAACATATGAACAATCTTAAGATAGAAAAGAATAAAATGAACATACATTTTCTCATATTCATATTTTCAACCAAATAATTTTTTCACATATTGATAACAATAAATAAAAAGTAAGGAGAGGTAGAAACATTCTTACAATATTTATATCAAAAAAAATTATAAATATTCCCAACAAGATATAAGAGAGATAAATCTTAAGTCCACATGGCTAAGATCTTTGTCTTGTTACAATCCATTATAAAATTCCATAATAAAGATGTCCAATACTAAAAGTTATAATCAATACTTCATCAAAATCTCATCTCTCAAACAATGATTCATAATGGGAATAATCTCTTCAACAACATAAAGAACTTGAGATGCCAAAAGAACATAAAAGGCAACTATCATGCCCTAACATCAAGCTCCAAACTCCAAGAAGGAAAACACATACACACGAGTAATCAAGATCCAAGGACACTCCAAGAGAATACCAAAATAATCCAAAGGAAGGTACTTAACCACCCATTCTATAGGCATCATCACATTCAAACCTCACCAAGAGAGCTTCATGCTTAGCCTCCCCCAAACCCAAGGTAAAGAGGCATGCCTCAACTCATATGCACAATGAATAATTTTCAAAGGCCAATGGTTTGGTATCAATAATTAAGAGAATAAAATAAAAATGTATTAAAAATTAAAACATAATAACAAATAAGTCAAAAAGGACTTCACTAAAGGGAAGAGAAGAGGGCTCATTCTTTCTTTGTCATATAAGTTTATCAATAAATACAAGGCTTCCAAAGCTAAATTAAAGAGTATTTATCAAGCAATAATTTTCCTCCTTAGACCTCCCATAATACATCATGCCTCCTTAGACCTTCCATAATATATCATGCCTCTTTAGACCTCTCATAACCTTCCTTGTACCTCCCATATCTGATAAAAGAGAGTGGCTTTTTGTAATGTCCCCATTTCTAATTCATAAGTAAATAGGTATTAAAGACCTATAGTCTACTTTTCCCCATAGACTAAGGGATAACTTTTAGGGATGTTATTTTATTAATTAATTAATATTGCTGAAATAGAGACTTTAATCATTTGACCATATAAGGTAATTTTAGTTAGTTAATAGAATATTATTAAAAAGTGGTTTTTACCACTAAAGCATTTTATAAAAGTGATTCTAACCACTATTACACTTGAGAGTTCAAATAATATTATAAGTGTGAAAAGGACTAAATGTTAGTTAAGAGGGAAAATAAAAGAAGAAAAGATATTTTGAAAAGTGGTTAAGTGATTTTAAAAAGGTATTTTTCCTCTAAGAGTGGGTTGCCCCACTTTGAAGACTATATATGGACATGAGGGCTTCTATTTTAGACATGTTAAATTTATATATTTAATCTTCATGTTTGAAGAATAATTGGGATGTATGCCCAATAATTTCTACCGTGGTTTAAGTTGAATTATCTTCAAAAATGTTTTTAGAACACCACCTTTTCACAAAGGAATATTTTATCTTTCCCTTGGAGTGGTGTGATTTGCTTTGGGAGTCTTTGGAGAGTGTTTTGAGGTCAATTGGAGGTCTAATTAATCATATTATTATTCTAAAATTTATTGCTAATTTATTGAATTCTAGAATTGGGATTTGTGAAGGCTTGGTGAGGGTTTTAAGTCCCTAATTTGTTGAAAAATTAAATAATAATTTGATTGAATTACTATTTACTTATTTGATAGGTTTTATGGTCAAATTTGACTCTTGAAGTGTTGATTTATGCCAAATAAATATCTTACAATTTTTTATAACATTGGTGACTTGTGCATGTGAGTTTTGGAGGTCATTGAGGGTGGCCTATGCCCTAGTTTAGGAATTGTATTTTTCTTTAAATTATTGCAATCTTGTTTGACTTGGGAAACTTATCTTGAAATGCATTTTGAACACCTTGGATGCCCTAAATGGTTGCTAGAATTATTCCAATATTTTTGGCATATTTTTAAGGTGTTCACTAGGGTTTGAAGAAGTATTTGAGGAAGTAATGTTTGTTGTTTTATGAGATAAAAATCATATATTTCCAACAAGTCTAAATCAAAATTTAATCCTCATACCATGGTAAAAAGGTACATTTTTATTATTTTCAATTTGTTGATCATATTTTCCCACATTATGTTAATTATTGGTTGAAGTGATTATTGTAAATTGCCTACATATTTATTGCACTTTGGCGCCAAAGGTTTGGTGGTGTTTTGTATGTGTTTGGAGCATTTATTTTATCTAGGGTTTTCTAGTTTTTTTCAAAAAAAAATAGAATTCAGAAATTATTTGCAAACATTGTAGAGTTTAGGGAAAACCCTTATTTGGTCTTTTGGCCCAAAAAGGGGACATTGCAATTTTCAACTTTATAAAAAGAGTTCCACTTCTCATAAGCAATTTCATGCCACTAAGGCTAGAGTGGCCTTATTCAATAAGCCATAAGTAAAATCTCCACTGTCTCATTCCTCATATACATGCACTTGTATTAATATTCACATGGGTGACATAGAGGTGCTCCCAAATCCCATACCCAACATTCACACAAAAACAAATAAATAAAATAATAAAAAAGATAAAACATGGCATCAATACAAAATTTAAAAGCTTAAAAGGAATCCAATAACAAGACCTCAAATCTAGTAAAAACATTTATTCATTTAATTTTAGATGATATTTATTCAAGAAAATCAAGAGAAGTGAAAGCATTCAAACATAAATAAAATTATTGACAAATACCTACCTTAAACCAAAACCTCCATTTGACACTCTTCCAAATGCCTTTCTTTAATCACAAGATCTCCAACAATCTAAAATGCATAAGTCCAAAAAGATTTTTTTTTTTTAAAAAGGTTCATAAAATAAGAAGATAATAAAAAAAAATACCAATAGGAGGGTGACACATGACCATACTCATCCCAAAGATGTGACCTCCACCCATAAATTTCTCTTACAAATCTTTGAAATGCCCTTATACACTCACATGTGTGTTGCTTGCACTCAAAAACATAACACAACGTTTTTGTTCAAAAAGAGAGGGTTGTTTGTGGAAGCAAAATCTAGGCCATAAAGAAGGTCTTACTATGACCAAAAATTGGTCAAAATTCCTTAAAAAATCCACCTACTTAATGGATATATGTATGGGTCCATAAAATACAACTAAGAGAATATTTTCTTATCAAATACTCAAGCTAAAAAGTGGTTGAAAGGACAAATCCGAGTTTGAACACATGGGTTGGGTTTGTGGGTCAACCCAACCCTTAACAAGGTTAAACAACCTCATTTAGGGTTAAAATATATTTAGTGTGATTAAAATTAGAAGAGATGTTTAAGTCATAAAACCAAGATTTAAAAATAATAAAGAGAATATTTTAAAAGATAAAATAATATAATTGACAATTTTAAAAGAAAGAAGGGTATAAGATTAAAGGTTTAAGGTGATTTTATATGTGCATATGATTCCTTAAGGTATGCCTGAGTCCCTCATAATACTACCTTTGGCCCCCTAAAACTTTCACACTCAATTCAAATATCAAATACATCCATGGAAAAATAATTTATATCTAGAATAATATGAACTAGTATAACTGTAACTATAAAAAATTTACAAGACAATCATATATTTTGGTTAGTTCAATATAATCAACTATAATTTCACAAAATATAATATCATGCCATTTAATATCAACATATCAATAAAAAGGTATATCCACTCATAAATAACCATACATACAAATAAAATCTACCAAACTAGTATTAAAGTCCACAAAGTTAATAAAATATAAAATATGACCACCTTGTGCCTCCAAGTTGTCTAACATATATCCATCAAGTCTAAAAAATATGTAACAAAAATATATAATATGGAGTGATGTCAAAATGGGGTCTCACATCCCCCTCCCCTAAAAGTAGACTTCCTCCTAGAAGTCACTAGAATAGTTACAGATACTAGGCTTGCAAGGGTGTTGCATCCTCCCAAGTAGTTGCAGACTCATCATTTATGTCCCATTAGACCTTGACCTAGTCCAGCTTATGGCCTTGAAGGCCCAACATTTGGTGATCCAAAATATTTATGGGCTTCAATATCATTTATTTTTCTCCCTCGACCTACAAAGTCATCCAATCTAAAACATAAGAAATATCTAGAACATATCTCCTCAAAAGTGAAACATGAAAAACATCATGGTATAGAGATAGGCTAGGTGGAAAATTTAAGTGGTAGGAAACTTGTTCTACTATCTCCAAGATCTCAAAGGAACCCACAAAATGAGGTGTAAGTTTAGAGCCTTTTCCATAGTGATTCGAGCTCTTATTTGATCACACTCAAAAAAATAGTTTGTCCCCAACTCTAAAATGTTGATCTATCATTTTCACATCAACATACTTATTTTGTCTATCTTTCACCTTTTATAAGTGCTATGAAATGAGGACTACCTTTTACTCTATGTCTTGTATCATATTTAGGCCAATTACAACCCTATCCTCAAGTCTATCCCAACTCATAGGAGTCCTACATGGTATGCCGTAAATAACCTCATATGGAGCCATCTTAAGGGAACTATGGTAACTATTATTGTAGGAAAACTCAACCAAGTATAATTAGTTCTCCTAATATTATTGTTGATCCATCACATACATGTGTAACATGTCCTCTAACACTTAGTTAACCCACTCTATTTTCTCATTTGTCTCTAGATTATATTATGTGCTAAAGTTGAGCTGAGTGCTCAAAGCCCTCTAAAGGGTAGTCTATAACTCAAAAGTATACATAGGTTCTCTATCTAAAATAATATTATGTAGAATCCCATGTAATCAAACAATGTCATCCAAGAATACCTTTGTCATAGAAGTAACATTATAAGTGGTCTTTATAAGAGATAAATAGGCCACCTTGGTCAACTTATCCACTATCACCATGATTTCATCATGGTGATAGGAAGATAGAGGTAAACCAATAATAAAATCCATATAAATAGTTTCCCATTTCCACTCTAGTATGTCATGTGGATATAAAAGACCCATTGGATGTTGATGTTCTACCTTAACCCATTGGCACTCAATACATCATACTATAAAATCTGTAATCTCATGTTTCAATGTAGGCCAATGATAAAACTATCTAATCTTTCTATGAATCTTCTTAACCCCAAGGTATGATGAACATGGGGCTTGATGGGCCTATGACAAAATCATGTCTCATATACCATCATCAATGGGCACATAAATGCATCCTCTATGTCTCAAAATACCATCTGACTCTAAGGAGTAACCCATAAACTTTCCATTTAGGGCCATCTTTGACTCTAACATCTATAAAATATCCTAATAAAGACTATCCCTAGGAAGCTATTGAAGAATTTTTCCTCTCAAATCAGTGAAAAAGGTCATAGCTAAAAATTGGTGTCATGTGCTCTCTAATGCATCCTATATAATCATGGTTGCAACCTCATGTTGCCTCTTACTCAAATCATCTACTACACCATTTTCCTTCCCTTTGATACATTGAATATCAAAGTGGTACTCACAAAGGAACTCTATCTAATGTTGTTGGAAGGTGTTGAGGTTAGGCTAAGTGAAGATGTGTTGGAGACTTAAGTGGTTTATCCTTAAAATAAATCAGCTTTCAAGGAGGAAATTCTTCCATATGAGAAGCACATGAGCCACTAATTCTAACATGAAGTCATGAGTTGGGTAGTTTAACTCATAATCCTTGAGTTTTTGATACTCTAAGGTAATGATCCAATTGTCTTGTATGAGAATGGCTCCCAATCCTACTTTGGAAGCATCAGTACACACCAAAAATTCACCCTCTAGATTAGGTAATGATAATATTGATGAAATAGTTAGATGCTCTTTCAATGTCTAGAAGTCTTACTCATGCTTATCTAAAAAAATGAACTTATTCTCTTTTTGATGAAGGGATGTGATGGGGTGTGTTATTCAAGAGAAGTCCTAGACAAAGCAATGATAATAAGCTGCTAACCCCATGAAACTATGCACCTCTATCACATTGGTGGGTACAAGCCACTCTATAATTGATTAGATATTTGAGGGATCTACTAAGATCCCCTCACTAGATATGAACCAATTACTAAACCTCTATCTATAATAAATAACACTTGCTCAAGTTCTCATATGATTTCTTTTCCTACAAAATCTGAAATACTTGGCATAGTTGATCTACATGCTCCTTCTCACTTTGAGTGTATATAAATATATCATCAAGGAAAACTAGAACAAACGTATCTAAAAGGGTTCTAAATACACCATTCATAAGGCTCATGAATACTATAGGTGCATTAGTCAACCCAAATAACACCATTATGAACTCATAGTGCCCATAGTATGTCTAGAAGGTGATCTTATGAATATCTACTTATGTTATCCTCAATTGATGGTACCCTAAATTAAGATAAATTTTATAGAATACACTAACCCTTATCATTTAGTCAAATAGATCATCAATCCTTGGGAGGGGGTAATAATTTTTTATCATCACCTTGTTCAGCTATTAGTAGTTGATGCACAAGTGAAGGGAACCATCTTTATTATTCACAAAGATCACAGGTGATCCCAAGGAAAAATACTCAGATGAATGATTCCCTTCTCCAAAATTTCTTCCAACTACATCCTGAGCTAAAAAATCTCAAGTGTAGTCATCCTATAGGGAGCCCTGGATATAGGCTCTTCTCCAATCATAAGATAAATCCTAAAATATATCTCTCAAAAGGGTTGGTTTAGGCAACTCATTTAGAAACACATATGAAAAATATTGGAGTATAGGATGGTCATCAAGTTCCACTCTTGAACTCTCCTCATCTAATCTATCACTAACTATGATATAAAAAATATGACATCCCTTACGTGCACTCTGCCTAAGTTTCATAGCATAAATCATACGAAGAGATATGGATCTCTTGATTCATGTGATAAAATACATGCTCCCAATGTAATTTCAACACTCAATAACGTTTTTTTGATAATCCACCATATATAGATGGGCCCTAAGATAATACATAACCAAAAAAACATCATAATAACCCAAGGGTATGATACAAAGATCGAGAGTGGTGTTGAAGATGCCCAAGTCAAGAGTACAACCACTAATAAAAGAGTTTGTCATCATCCTAGCCCTAAAGGCTAAATCAACATCCCAATCGTCATCCTACCTAGATTCCACTAGACCATAATGATCCACAAGGTATGGATTAATAAAAGAATTAGAAACTCTTAAATCAAATAATATTGATACATAAATCCCATGAATACTACCTATAATCTTAATCACTGTAGCTTGGTGATCTATTTTTTGATTATCCACTGCCATGTACATATAATTTACACATCCCACATCACCAATAGTCTAATCACATATAGGGGCCTTATATAGACAATCATTAGAATCTCTAAGTGGGCACTCTTATGCATAATAATTTAGATCTCCACATAAGAGCATACTCCCTTGGGTTTTTCCTTATTCATCTACATCCATCCTAACCTCTGATAACATGATCTTATAGATATTATAGGCCTCTTATGATATGAATACTGAGGTCATGTTGGCCTTAAATTCTCTCTATCATTTCTCTTGTATCTATTTTGTCCCTAGTTACCCAACCCTTTATCTCTTTGAGAATCTTGTGGAGGGTGGTGGTGTTATTTTTGAGGGTGTTACTAAGAATTTTGATGTGACTATTGAGGAGGCCTTGATGAGAATTGAGAGTGCCTATAACCACCTATATGTGGGGGATAGGTGACTCATGATCTAAATACTTGTTTTGATCTAAGTTTTCCCTACAAGTAATCTCTAGCCTCATGTTGCTTCCTCTATTTTCTTCTACCAAATATGTTTTCTCCATAACAACCTCAAGGGTTAGAGGAGAGAAAAGATGAACTATTTAAGCTATATCCACCTTAAATCCCTTGATAAACTAGTTGAATATAATTTTTTCATCCTAAATAAACCTCACATATTGAATTAAGTCTAAAAATTAGCTCTAGTACCTTGTCATAGATTGTAGAACTCTTCAATCCTCTTGTTTGTGAAATGCTCTGATAGGTATCGAGTATGAAATCACTCCTCAAAAAGCTCTTAGGTAAAAATTTATCAATCCAATTGAATCTTTTATCCTCATTCATTCATAAAATACTCACTGAATCTCTGAGAAGGAGGATAGTAAATCAAGCCTTGATATTAGTCTCATAAGCCTACAAACCAAAGCAATTGTCTAGACTCAAAAACCATGCCTCTACAGAAAAACCATCTCCCTCTCCATGAAATTTGGGTGGATAAAGTATCAACAATTCCCACATTATAAATATAGGGTCACTCTTAGGTGGCCAATTCTCCTTTTGACTTTCCCTATGTGGTGAAACAACCTTCTCTTCCCATTGTTGCAATGGACTACATGACCTCCCTCTAGGCTGAGAAGCCTCCTATGATGGGGTTGTAGAGTGTCTCTGTTACTCCTCCCTAACCAAATGTAATCTCTCCTAAATTACCCCCATCATATGCTACAAGTCCTAAATAATTTGAGTACCTTGGTCTACTAGAGGGGGTAGTGGTGGTTCAGGTGGAGGTAGCCCTACATCCTCTACATGAGCCACACTTTTTCCCTACTATTGCTTCATCCTACATAAATATAAGATGAGCATTAGGATGTTATAAAATTAATAATTTAATAAAATATCTACTCAGAGTTCTTGATTTTCAACTTAGGCTCTGATACCAAAATGTAATGCCTAAAATAAACATGCTAATAAATCCCATGAAAAAAATTGGTATATATTTTTTTTGTTTAAACCCTAATAAGTTAAATAGGGTTGTTTATCCATTATAGTTTTAATACAAAATAAATATTTAATTTATTTCTAACTAATTTAGTATAAGAAGTCTTTAATACTTGTTTTAATAGGTCAAAATTATTATTTAATTGAGATATTAATGTTATATTTTTAAAGTCTAGGAAGGGAAATAATTTATTTCAAAAAGGGTGTTTACAAAATTAATAACTAAGTTGATTAGTTTAAAATACAAAATGAATAAATAAAAAACAAATAAAAAGGGTTCCCACTTATAAGTGGTGGAACAAATCCCCGCCCTCATATCAAAATTTTATTCACCCTAGGATCTAGGGTTATCAATAAAAATTGCCCTAATTTCTTATGTACACAAGTAAAATTCATTTTCTAAGATTTGATCTAATTTTAATTTGTTTGATTTATGGGTTAGAGGCTTGGGGAGAAGGATATTGAAGAAGGAAAATCTCATAGTTTACACACACACACACACACACATGTCAAAATATATTGAATATCCCTAATTCTTTAAATGTGTTGTGTATCACATATATAATGTATACATATTAATATGAAGAGAATATATATATATATATATATATATATATATATATATATATATATATATATATATATATGTATGTATGTATGTATGTATGTATGTATGTATGTATGTATGTATGTATGTATGTATGTATGTATGTATTTATGTATGTATGTATTTATGTATGTATGTATGTATGTATGTATGTATGTATTTATGTATGTATGTATGTATGTATGTATGTATTCTTATTATTTTAATTATTAATTTTTATTTTTATTTTTTAAAAAAATCAAAAAAAATTGGGGACCAACCAACCCCCCTACAGCCTATGGCCTATAACCACAGCCACGGTAGGGGCCATTAGCCCCAAGTTCAAAATAGGGTAGGGGGTTGGCTAGTTGGTCAAACCCCCTCCCTCCTTCCTTTTAAGGAAGAGAGGGTTTGGGGGATTGGCTCAACCATTTCCCCTCCCTCTCTTTTTATTTTTTTGTACATTTTTTATTGTTTTTTTAATTTTTTTCTATATATTGTTTTTTATTTCTTTTTTTTTTTTAATATATATTTTTAATTCATCTTTATTATTATTATTTAATTCTATTTCTTTACTTATTAGTATTTTATAAATGTACATGTATATATATTCATTTGTTTTGTTTTGTTTTTCAATGAATATTTTGTGTATATAATATTTTTATCTATTTATTTGTTCAAAGTGTATATATCAATGTATATATTTATAATATATATACTTAAATATTATTATTTTAAATTTATTGAAATATAAATCTGTATATATGTAAATTATTTATTTATTTAAATGTAAAGTATAAATCTACACATGTATTTTTATCTCAAATAAAATTTAATCAATTTAATCTTAATTATAAATATAATGGCACCAATATTCTAATTTATTTATTAGCTACCCATAAACTAATATAATATTATTTTGGACAATCTACAACATTCTAAAATAAATTTACTATTTCCTTTGTCATGTGATTGCATTTATAGTAATAATTGTCCCTTATAGATTTCAATTCTTAAATAAAGAAAAGGAAAATTAAAAGAGAGAAGAGTGCATTTTCATAAATAGATAACATACAACTTAAGAGAGCAATTTTTTTTCATTTTTAACTATAATATTCTTTGAGATTCAAGGGAAGGAAAAATAAGTAATTTATTTTCATTTTAAAACTATTCAACCATTTTTATCAAGAGTATGTATTACATTCAAATTCTATGAGGATAGCTTCAACACCACATTTTATTCACAATATTCACTTACACATCATATCAAAACTCTTTTACCTTTTAACTAAACAAATGAACAATCTTAAGATAAAAAAGAATACAATGAACATAAATTTTCTCACATTTATATTTTCAACAAATAATTTTTCAAATATTGGTAATAATAACTAAAAAGGAAAGAGAGGTAGAAATATTATTACAATATTTATATCAAAAAAATATTACAAACATTTCCAACAAGATACAAGAGAGATAAATTTTAATTCCACATGGCTAAGATCTTTGTCTCATTACAATCCATTACAAAAATACATAAAAGAGATGTCCAAGGCTATAAGTTCTAATTAAGACTTCATCAAAATCTCATCTCTTAAACAATGATTCACAATGGGAAGAATATATTCAACCACATAAAGGACTTGAAATTTTAAAATAACACATGAAAGTAGCCATCATGACCTAACATCAAGCTCCAAGATCAAAGAAGGAAAAAACCTACATGCAATTATTCAATCTCAAAGGACACTTCAAGAGAATACCAAAACAATCCAAAAGAATTTACTTGACCACCCATCCTATAAGCATCATTAAATGCAAACCTCACCAAGGGAGGTTCATGCATAGCCTCTCCCAAGCCCAATGGAAAGAGGCATGCCATATGCATAATGAATAATCTTAAAATGGAAATGTTTTGGTATCAATAATTAATAGAACAAAATAACAAGGTATTCACAAAGAAAACATAAGAACAAATAAGTCAAAAAGAACTTCACTAAAGGGAAGAGAAGAGGGATCTTGCTTTCTTTGTCATATAAGTTTATCAATAAACACAAGGCTTCTAAATCTAAATAAAAGAGTGCTTGTCAAGAAATAATTTTCCTCTATAGACCTCCCATAACCCTCTTTATACCTCCCATATCTTGTAAAAGAGAGTGGATTTTCAACCTTATAAAAAGTTTCCACTTCTCATAAGCAAGTTCATGTTACTAAGGTTAAAGTGAACTTTTCCAACAAGCAATAAGTAAGAACTCCACTCTCTCATTACCCAAGTACATGAACTTATGCCAATACCCACATGGTTGGCTTATAGGTGATCCCAAATCCCATACCCAAAGTTCACACAACAAGAAAGAAATAAAACAACAAAAAAGTGAAAACATGGCAACAATACAAAATTAAAAATCTTAAAAGGAAACCAAGAATAAGACCTCAAATCTAGTAAAAACACTGGTTCTTTTTTTTTAGATGAGATTCATTCAATAAAATTAAGAGAAGAGTTATCATTCAAACATAAATAAAATTAGTAACAAATACCTACCTCAAACCATAATTTCCACTTGACACTCTTTTAAAAGCCTTTCTCCAAGCACCCAAGCTCTCCAATAATCCAAAATGCATAAACCCAAATATCCTTAAAATAAGAAGACAAAAAAAAAATACCAATAGGAGAGTGATACATGGCCATCCTCATTCCAAGGATATGACCCCCCTCCATAAATTTCTCTTAAAAATATCTTAAATGCCCTTACACACTTATGTGTGATCCTTGTACTCAAAAACATAACATAATTTTTTTTTCAAAAAGAGAGGGTTACTTGTAGAAGCAAAATCTAGGACATAAAGAAGGCCTTACTATGACCAAAAGGTGGTCAAATTACCTTAAAATCCATACCTACTCAATGGGTATGTATGTATGTATATATGGGTCCAAAAAAGACTAGTAAGAGAATTTTTTCTTGTTAAATACTCAAGCTAAAAAGTGGTTGAAAGGACAAATCTAAAAACATGGGTTGAGTTTTTTGGTCAACCCAACCCTTAAAAAGTTTAAATAACATAATTGAGGGTTAACATAGGTTTAGGTGGTTAAAATTAGAAGAGAGGTTTAGGTCATAACATCAAAATTTAAAAATAATAAAAAGAAGAATTTAAAAGACACAAAATAATACAATTAATAATTTGAAAATAAAGAAGGTTATAAGATTAAAGGTTTAAGTTGATTTTAGATGTGCATATGATTCCTCAAGGCATGTTTAATTCCCTCATAATCCTACCTTCTTTGCCTTATAACCTGCAAACTCAATGCAAACATCAAATACATCCATGTAAAAATTATTTATATCTGGAATAATATGAACTAGTATAATTATCACTATAAAAACTTTACAAGACAATCATATATCTTGGTTAGTTCTATATAATCAATTATAAATTCATAAAATAGAACATCATTATATTTAAATATCAATATATGGATAACAAATTATATCCACTCATAAATAACCATGCATATAAATAAAATCTACCAAATTGTTAATTAAAGTCCACAAAGTCAACAACTAAAAAAATGTGGCCACCCTGTGCCTCCAAATAGTCTAACACATATCCATCGAGTCTAATAAATATGTAACAAAATATATAATAGGGACTGATGTCAAAATGGGGTTTCACAAAGATAAGTATTTTTGTCTAAAGATAAAGATAGATATGACAAGGTATGTTTCAAAATGTAAGATATGTCAAGTGGCTAAAGGCCATGCATAAAATATAGGGTTGTATATGCCATTATCAATTCCAAGAGGACCATGGACAGATTTGTGTTTGGACTTTATGTTGAGGTTGCCAAATACACAAAGAGGCAATGATTCAATTTTTATTGTTATATATAATTTTTCTAATATGGTTAATTTTATTTCATGTAAAAAAAGCAATGCTGCCACTTGAGTATTAGAATTATTTTTTAAAGATATTGTTAGATTTCATGGTGTTCCAAAAACCATTACTTCATATAGGGACATAAAATTTATAATTGATTTTTGAAGGACTCTATATAAGAAACTAGGAACTAAGCTACAATTTATTATTGTATAACACACATAAACAAATGAATAAATAGATGTCATAAACATGAGCTTGGGAAATTTGTTAAGATGCATAGTTGGAGAGAAGCACAAGCAATGGGACTTGGCTTTACCACAAGTTGAGTTTGAATATAATAGTTTAGTAAATAGATCAATAGGAAAACACTATTTCATATTGTTTATGGAAGAAATTCTAAAATTATTTTATATTTAGTGTAGTTATCAATTACAAAATGAGTTAGTGATGATGCAGAATCATTTACAGAGCACATACAATAGTTGCAAGAATAAATCAGAATAGAGCTATAGGAAAGTAATGAAAAGTAATAAGTATTAATAGATGTAAAAATAAGGTTAAAGGTATTTTATGAAGGATATTTTTTGATGGTGTATTTTAGAAAATAAATATTTCATAAAAAATATACAAGTTGAAGTACAAGAAAATTGCTCCCTATATAATTGTGAATAAAATCAATGACAATGCTGACGAAGTGAGTTTACCAAATAATTTTGATATCTATTAATTATTTAATATTTTAAATTTATATAATTTTATTAGATAATATGGCAAAGGGAAATAATATGAACAATTGAATTGGAAGCAACAAGTACCAAGGAATAAGAAAGAAAAGATAGTGAACACAAGATAAAGAAGTTATTACAAGTATTTGGTGCAGTGGAAAGAAATAAAATAGAAAAAAAAGACTTGTATTTTACAATGGGAGATGAAAAAAATATCAAGAGTAAATGGTAGGAATATAATTAGGGTAGCTCAAAGGAGTTGAGTTGTTTTCAACTAGAGGAGAATGATGTGGAGGCCTATCTTTTGAATGTTATATATTTTGAATCATTAACCCAATTAAGATATCATTCACTAAAAAAGGAATATAAAATAAATAATAATACATCTATAACCTACTTCACCAATTATATCTAATTACAAGATGTTTGGATATCCATACGATATTATTTAAGAGTCTAAAATTGCATTTGAGTATTTTTAATCATGCTAAAAATAACAAAAAATAGATAACCTTGTAACTAGATGTTAACTTAGGTTTAAACTCATATATCATTCTTAATTTATTATTTATAAGATATGTTTAAAATTTTAGGCCCGTTTGAACTTACATTCAAAAGATATTATGAAAATCAAGTTGTTAATTTATAGCAGGGGCAGTTAACTCTAGGTAGTTTATTATTATTTTTTGGATTTTAAAATTTTCATGTCAACTCCAATTTTGAGTTGAGGTTTATTTAAATAATTTTATGTAATTATTTTATTCATTTAAGATAAATTAATGAATATTATGGTTTAATGAAATTGTGAATATTGTGTCTATTGATGATAGAGTTATCAAACTCTTCAGTTAAGATCTTTTCAAGAAACCATTACCACAATAGACTCAATGAAAGAATTAGTATTGCACCCAAAGAATAAACTATCTATTGTCCACAAATAGATTATACAATTTTGAAATTGTTCTCCATCTCCATATATTATCAAATACCATAAATGAACCTTGCATATATAGGCAAGATAGATTGATTCTAACTAAGAGATCAAGCTAGAGATCAAACATAGGACTAATATATAACTATCCCTAAAGGATATAAATAACTAAAAATTATCTCTATAATATCCAAGAGATAAATTTTTTTATCTCATAATATCTAAAATAAGATAAATTAAATATCCAAACATAAGTAGGTGAGAATAATTAAATACATAGGTGAACATGAGCTAAGGTAAACAACTTCTTATAATAACACCCCTTAAGTGAAGTTAGGTGCCAAAAATAAGGTGGCATATCCATAATATTAATCTCAACATAAGGCCTAATCAGGTACTTGTGTACAATATATTCATGAATAAATATCTCATAAGGTGGAGAAAGGAATAAAAATCATAGGAAAAACTCCCCCCAAAAAAAGAGAGAAAAGAAGAAGAGATCTAGAAATCCCCCTAAAGATGATGTTGAATAAATACATACTCAAAGTAATTACAAGTCACAAAGGAACTCAATCTACATGAGTGGTCCAAATCTACTACTCGATAAAAAAAAACAATTGACACTAGGCTTCACCTAAATAGCTTCAATCAAGAAGATTGATAATAGTGTCAAAAGTAAAAATAATTATTGCATGTGTAAGGGATGCTCAACACATAAGAAATAAGACCTACACCACACCCCCTATACTATTGATCAGGTGGAGTGATTCCAAAACCTATATGCACATCCCCCATAATTCTAAATGGGTAGAGTGGATGAAAAAGGTCTACATGAATAGACTGAATCCACTACTTGAACAACAAACAAGCTAACACTATATGCACCAGAATAGCTCCATATCAGGCTAAAAGAGAGTGTCTAACTATTTAAGAACACAAGATGACATTGGTATTTATCAAAATAAATATATTTTAAGTTGTGGGAGACTTTCAATTGTTAAAAAAGTGGTGTAAAAAATACAAATAAAATCTCTCAAGAAAATGGCCCTAGTGGTGATGGAAGAAATTAGAAACTAAAATAGTAAAGGGTGCATAAACTAAAGTACACATAAATTAAGGTATAAAAGGATATAAAAGAAAACCCCCCATGACACTTCACAATTTAGTGTGAGTAAAATATATCCCATACACAAAAACACAAAATGAAAACAAGGAAGACACTGGGATTCACTAGAATAGCTCTAAATAAGGAGATTGTCGACCTGTCAAAGAAGTCATCACCAATCATGAGAGTTGCTCCAAAAATAAGGGATTGAAAACATGTTTCCATAGAAGGAGGAAAGGTGATAAGAAAGGGGATTTGAGGAGACATGACATAAACTACAAGTGTGTTAAAATGTTAATGTGCAAACTATAATAGAACATGTTGTGCATTGATAGAAGAGTGTGTCAAATGGTGAAAAAATTGTCATATAAGCAAAAACACACCTAAAATGATCAACTACCAAAAAATGACAATTGATAAAGCACATGCAAAGATATGTCAAACATAGCTGAAAATACATCCAAGAGAGTGTAAATTGCAATAGTGGCATAAGTGGTACAATGTGAGCCAAGAAGAAGCAATATGGGTCAAATTTCATACAAATAGGATGTCAGTCATAGCTGAAAATGCATCCAAAAATTATAATGAGAAATCAAAAGCAAAGAAGGAAAAAAAGAGAGTTTTATTTTTCATGTGAGGGGGTTTGGCCTCCTACCAAACCAAACCTAATCCATTGATATTCGATAAGTGAAATGAATGAAATGTGATAAATAAATGAACAATATTATCTCTTTACAAAATCTCCCTCAATGCCCTTTACAATATTGTATTTATACAAAAAAAAAACTATCCCCACTAAGTAAAGATCACTTAGTAAGAAACACAATGGCACCCCTCCATGGATTAAATCACCCACCAAATAAAATAAATTTCAACCTCGCCACCTCCAATAGAAATAAAGCCCACTTTTTTAAATTTTTTCTTATTTTTTTTACAAAAAAAATCAATTAAAAACACTCTCTTTTAAATATCATCCCACCATATAACCATGTGGCTTTTAATGAATGTGTCTAATTTTGACTTAGACGACAAGAATTTTAAGTTTTAAAAAAAAAAAAACATAAATCTCAAAAGCACAAACTTTACCACAATTCTACCATGTAGGAAATAATACAGGTAGGATGGTTGTTGGATTATTTTAATGATCCAAAGTTTATTTAATTAATTTGATTTAATTTCTAATAATTTGGTTACTCTTGAAAGTTAGTCTATCCCCATAACCACCCATGAAGTTATTTAAATCTTTCACCTCACTTTGTAAAAATCAACTCAAATGTTTACATTGAATATATTTTTTCTATTATAATTCCTCCCATCTTGGTCTCATCAATGGTATCAGATCCAACCAAATTTGAAAAGGAAAAGAGAAAAAAGTTATAGAGCAATATTGCTCAAGGAGGAGGATTAAAGAATTGGTTTGAAATAAATGTAGTTTTACATCACTAAGGCTGAGCACTACATATAAAAGAACTGACTTGTATACTTTTAGTCACACATGAAAAGAAATCATATCTTCCTAGTATAATATTCAAATATATCAAGTGTTTATGTTGTGGTAATAACAAAAGTGGATCATTTTCAAATCCTGGCTGTTGACAAAAATTAATGGTAACTGACAGTCTATCATGAAGTGATAACAAAGTGGCTAGTATGGGATGGTCTATGATCTTGGTACTCACACAATGATGCATTCCAAATACATTTAGAAAGTTTACTGAGATAACTCAACATATTTATAGGCATTTATATCCTATTGAATTCATGTGTGAATTATAAATTCCTTAGTTCAGATAAGTGCAAACATGTATGATGATGACCTACACAATAGGAAAGACAAAAAAAATTATAAACTCACCTGTACAGTGAATGGCCTATTAGAAGAATAATGACCTATTGGAATAAGTTTTAAACCCTAAAACTAGATGAAGTTTTTAGAGATGTTGTTGGTTGGTATGTGAAAAATGAGGTAAAATATTTATGGTGAACTTATATTTTATCATTCACATTATGAAAATCAAGAAAATATAAAATACTTTGACTTGGAATTATTAAATTTCTTAATGGGGAGATAGATAGGCATTTTTTTGTAAGTTACATACAATAGGGAGGTCAACGGTTCAAAACCCATTCAAACTATTTTTTTATAAAATTTCATTTTGACCTTATTTTGTATTAAATAAGTTAAAATATTGGAGAAATAAGGGTGTAAAAGGAGATATAAGGTGTTATTCTTGTATTTTAATAAAATAAATCTTTGTAATCAGGATTTATTTTGAAGTTAAGGCCATTAACATTCTTCTCAGTCTTATGGTTCTTCCAATGATTCAAATTTTATATCTCATCAACATAGTAAAGAGCCAAAATGTTTCAAATGTGGTGGTATTAAACATCTTGTAAATGTATGTCCTTCTCGATGACCCCACTCTCCACATAAAAATAAATATAAGGTAAATTATGTGGATCATTATAGTGGTATATCTTCTAGTTACTCTAGTTATTCTAATTATTCTGACACTTCCTCTGATCAGGAGGCATCCTATATGGCCGAGGTCTATGGTCTTGATGGACTAGACAACTTATTATGAGTGATTCACCCATCTTGTGTGAGTTACTAGGCTCAAGAATGAGATCTATTTTAGTAACATTTTTTGGGTTGTGTTATTAATTTCAATTTCATTTTTGAATTTTTATACCTGATATTCATGGCATAAAGTAGACATAGTTAGTTATTTTTATTTATCTTGATGCATGACTTCTCACCTCTCACCTGATAGGGGGAGAAGATTTAGCATTGGTTGGAGTTTGATCAACCATCAATGATAGTACAAGTTGATAGGGATTGATAGCACATTTAGTGTTAATCAAAGGTCATCAAAGTTTGTTGGACATCAAAGAGATGTGCCATACATAGTATAGGTTTTTCACTTGGATAGGTTTCTGTGGGACCTTATGTGGTTCAATGTAGTTGGACATGCCTGATCATATTCTACTACATTATGGTATGATGATCACCAAGGATGAACAATATTTGATCGTGTTCATCATCTATTTTTTGACAAACTCAAAGGGGTAGGCTTATTTATGGAGTGGCATCATTTTTTTGGTTAGTACAAGAGGTATAGTGCACCAACTGAGTTTCTTTGATGAATTCAAAGTCATTACTCCAATTATTTCATCTTCTATACCCATTTTTATCAAAGGGTATTTTGGTGGATTATTTTAATGATCCAAAGTTTTTTTAATTAGTTTATTTTATTAATAATTTGGTTACTCGAGAAAGTTAGTTTGTCCCCGTAACCACCCATGAATCTATTTAAATATTCCACCTCATTTTGTAAAAATTAACTCAAATGTTTATATTGAATATATTTGTTTTATTATAATTCCTCCCATCCTAGTCTCATCAACAGTGATCTACTATAGGACATTAAAGTACATTACCACTATGAAAGACATGTTAGAGTTGTATGGTCAATGAAAAAAAGTGTGGAAAGGTTGTATCTAGATGTGAAGGCATAACATTAGCTGAGCTACTGAACCATGATCAAGTCCTTAGTTTTAATTCCAATCTCCCGAAAAACTTCAAACGTAATAAAAAATAATGCTAGGTTAGCCATAGAAAGGAGTTGGTGTTGATTTCTAGATAAAAATTGGCATGGCTATTTCACTTGTAAGGTGCTGAGAGAGATTGGTGGTGGTAGGAAAAAATAATTCATGTGATATGGTGTAGGGACACACGATGTGAGAGATCCAAATGGTGAGAGAAGATCATGGTAGGTTATGGGTGGTTTAGAAGGGCTCCATTAGATATTTTATCTATCATTAATATACAAAAATGATTTCCTCCAACTAAAAAAAATAAATCCTACTTATTGCATAAGTAGGATTAGAAAAAGATAGTTGGTAGACTGAGGTCATTTTTCTAAGAAGTCACCCCATGCATGAAGACCATGAAAAAAGTTACAATGAAAATCAAATGACAAATTAAATATGAACATAGATCTGTTATAAGGGTGTCAGGGCATAGAAATTTTTTAAGATCCACTAAATATCTCATAGAACTCAAAAAAATGTAGAAAAATCTCTTGAAAATGTAAATAAATTTGTTGTACAAATATGTACAAATTTGTTCCTGGAAGCTAAAAAATCCCTAAAAAAGATTTTTCTTAGAATTATCCATTTTAGATGATTTGATAGGTATTCCTAGGGTTTTGAGGCATTATTAATTCAATTACACAAGTTATAAGACCTGAAGTACACCAAAAAATAGTTGACTATAGAGAGTGGCTCAAAATACTATAAAAAAAGGTTCATTCAGCAAAATAATGGTGAATTTTTTGAAATGAGAGAAACCTAAAATTAAGTAATGGTTATTTGGAGGAGCTCTGTTACCATGATAGAGTTATCAAAACTCTTCAGCCAAAAACTCTCCAAGAGACCATTACCACAATAGACTCCATGAAAGCTTCGATATTGCACATAAAGAATAAACTATCTATTATCTACAAATAGATTATACAATGCTAAAATTGTTCTCCATCTCCATAACTTATTAAATATAATGAATGAACTTCACATATATATACTAGGAAGATAAATCCTAACTAAGATATCAAGTTAAGTGATCAATCCCAACTAAGAGATCAAGTTAGAGATCAAACCTAACTAAGAGATCAAGCTAGAGATCAAACCTAGGACTAAGAGATAACTATCCGTAAAGGATAAAAATAACTATAAATTATCCCCACAATATCTAAGAGATAAATATGTAATATCCCATAATATCTAAAATAAGGTAAAAAAAATATCCACACATAAGTGGGTGGGAATAGCTAAATACCTTAGCTCATGTTCACTAGGTATTTAGTTATTCCCACCTATTTATGTGTAGATATTTCATTTATCTTATGTTTAATATTATGAGATATTAAATATTTATCTCTTATATATAATGGGGATAATTTTTAATTATTTATATCTTTTAGGGATAGTTATTTCTTAGTCCTAGTTTTGATCTCTAGCTTGATCTCTTAGTAATGTTTGATTTCTAGCTTGTCCTCTTAGTTAGGATTGATATATATATATATATATATATATATATATATATATATATATATATATATATATATATATATATATATATATATATATATAAAGTTAATTCATTATATTTGATCATTTATAGAGATGGAGAATAATTTAAGTATTGTATAATCTATTTGTGGATAATAGATAGTTTAGTCTTTATGTGCAATATTGGAGATTTCATGGAGTCTATTTTGGTAATGATTTCTTGGAGAGATATTGGTTGAAGAGTTTTGATAACTCTATCATGGTATCAAAGCTCCTCTAGGTAACCATTTCTTAGTTTTAATTTTTTCTCATTATAATTTTTGGATGTATTTTCAGTTGTGATCGAGGTCCTATTTGTACGAACTTTGGCCCATATTGCTTATTCTAAGCCCACATTTTAATTTAGATTCATCAAAGGTTATGCAGTGTAATTTGGTTAACCCCACCTTGAGGGTGAGAAGGAATGAGAGAGATAATGGAATTGTATGTGAGTTATTAAAAGATATACCTTGTAATAAAACATCTATTATAATAATTGATAGAATCTTATGTGAATATCATTGAAAACAAGTAAATAAATACATAAAATAAACATATCATCTCAATAGTAAGCCACACAATGTGAGATATTTGCTAGTTTGTGGATTCATCAAAGTTTGGGCAGTGTAATTTGATTAACCCACCTTGAGGGTGAGAAGTAATGAGAGAGATAATGGAATTGCATATGAGTTATTAAAATATATACCTCATAATAAACCATATATTATAATAATTTATATAATTTTATGCGAATATCATTTAAATCAAGTAAATAAATACATAAACGAAACATACCATGTCAATAATAAGCCATACCATGTGAGATACAAAGTGATAAGTGGGGAAAATAAAATAATGGAAGAAAACCCCACATGAATTATAAATTAATTATTACAATAACATTCTTAGAGATTAAAATATTAAATAAGAGAGGAGAAGAAATGAGAAACAAGACTAAGCCTCGAGATATAAGTAAGTGTGTTTTAAGTCATAGAGATCCCTTTAAATAGAGCTAGAAAGCCAAAAGGAGTTAATATAAAATTCTATCATAGTCTTCACAACCTTCTTAGTGTGGGATTAGTGTGTGACAAGTGTAAATGACGTGTGACATTAAACTCCAAGATTCTCTTCAAAAGGAATAAAATGTGTGCAACAACTCATAAATCTAGAATATGTGAATTAAAAATTCACATAATAAGAAAACCTACACACACCTAAATTGACTTAGGATAATAAATTGAACCTCAAATAAATATTAACCTCTAACACTCCATTTAATATTTATTTTGAGGTTTGAAAATGATATAAAAACATTTAAAAATAAGGGATTTGACATTACATAATACTCCCCCATGATGAAAACTTCCTTACAAAGGAATAACAATGATTACATTAATTTAAGAAATAAATAATAAGATAATAGGTGTTGATAATAATGGTTCAAAGGTGAAGGTGTGATCATATACAATCTTCAATAATTATCTTTAGATAATAAGGTCAATCTACATTGGAACAAAGACCAATAAAAAAGGGGATGGCAAAAAATTATCCAATATACCTATAAAAAATAAGCTTACACCAATCTTCAGGCTAAGTAAATATAACATAAGAGATGTCAAATATTATCTAAATATAATTAATGTTCTAAAACTATATCTAGTAATATCAAAGAGATAAATTCTATAACAAAATGTGGAATCTTACACGATAAAAATAATTTAGTCAAAAATGAAATTAGCTCTAATAAAGGCATATATCATTGACAACTTACTAGAAAAATTAAGCACAAAAGTAAGGGAAAAATAAATTTAAGGTTTTAAACTTATAAAAAGTGAGACAAAGAATATGTTTCACCTTTTATAAAAGAGATCCTATGTGATGCAAATGAGTAGTTATCAAAATAAGGCACATCAGCATCTCCAGAAGACACCATAACTTTAGGAATCCAAATTTGTTTAAGTTTATAATGAGGTGGTTTAGTAGTTTTATAAAAATTTAAAAGGTCATTATTTATGTTACTGCAATATTTACATAAATGTAATTTTTAAAATTTAGTAATATCATGCCCATGTTTACCACAATGCTCACTAATTTTACCAATTTTTATCACAGTATGACATAAGAAACCTTATAACCAAAATAAGTCTTATGAGATTGAAAATAACTATGTTGTAATGACTTTACAATATAATTAGAAGCATTAAAACAAAGCCTAGAAAATTTACATTAGTTTTAAACAAAATGAGTTCAACGATGTTGTTTTCATGTTTTTTAAGACTACCTCCATTATAACTCATAAGGTGCATAATTTAGAAGATAAGGTTATAAAAATGAGTGTGTAAAGGAATTAATTGTTTAGGATAAACACATTTTTTATCATAAATTTTTATACAAGATGTAAGTTTAGTAGTAAGGGAGTTAACCAAGTTTTGCATTTCACATATTTTTTCATTGTGTGAGTTTTTCAAGAGAAGAACGGTTTGGTTCTAACATTCAATTTGACATTTCAAATAAATAATTTCATTGTATTTATCAATAAGTTGACATTTTAGATCATGAATAAAAACATTTTTTTTCCATCTGCATCCACCTTATTTCAAATATAAAATTGAGAAAAAAAGATAAGAAGATTAAAAAAACCAGCGATAAGTTTTTGAATTACATTATAATAGGAAAAATTTATAAATGTTTGCACAATAAAAATAATTTATCTCATTTATATGAGAAAGGTTTTAAAAAAAATATGATTATGGAAAACTTTTATGTTGATTATCATGGCTTAAGACTCCAACTTTAAGATTTTTCAAAAACCAAGATTGGGATCAATGAAGGAAAAAAAAGTTTCGTATGACTTTTGTTTGTATTTGTAATAAATGTGAAGAAAAGGGATTATAAAATATAAAATAGTTCTTCCTTGTTTGAAAAAAAGTACAAAATAAATTAAACAAATCTTTTAAAAAAAAAATTATCTTAAAAACACTTTAATATAATTCCCCTTATTATATGGAAGAATAAATAACAAATACATTTGGAGTTTGAGAACCAAACTAATATAGAAAAAAAAACATTCGTTTATTTCAAAATGAAGGTGTTATTTTCCACTTGTCAAAGCTAGTAAACTCAAAATGAAAAACCCCACTTTATAATCAAAGAGAGTAAAATCACCTCATATTTGAAAAGAAAAGATGCATTATAAATAATAAAAAGATAAGAAGCTAAAAAAAAACTAGTGATAAGTTCTTTAATTGCATTATAATGGGAAAAAAATCTAAATGTTTGCACAATAAAAGGAATCTATCTCATTTATATGAGAAAGGTTCTTTTTTTTCAAAAAAAACTTCTATAAAAAAACTATGATTATGAAAAACTTGTATGTTGTTTAGCATGGCTTAAGTCTCCAAACTTTAAGATTTTTAAGAAACTAGAATTTGGATCAATGAAACGAAAAAAAAGTCTAATATGACTTTTGTTTATATTTGCAATAAATATGAAGAAAAAGGATTATAAAATATAAAATAGTCCTTTCTTGTCTTATTTTTTATTTTAAAAATGTACAAAATAAATTAAACAAAGCTTTAAATTTGTTTTAACTTACAAACACTTTAATATAATTCCACTAGTTATATGAAATAATAAATAACAAGTATGTTTGGAGTTTGAAAACCAAACTAATATAGAAAACAAAAAGCCTTTTCATGCTACATTTCAAAATGAAGGTGTTATTTGCCACTTGTGAAAGCTAGTAAACTCAAAATCAAAGGCCACATTTTGTAATAAAAAATAGTAAAATCACCTAATATTCCATTAATCAATTTTAAAATAAAAAAGGCATTATAAATAATAAAGAGGAAGTGCACAGACTCAACACATATGAAGTTAATGAAAAATATCATAATGCTATTGAATGTGATTGAATGCCACATGGGACTACCAATCTTAGGCTAAAAGATAATAAAGAAAAATTCCAAAGATAGGAAAGGTTAAGACATTTTGTTTCATAGCACAAAAAATTAAAATGTAAAAAAATGTCAAACAAGTTAAGATGCCATAACATTGAATGTTAAATAAATTATAGAACTGAATGCTAATAATGAAATTCTCTAACTCAAGAGAATAAATTGGAATCAAAACACACTAGCCTTGCAAAGGATGAAGCACCACTTTAAGAACAAAATTTCCAAACAAGGAATTTTCGTGCTTTGTTATATGATGCCAAAACTAATTGAAATGCAAATAGAAATTTAAATAAAGTATAACACCACATATAAATTTCTTAGGAAGATGCCACTATAAAAAAGATAATAGGTTGTTATAACTCCATTATATAGATTAGAAGTGCCACTCTTGAGATGTGAAGTGCAGCCAAAGACATGAGAATGCAAAAACTAAGAAAGAAGGTGATGTGAAGGTATCAAAACACCAAGAAAAGGAGGTAACACACATAGTAGAGTGGCATAAGACTAATTACATAAGATCTTTATTATAACACAAGTTAAAAATTATAATGAACAAAATGAAAGCAACTGGAACAAAGCACAATAAGATATCAATTTGGATTGATGTAAATATTACAAAAGATATGTTACATAATGAAAACACATCATATTTTGAGATAAAAACATTTTAAGTCTGAAATACTACTCATTAAATTCCCAAAAATGTCAATAATAATAGTATTAAAACATATTTAAATGCATACATATGTATCAAATAAGCCAAATAACAACACAATGTTATCAAGGAAAGATACAATGAAATATTAGAAGTTGATAAACATGAGAAAATCCAATTGGTTAAGAGAGAAAAAATATCTTTGCTTCATCTCCACCCACAACCCAGTAAAATAAATTAAAATTTAAAAATTAAACCAAAAATGATCTAATACTATATTATAATAATCGAGAAAATCTTATGAGAATATCATTTAAAGTAAGAAAATAAATGCATAAAATAAATATATCATCTCATTAATAATCTATACCATGCAAGACATAAGTGATATTTGGGGAAACTGAATCAATGGAATAAAACCCACATGCATTAAGAAGGAAGACTTATACTAACATTCTCCAAGATTACAATCTTCAAGAAGAGAGGTTAAGAAATGAGAAAGAAGACAACCTCAATCTACAAGCAAGTGTGTCTCAAATTTTAGAATGGAAGAAGAAAGTATTCTTTAAATAGAGTTAGAGATTTAAAAAGAGTTACTAAAAAAAATCATCATAATCTCAAACAACCTTCTTAGTGTGTGACTAATTTCATTAATTTTCATGAGGTGAATGGGAAATGTGTGACAAGTATATATGGAGTTACATGTGACATAGAACTTCAAAATTTAGTTAAAAGGGGATAAAAGAGTTGTGACACCTCATAAATCTAAAATTTGTAAATTAAGAATTCACATAATAAGAAAACCTAAACACACTTAAATTGACTTAGGATAATAAATTGAACCCAAATAAATATTAATATCCAACACCATCATACATTGAACCGCACAAGATATATATTTAAATGGTATCAAAGCAAAGCTATAAATTTCAAGGGTATACTGACATAAAACATCATTATTACATATAACTTTATCATCTTCCAAACCATATGCTAATATTTTATAATAAATTAGTGGAAATAAACATTCAATCATTTAAAAACATTTACATATCAACCATACCATCATGAATATTAACATACATATATTAGGAGCATCCCATGTGTATACTGTAATAAAGAATAATGTCAAAATTGAATCACATCTACCCACAAAACATTATAAGGATCATAATAGTATATAATACACACAATGGGAGGGAGAAGTAAAGCGTATGAAGCCAAAATGGTATAGTACACCCTAATAAAAATGATGATCAAGGATAACCCTAATTATAAGGATCAATAGGGGAAGGGTTTGAGGAAACCTTAAAGAAAAATTAGGTTTCAATATGTAACACATGCACAATATAACCCTCGAAGTAAAAGGAGAAAGCAAAGAAATGCAATTTTACCAAAATTTAGTATGGTAAAGAAACTTAGGTCAAAGGATACTACACTAAACCATACTAAACAATGTTGTAATTAAAATCTTAATATAATTTAGATATAAAAAATAAGAAAATATATAATTATAAGAATTTAAGTGAGTTAAATGCTTTGAATTTGAAAATGATAATTATTAGAAATAACTAAATTGTAACTTACCTATGTGCTATAAAAAAACTTAAAAATAGTCTTAAACATGTCTAAAAGTACTCCCATAGAAAATACAAAATAATTGTGTAGTTATAAGGATGTGTATAAAATATTCAAGATGATACTTTTTTTATCATTGTCAGATTGAGATTGTGTGGATTCAATCATGAGAGGCTAATCTAGATCTTGTTCATTGTGGATGATCATGGTCAGATGATATAAGATATGAAATAAATTCCATGCACACCTTCATCTACTAATACTTTCCAAAAATGTATCTCAATTTTTTGAATTGAGCCGTGAATCCACCAAAATTATATTCCTTATTCCAAGCACTAATTAGTCTAAATCACCTAGTAAGATCATAAAACAATGTGAGTACTTATTATTGGCCTTCCTCAGTCATACTATTTTTATTTAAAAAAATTGTAATTGGTAATAAATTCAATATAATATGAAGGTCCTAACCCTTATCCCTATGTATGAGATGTTAACAACTAGTAGATTCTATATGCTCTTTCACTACTTCTTCAATTTAACTTTTGGTATAAGGGTTGCTTCCCTAGTAATGCAGCTTTGATTTTACCTTTAATAGATGGAATAGTAATAAAAATAAGAGTGTGTCCCTAGATCTGGCCTCTAATATTTATCCCTAAATTATTTAATTCACTCAATACTTACAATTTTTTGAAATCAATTTAAGACATTATTGGCATGAAAGTTTAAAAATAATGTTGGGAAAGTTTTAAAATAAGGGTTGGGGGGGGGGGGCTAGGAATAAGGTTCAAGGAACCCAAAAACAAAGAATGGAAAAGATTGGACTAGTTTCATCTTACTCAAGGAGACTAAGAAACCCAAAAACAATGATTTGGTCATTTCAAGAGCACCCAGGTTCATAACAGGACAAACAAATGGTCAATATATGGGTTTTTAAGTGTTATGTATTGAATTGTGTATTATAATTGAATCAAAATTTAATTTTTAAGGAAAATCTAGGCAAGGGAAATGTCACAACATAATTTTTTATGGGGATTCAAAATACTATTATTTATTAAATAAATGTTAATTTCATTTAGTTTATCAATTATAGATGATTTTAATATGGAATTTCATTGTTATGATTATATTGGGTTGTGATTACATCATTCCTTTAGTTAAAAATTTAGTTAGTATTTATTATTTTTCATATTTGATTTATGTTTCATATTAGAGCATTTATTGTATTTTGCATATAAAGTTTCTATGAAAATTAGTTAATGTATATTTATAGCATTTATTTTATCTTGAAAACAATTATTATATATTATTTATCATAATATTTTGATGTAGGTTAATTATCGGTCTCTTCTTTAATTAGATGCATGATCGGTTATCCCCCCTCAAAATGGCAACACCCAGAGGGAGAAAAACATAGAGGAAATGAGTTTTAACTTTATAGATTATGTTTAGAGGATTTTTTTTAGGAGGTATTGGATTGGATGAGATCTAAGGTATAGTGGAGAGGTAATTTTAGTAGATTTATATGTCATGGAGGGATTCATTATGTTTAGCCCAAGATATTATATTATTCTTATCTTTATACATGCATTTTGTCTGTGACTTTTAAGCCTCCTCACTCCCTTGATTTTGAAATAGGAATTTATATTTTGAAGATTATACCATTTAATTTTTTGGGTTTAATGCATAGGAACTATAATTAGGATGTAACACAATCCAACATGGTTGGGTTCATTTATTTTTTGTGAATGGGTGGATTTGTCCTAGTGGACATTATATTCTAGGTAGATAATACTTATGGTATATGCAAAAATAAATAACTTTGGGGGTTTTATTAGGGTTGACTATCTTTGAAAGGATTAATTGAAGACTTTAATAGCCTCTCTTAATGGCCTTACTTTTTGTGACATGTTTTATGCTTTCAATGATTATCAATACTAAGTAAATATTTATTTCTTTCCTTCATTTGAAATAAGAATAGATTAATGTCTTGAAAGAATACAAAGTTCAGTACAATTTGAAGAAGGAATTTAATTCTTAGGTGGATTTTTAGGCTTCTTGGTTGGCTAATTTTCATACCCTTTAATAATAATGATTGTGTTACATTGGTGATTGTGTTTTAGTAGTATAATACACAGTCAGTTAATTGATTGTATTCTCCAAGTGAACTATGGTTTATCTTATAAAGGAAATGAATTATATGAGACTTATGAACATACTGTACATACCTAAGTTACATGACTAATTGGATTTGGGTTAGTGGATCCATGAGATCAGTCACTCATGGAGTTATTATATCATAATACTATGCAAGCTATGAAAAATAGTCTAAAATTAAATATTAGGTTTCTTTATTTAACATGTATATGGGTTATGAATTTTTTAAGTGCCTCTATGGTTATACAATCATTATTTTTATCCTAAATCATTATGGGTATGATCCATTGACTTATTTCTTAAATCTTAGATGGAGGAAGTAATATGAGAATAAAATGAAATCATTATATTAAATATGAAATATAAGTTGGAATTATATGGTTTTACTTTATGATTTATTCATGACCCAATTGTAGGTATGTATTAAGGTGTCCTAATTTTAATATAAGAATTTATATTAAATAAATTATGATATAGTTTTACTAAATAAATATTTTCGTATTTATGACCAGTTAATTATGCATGCATGTAAACCTTGGTTGTTCAATTAGAAACTTTATATGGAATGGGGAATATATACAAATGTAATACTAAGGATTTTTATAGGATTAAATTTTCATCCTTGACTATTAACCTTTTAGTAATTTGTTGTGCTTTTATTCCAATACATTTAATAATCCCATATGTTTGGGTGATAGAGCAAGTTATGTTTCATATGTATCAATTGGATGTAGTATTAGAGAATGGGATGATATGGTTTTAACATGCTTCCCCTTTCCATGTTGATAGTGATAATAGCCTTAGTATTTGACCAAAAATTTAATTAAGTTATGGCAAAGTTTATAACCAAACTGAAACTATTTAAATATATGGAATAGGACATGGGTGGCAGTAAATAATTTAGTGGGAACTTTCTTACATAATACTCTTTACTACCCTAGGCCATTATAAAACATATTTCATAAGATATTTTTATTTTTAATAAATGTAAATCATGATTCACACTTATCATTGTTTTATAACCAATTGGTGTATCTACAAATTTTCACTAGTATTAGGCTCATTATGTAAATGACTGAGTCAGTTTGACATGTTGGTATACTTTTTTAATATCCTTAAATTTTTAAGCCTAAATGATTAGCTATAACAAAATGATATAACAATGGTAAATACATAAGTAAAGTGCTTTATTTTTAGAACTATATTAAACATGAATAATTTTTTCTCTTTATCTATTAAATTTTAAAATGGATGTTGTTTTTTTAGAATGTTTATATAGTTTTTTTCCTAAGGGGTATAAGTACAAGTCTATTTTTAAAGTGTAAATTCAATAATCATGCTAGAAAAGACAATGGAAACCTTGTTCCCTATATGTTCCCATGGTATTTACCAACATTATGATATCACTTCCACAAGATAAACATAGGCACATGTATGGAGGTGGTATGTGATGTGATATTGAGATATTTTTTCTTGATGGACTAATGGAAAGGGAGTCACTATCATTAGACAATATTTCCCTAAAATAATTTTATTAAATGGTTTGAGTGGTATGAATTTTTATCCCATATCATAAGTATTTATCCAAATCAATGATTTTAGTAATCATTTGTCATGTTCATCATACAACCTAGTTCAATTATATGCCATGTATAGATACTAGATAGTGAGACTATATCTAATTATGATAATTGCTTGTAATTTTGTTGTATGTGGTTCGATAATACTCTTTTAAATTGATTATTATTTTTTTATACCATTTAAAAATGTAATGCTACTCTCAATATGGATGTGTGTAGGGGGATCCATTATGGCTACACAGTTGGAGGAAAAGCACCTCGATGGTGCTTTCCCTATCTTGTTTATGGTCATTGATGTTAGATGATAAGAACATTTAAACATGTGTTTGGGTTGGAAACATATATATTATTATTAAATTTATTTTATGAACTTTTTATTTTAATATAAATATATAGTGCTGATTTTTTTATTTGATATACTTATGATCCATTGGGTTGGTTGTTGTTACAACAGCTTAGTTTGAAATGAAATTTACAATACATTTTTTTAAATGTCATTACTATATTGAGTTCATTTAGTTAATAAATATTAAATTATTTATTTATTTCAAACATATTTTAGCCTAAAACTAATAATTATTTGAAATAATAAACTTCAAACTTACTATAAATAAAAACCATCTATGAAATAATGGATAACAACTCAGGAGAATCCATTGCATTGAGTGAGAAATATTTGTTAAAAAAAATTCATGGATGATATTAAATAGGCCTAATAAAGGAGGATGGGGTGGATGATGATGAATATCTCCAACCAAATGGGAAAACTTGGAAAGAATATGTGTCTATTACGAAGGTGGTGTGCTCTAGGTTCTTACCATCTGGCATAGAAGTCAATCTTCTCTCTGGTCAAACTACTAGAATGATAGATCTATATAGAATTAATATTTGTGTCTCTTCCTTTTTTATATTTTGGATAATTATATGGGTTAAGGAGGTTATTTTTAGGGTCAAGGCTTCCCAAAATGGTGGTGGTCTTCTCTCTATGTGGCCAAAGCTAGGTATGCATCCTAGAGGCTGTGTTACACTCTAACTAGTTGGTATTTAAATGGTTGGTATGGTATAAAAAATAATCTAGTAGTTCCTTTTCATCTATATATAACATCATTATACTTTGGAGGAACTTTTTTTGGGTGGTAGGTCAGCCTACATTGGGAGATCGTTTCCCTTGCTCAAACTAAGTTTTTCCACTAAAGTGTTGAGAGCCTTATGGCGCCAACCATTCTAGGTCATTTTTATGGTTTTAATGTTTATATATAATTTTGGGAGCTTAAAGAGCCTCAAATGTCTCCTTGAATGGGAATATATCCTTGTCAGTCCCAAAGCTAGAGTTTTGGGGAGAGAAGGGCTCTTTGTAGATTTGGATCTGCACTACCCTATTAGTGAAGGTAATTTTATTATATTTATATTTAAGTTATATAATATGATTCAAAGTATAGATATATTTTTTGGGATAACTTTATTTTGAAGAGAAGGTTCCTTTATTATATTTTGGAAGAAGGAAATTTGGACCATTTTGGTCTCAAGTCCTAGATTTTTTAAGAGTAATCATCAGATGAATACCATACTTCATATTAGTTCCCCATGAAGATCCTTAACAATTCATTATACCATGAGATGATATTCAAACCTGGCTAATTTAGTTTTATAATATTGATTATGTGGGTGATTAGGTCCACAGAAAGTGCTTTTCTAGGATGTTGGCTCTTGAATTTGAAATTTTAATTATTTCCACTTTTTAAAATTTGGCCCATTAGTCAATTTTTATTTGGATTAATTTAAACCATTAGGTGAGGTGGTGCCACACGAGGTGGGTATAATTGGCTCCCTTAAGGCTTGGATTTCCTCTTAGTTTCACCTTATTCTCAGGTCCTTACTAGGGTCAAGTCCTACAAGGATTCCTTTTGGCTATCTTCTTTCTTTGGATGGGTTGGTTTTGATTGTTATCTTGGGTGGTTCTTATAGTTCTATTGTGTGCTTTGACATTTCAATAAATTCTAGATAGGGTTGTTCCTATGGGTTTTGGATTAAGTTTTAAGTTTTAGCTAATCGTAATTTTCTCTTCTTCAAGCATGTTTTAAGTGTGGATATTTCCTTTATTTTCAAGTTGAAATATATGTCTGAATTTAAGGATTCCTATGGGTTTGTCTACCATTTTGAGGATATTTCTAGAAAGAAGTGCTTGGTGTATATGGTAAGGAGGGTTCATGTACATGTCTTAAGTTTACTATGGTTTTTGCTTCTGTTCAATACTCATGGGTTATCTAGATTCAGTGTTTCAGTTGCCCAAATTGATGGCTTGGTTAAAACTCTTTGGGTGTGCTTGGCTCCAATATTATATCTTAGGATGGGATTTAATGATTTTAATGTTTTTATAAGGAGCTATACTCCTATGCTTCCTTTATAATCCCATTAGATCTCCTTTTGGAGACTCGAGCCTCCCTTTGTGCCTAGGATAT
>JARHVA010001638.1:2092500-2385000 GCA_037957365.1 Torreya grandis
AGCCAAAAAGAGTTAATATAAAATTATATCATAGTATTCACATCCTTATTAGTCTTGGCTTAGCATGTGACAAGGATAAAATAAGGTACATGTGACATTAAACTTGAATATTCACTTAAAAATGGATAAAATATGTGTGACACTTCATAAATTCAGAATATGTGGATTAAGAATTCACATAATAAGAAAACTTACACACACATAAATTGACTTGGGATGATAAACTGAACCCCAAATAAATATTAATCTCCAACACTCCATTTAATATTTATTTTTAGGTTTTAAAATTGGATAAAACCTTTTAAAATAAGGTATTTGACATTACATATTACTCTCCCTTGATAACAACTTCTTTAGAAAGGAGTAGCAATGATTACATTGATTTAAGAAATAAATAATAAGATAATATGTGTTTCTAATAATGGTTAAACGGTGAAGGTGTGATCATCAAAAATATTCAATAATTAATTTTAGATAGTAAGGTCAAACTGAATTGGAATAAAGACCAATAAAAAGGAGATGGCAAAATGTTATCCACTAAACCTACAACACATAAGCTTACACCAATCTTGAAGTTAAGTAAAAATAACATAAAGATGCAAAATACTATCTAAATATAATTAATGTTCTAAAGCTATGTCTAATAATATCAAAGATATAACTTCTATAACAAAATGTGGAACCCTACATGATCAAACTAGGTTAGTCAAAAATAAAACTAGCTCCAACAAAGACATATATCCTTGAGAACTTACTAGAAAAAGTAAGCACAAAATTAATGAAAAAAATTAATTTGAGGTTTTAAAATTATCAAAATTGATACAAATAATATGTTTCACCTTTTAAAAAATATATCCTACATTATGTAAATGAATAATTATCAAAATAACACACATCATTATCTCAAGAAGACACCATAATTTTAGGAATCCAAAAAAAATTAATTTTAGAATTAGGTGGTTCAATGTTTTTTTTTTTAAATTCAAAATTTCATTATTTATGTTATCATAATATTTACACAAATGTAGTTTCCAGTGTTTAGTAATATCATGGCTATGATTACCACAATGTTCACTAATTTTACCATTTTTAACCATAGTATGGCACAATAAGCCTTATAATTAAAAAAAATCTTATGAATTGAAAATAAATATGGTGTAATGACTTTGGAATACCATTATAAACATTAAAACAAAACCCTACAAAATTTATATTATTTTTAAACAAAATGGGCTCAACGATGTTGTTTTCATTTTTTCCAAGGTTGCCTCCATTATAACCCATCGAGTGCATAATTTGCAAGATAAGGTTAGAAAAATGAGTGTAAATGAATTCATTATTTAGGAGAAACACATTTTTTTTCATAAATGTTTTTCAAAGATGCAAATTTAGCAGTAAGGGAGTCAACCAAGGTTTGCATTTCACATATTTTTTCATTGTGTGAATTTTACAAGAGAAGAATGGTTTGGTTCTAACATTCAATTTGAAATTTCAAATCAATAATTTTATTTTATTTTTCAATATATTTACATTTTATATCATTAATAAAAGCATTTGTTTTCATCTGCATACACATTATTTAAAAAATAAAATTGATAAAAAAAGATAAGAAGCTAAAAAAACTAGTGATAAGTTCTTTAATTGCATTATAATGGGAAAAAAATCTAAATGTGTGCACAATAAAAGGAACTTATCTCATTTATATGAGAAAGGTTTTTTTTTTCAAAAAAACCTTCAATAAAAAAACTATGATTATGAAAAAATTGTATGTTGTTTAGCATGCCTTAAGACAACTTTAAGATTTTAAAAAAACTATAATTTGGATCAATTAAAGGGAAAAAAAAATTTAATGTGACTTTTTTTTGTATTTTTAATAAATACGAAGAAAAATTATTATAAAATATAAAATAGTCCTTATCTTATTTTTTTATTTTAAAAACATACAAAATAAACTAAACAAATCTTTAAATTTTTTTAGCTTACAAACGCTTTAATATAATTCCACTTGTTGTATGAAATGATAAGTAACAAATACATTTGGAGTTTGAAAACCAAACTAATATAGAAAACAAAAATACTTTTCATGCTACATTTCAAAATGAAGGTGTTATTTGCCACTTATCAAATATAGTAAACTCAAAATGAAAAGCCACACTTTGTAATCAAAAATAGTAAAATCACCTCATATTATATTAATTGATTTGAAAATAAAAAAGGCATTATAAATAATAAAAAGGAAGTGCACAGACTCATCAAATATGAATTTAATGAAAAATATCATAATGTTATTGAAAGTTAATCAGAGTGAATGTTATTTAATGCCACATGGACTACCAATCTTAGGCTAAAATATAACAAAGAAAAATTCCAAAGAGAGGAAAGGTTAAGATGTTTTGTTTGCTCTAACTCGAGAATAAATTGGAATCAAAACACATTAGCCTTGCAAAGGATGAAGTACCACTTTAGGAGGAAATTTTTCAAACAAGGAGTTTTCATGTTTTGATATAAGATACCAAAATTAATTAAAATGTAAATACAAAATAAAATAAAGTATAACACCACATATAATTGCTTAGGAAGATTCCACTATATAATGATAATAGGTTGTTATAACTCCATTAAATAGATTATAAGTTCCACTCCTAAGATGTGAAGTGCAACCAAAGATATGAGAATGCCAAAACTATGAAATAAGGTGAGGTGAAGGTATCAAAACACCAAGAAAAGGAGGTAATGCACATAGTAGAGTGGCATAAGACTGACCACATAAAAGCTTTATTATCAAACACATTAAAAATGATAATGAACATAATGAAAATAACATGAATAGAGCACAATAAGACATCAATTTGGACTGATCTAAATATTAAAAAAGTGAAAATACATAATGAAAACACATCACAATTATAGATAAAAACATTGTAAGTCTGAAATATTGTTCATAAAATGCCAAAAATTATCAATAATAACAATATTAAAACATATTTAAATTCATACATGTGTATCAAATGAGCTAAAGAACAACACAATGTTATCAAAGAAAGATAAAATGAACTATTAGGAGCTAATAAATAAGAGAAAAGCCAATTTTTTAAGAGAAAAAATATATCTTTGCTTCATCTCCACCCATGATCCAACAAAAAAAATTAAAATTTCAATATTAAACTAAACCTGATCTAATGCCATATTATAATAATCGACATAATCTTATTTGAATATCTTTTAAAGTAATAAAATAAATACATAATATAAATATATCACCTTATTAATAATCCACACCAGGCAAGACACAAAGGGATAAGTGGAAAAACTAAATCAATGGAATAAAACCCACATGCATTAATAAGGAAGGTTTAAAATAGCATTCTCCAAGATTACAATCTTCAAGAATAAAGGTTAATAAAAGAGAAATAAGACTAAGCCTCGAGCTATAATCAAGTGTGTCTCAAATTTTATAATGGAATAGGAAAGAGTTCTTTAAATAGAGCTAGAAAGCTAAAAAGAGTTACTAGAAAATTTCATTATAGTCTCACACAACCTTCTTAGTATGTGACTAATGTCACTAATCCTCATGAGGTGAAGGGGAAGTGTGTGATAAGTATATATGGGGTTACATGTGACATGGAACTCCAATATTAAGTTAAAAGGGGACAAAAGAGTTGTGATACCTCATAAATCCAAAATATGTAAATTAAGAATTCACATAATAAGAAAACTTATACACACTTAAATTGAGTTAGAATAATAAAGTGAACCCAAATAAATATTAACATCCAATACCAACATACAGTGAACCATAAAATATATATATATATATATATATATATATATATATATGTAAATGGTAGTATATCAAATCTATAAATTTCAAGTGTATAATCACATAAAACATCATTATTACATACAACCCTATCTTCTTCCAAACCATATGCTAATATTTTATAATAAATTGGTGAAAATAAATGTTCAATCATTTAAAAAGATTTTCATAGGAAAAATATCATCATGAATATTAACATACATAGATTAGGAGCAACCCATGTATATACTATCATAAAGGAGAATGTCATAATTGAATCACATATACCCATAAAACATTATAAGGAGAATAAGAATATATAATATATATAATGGGAGGGAAAACTATAGATTATGGAGTCCAAAATGGTATAGCACACCCTATTAAAAATGATAATCACTTAATTATAAGTCTCAATGAGGGAAGGGATTGAGGAAACCCTAAAGCAAAATTAGGATGCAATATGTAACACATGCATAATATAACCCTACAAGTAAAGGGAGAAAGCAAAGAAATGTAGTTTCACCAAATTTTAGTTGGGTAAATCAGCTTAAGTCAAAGGACACTACACTAAACCATACTAAATAGTGTTGTAATTCAAATATTAATAGAATGTAGATAAACATATAAATAATTATAGGAATTTAAGTAAGTTAAATGCTTTGAATTTGAAAAAGATAACTTCTAGAGAGAGAGTTAAATTGTAAATTTCCTATGTGCCATAAAAAACTAAAAAATAAGCTAAAACATGTCTAGAAGTACTCCCATAGAAAACCCAAAACAATTTTATAGTTCTAATTATGTGTATAAAATATTCAAGATAATACTTTTTTTATCATGGTCAGATCAGGATTGTGTGGATTTAATCATGAAAGGCTAATATTGATCATAGTAATTATGTATAATCATGGTTAGATGATATAAGATACAAAATAAATTTAATGCACACCTTCATCTGCACTACTTTCCAAAAACCTATCTCAAATTGTGAAATTGAGCCGTGAATCCATCAAAATTATTTTCCTTCTTCCAAGCACAAATTAGTCTAAATCACCAAGATCATAAAATAATGTGAATAGTTATTAATGACCTTCCTTGTTCATACTATTTTCTTTTTTAATTTTTTAACTGGTAGTAAATGTAATATAATATGAAGGTTCTGACCCTTATCCCTATGTATGAGATGTAAACAACTAGTAGATTCTACATGTTCTTTCAGTGCATCTTCAATTTAACTTTTGGTATAAGAGTTCTTTCCCTAGTAATGAAACTTTGATTTTACATTTAAAAGATGGAATAATAATAAAAATAAGAGTTTGTCCTTATATCTATCCTCCAATATTCATCCCTAAGTGCATCAATTTACTCAATACTTACAGAAGTTTTGAAATCAAATAAAGATATTATTATCATAAATCTTAAAAAATAATGGTGGGAAAGTTTAAAAACAAGTAAAAAGAAACAAAAGACTAGGAATAGGGATCAAGGAACCCAAAAAGAAAGAATGGACAAGATTGGATTGGTTTCATCTTAGTCAAGGAGATTAAGAAACCTAAAAACAATGCTTTGGTCATTTCAATAGCACCCAGGGTCATAGAAGGACAAACAAATGGTCAATCTATAAGTTTTTAAGTGTTATGTATTGAATGGTGTATTATAATTGAACCAAAATTTAAGTTTTAAGGAAAAATATAGGTAAGGGAAATGTCACAACATAATTGGTAGGGATCAAAAGTACTATTATTTATTAAATAAATGTTAATTTGATTTAGATTATCAATTATAGATTATTTTAATATGTAATGTCATTGTGATGATCATTGGGTTGTGATTACTTCATTCCTTTAGTTAAAAATTTAGTTAACATTTATTATTTTTCAACTTTGATTTTTGTTTCATATTAGAGCATTCATTATATCTTGCCCATAATTTTTTTAATGAAAATTAGTTAAATGTATATTTATAGCATTTATTGTATCTTAAAAATAATTATTGGTAATTATTTATCATGTTATTTTGATGTATGTTAATTATGGGTATTTTCCTTAGGTAGATGCATGATCAATTATTCCCCCTCACAACGGCAACACCTAGCGAGAGAGAAACATAGATGAAATGAGTTTTAACTTTCTAGAATGTGTTTAGAGGATTTTATAGGGGATATTGGATTGGATGAGATTGAAGGTATAGTGTGGAGGAAATGGTAGTAGAGTTATAGATCATGAAGGTATTCATCGTGTTTAGCCAAATATATTATATTATTATTATCTTTATACATGCAAGTTATATGTGACTTCTAAGCCTCTTCACTCCCTTGCTTTTGAAATAGGCATTTATATTTTAAAGATTATAGCATTTACTTATTTGGGTTTAATGCATAAGAACTATGATTAGGATGTAACAAAATGCAACATGGTTGGGTTCATTTATTTTTTGTGAATGGGTGGATCTATCCTAGTCAACCTTGTATTTTAGGTAGATAAAATTTATGGTATATGAAAAAATAAACAAATTTGAGGGTTTTATTAGGTTTTTCTATCTTTGCAAGGATTAATTAAAGATTTTGATGACCTTACTAAATGGCCTTAATTTTTATGACATGTTTTAATGTTTTTAATGATTATCAATACTAAATAAATATTTATTTATTTCCTTCATTTGAAATAAGAAGAGATTATTGTATTGAAAGAATAAAAAGTTTAGTATAGTTTGAATAAGGAAAGTAATTCCTAGGTGGATTTGTAGTTTACTTAGTTGGTTGAGTTACATACCCTTTTATGATAATGACTGTGTTACATTGGTGATTGTGTTTTAGTTGTATAATGTGTAATCAAGTAGTTGATTGTATTCTCCAAGTGAATTTTTGTTTATCTTATAAAGGCAATAAATTATATGAGGCTTATGATAATAATCTACATACCTAAGTTACATGACTAATTGGATTTGTATAAGTGGATCCATGAGACCGATCACTCATGGAGTTATTATATCATAATAGTATGCAAGCTATGAAAAATAGTTTGAAATTTAATATTAGGTTTCCTTATTTAATGTGTATATGGGATATGAATTTTTTAAGTGCCTATGTGGTTATATAATCCTAATCATAACTTGATTATTATCCTATATCATGATGGGTATGATCCATTGACTTATTTCTTAAATCTTAGATGGAAGGAAGTAATATGAAAATAAAATGAAATAATTATACTAAATATGAACCATATGTTGGAATTATTTGGTTTTACTTCATGATTTATTCATGACCTTAGTTGTTTTTAGGTATGTTTTAAGGTGTCTTACTTTCGCTATAAGAATTTATATTAAATAAATTATGATTTAGTTTTGCTAAATAAATATTTTCATATTTATGAATAGTTAGTTATGCATATATGTGAACCTTGGTTACTCAATTAGAAAATTTATATGGAATGGGGAATATATACAAACATAATAATAAATATATTTATAGGATGATATTTTCATCCTTGACTATTAACCTTTTGGGCATTGGTGTACTTTTATTCTAATACATTCAAAAATCTCATATGTTTGAGTAATAGAGAGGGTTATGTTTCTTATGTATCAATTATATGTAGTATTAGAGCATGGTATGATATGTTTTGAACCTACTTCCCCTTTCCATGTTGATAGTGATAATAGCCTTAGTATTAGACAAAAAATATAAATAAGTTATGGCAAAGTTTATAACCAAACTGAGACTATTAAAATGTATGGAATAGGACATGGGTGGTAGTAAATAATTCAGTGGGAACTTTATTACATAGTCCTCTTTATTACCCCAAGTCATTATAAACCTAGTGCATTAAGATATTTATATTTTTAATAAATTTAAATCATTGTTTAACTTAGAATTATTTTAAAAATGATTGGTGTATCTACAAATTTTCACTAGCAGTAAGCTCCTTATGTATATGACTAATTTGGCTAGACATGATGGTATAATTTTTGAATATCCTTAATTTTTTATGCCTAAATGATTGACTATAACATAATGATATAAAAATGGTAAATGCATAAGTAAATTGATTTATTTTTAGAAGTATATTAAACTTAATAATGATTCCTCTTTATTTGTTAAATACTTACATGGATGTTTTCTTGGAATGATTATATAGTTTTTTTCTTAAGAGGTAGAAGTACAAGTCTCTCTTTCAAGTGGAAATGCAATAATCATGATATAAAATACAATGGGAACCTTGTTCCCATTCATGGAATTTACCAATATTCTCATATCCCTTCCACAAGAAAAACATAGTGACATGTATGGAGGTGGTATGTGATGTGAGATTGATATATTTTTTCTTAATGGACTAATGGAAAGGGAGTCACTATAATTAGACAGGTTTTCCCTTAAACCATTATAGTAATTGGGTTGAGTATTATTAATTTTTCTCTCATATCACAATTATTTATCTAAATCAATGATTTTAGTAATCATTTTTTATGTTCATCATAAAACCTAGTTCAATTGTATGCCATGTATGGATACTAGATAGTGAGACTATCTAGTTCTATTTGGATTAACTACTTGTGATAATGGCTTGTAATTTTGTTGTATATGGTTCTACAATACTCTTTTCAATTGATTATTCTTATTTTATATCATTTTTTAATGTGAGGCTACTCCCAATAGGGATGTGTGTATGGGGATCCATTATGGCTATGCAGTTGGAGGAAAATCACCTCAATGATGCTCTCCCTCTCCTATTCAGGATCATTGATGTTGGATGACAAAAACATTTAAACATGTGTTTAGGTTAGAAAGATATATATTATTATTAAATTTATTTTATACACTATGTATTTTAATATTAATATATAGTGTTGATTTTTTTAGTTGATACACTTATGATCCAATGTGGTTGGTTATTATTAAACTGCTTAGTTTGAAATGAAATTTACCATACATTTTTTTTAAATGTCATTATTATATTGAGTTCATTTGTTTCATTAATATTAAATTATTTATTTATTTCAAACATAGTTTATCCTAAAAATAATAAGTAGTTGAAATAATAAACTTCAAAATTACTATAAACAAAAACCCATCTATATAAAAATGGATAGCAACTCGGGAGGAACCGCTACATTGAGCTAGAAAGCTCTTTTCAATAAATTTCATGGAGGGGATCAACTAGGCTTGATCAAGGAGGAGAGAAAGATGATTATGAATATCCCAACTCAAATGGGAAGACTGGGAAAGAAGATGTGTTTGTTTCAAAGGTGGTGTGCTTTGGGTTCTTACCATCTAGCATGGAAGTCAATCTTTTCTCTGGTCATACTATTAGAATGGGAGCTTTGTATGGTCTTAAGATTAGTGTTTATTATTTGAATAAATGGGGGATATTGAGCGAGGTTAAGGAGGTTTTTTTTTATGTAGAGGGCTTCTTCTATTAGTCTTAATAGTATGAAAACAAGAAATACATACATCACCTCTTACCTCTGCCAAAGTACCTTCTAGCTCTGATCTTCTTGTTTGTCTTGACGTAATTGATTCTTGGTTATCAATCTTGATTTCAACATACTTTGTCTTTGCCTTCCTTGGACTCTATTCAAACCTAAGGAACATAAATTTTCAATATTTAATGTTCTTTAAACTAATTACTTTTATTTACAAAGTCTTATGAGTAACTCTTCTTATCACAAAGTCTTAGAAAATTGTCCTAAGGCTCATTCCAGGTTTTCTCTATGTCTAAACTCATTCTATTCATTCATAAAATACTCCATAGGTCTTATTTTTTCTCCCTCTTAAGCCAAAAATCTATCCCATAAGCCATGTTACTTATCTTACTTGTTGACCACTGTCCCAAACCTTTCTTGTAGCCTTTTTTTAAGGATTTTCCTTTAGTATGAATTGTACAAAATCACATCAACAATAAAAAATCATTATAAGATACCCTATATGTGGTTATTTTCTATCACAAAGTTTTTCTTCCTATTTCACACTTTATACCCCCTTTCCAATCCTTTTTTACTCTCAGATTAGGCCTATTAGGCCTGTGTTGTTCCAACACACACATAGCTAGAGGCATTTATATGAATACATACTAGATAGTACCAAAACCTTAATAATATTTTAACCTTCATTTGTATCTAGATATTGATAAAGTTTTGGCATCTTTGACCAATAGAATCTCCTATTATTCTCATTTTACATTTAAAACCCTGGATAGGGTTGGCTCTATAGTCTATGTGACCCAAGAAGAGTTGAAAATGAGTTTCAAGGCTCCTAAAAATGTTCAAGAAACTTTAAACACTATATCAGGTCTATATTATCATATTTCACCTTTGAAAATCATTATTATTCCATTTTGTAACCTTTGTCCATGTTTTCTTACTAAAGTATGGTTTGATTATGTTGTTCAATACAATATATGACATGCATTCACTAGTTTTGTCATGTATTAGAGATAAAAAATATCATCACACATACCATAACATATTAATCATGTAAAATAAAAGTTTATCAATGCATATATATGATCAATTTAACAAATTTCTAATAATCTTGTCATTGTTGACACCTGCAAGCTTATTTGGACACAAAATACAATAAGTATAGGGTTTTGTCTAAGATCTTTAAGGTATTTACCAAACTAACACAATATATTATAATTGACTATTACTTTCTTGAAGAACAAATCTTTCCCTTGTATATATTTTATTCAAATATTCCTCATAGAGCCTTTGTTTTTAAACACAAACTAATGTCTAGTTCAAGGATATAGGGTTTGAGTATCCTTTTATGTTTCAAAATGATAAAACTCATACAAAAACTTTGATAATGTAAATTTTGGCCATTTTTTTCCCACATATAAAAGTTTACCTAAGTATGAAAAAGGGAGCTTTCAAGCAAGAAAATGGCAAGTCTTTGGGAGGACTTTAGGTTTTCCAGCAGTGAGAACTTCAGGTTTCTGAGGGCATAATACAAATTGGGTTTCCAGTAGTGCCTAACTTCTAAATGTTTTATAAGTATAAGTAATTTGGTTTTACAAACCCAAATTACTCATGGATAGTGTATTTTGGGTTCTCTAAAGAGCACTACTTGATTACTTCATAAGTTATGAGGAGTCAGAAGCCTAAAATAAGTAAAAAGGCTTGACAAACTTGATTTGGTCTTAAAAAATAGTGTTTCTTGGGTTCTTTAAGGGATGAGTCTTTTTTAAAAATATGAAGGGAATTTTCAAATTTTCCAAGGTCCTTTTTAGGGAAAAAGGGACCAGTCAACTTTTTTGAAGGTCCTCTTCAACTTTCTCAAAGGGTCTTTCAAGAACCTGAAGGTATACTTCATAAATATGGGTAGTTACAATTTTCCTTCTCCAAGTGGGTAGTTAAAATTTTCCTAAAGGGTATGTTACCCTTTATAAGGACCATTTAAAAATTCCTAAAGGGTATCCTTCCCTTCAAGAGGATCATTCATGGAAGTCTGAAGGGACACACAGGAAGCCTGAAGTGTCTCTCACCCTTCAAGAAAATCCATTACAAAAAATTTGAAAGGTAATGTCCAAAGAAATTCCTTTGAGAGATTTTCTTGAAATAAAATTCCAATGGAATTCCTCTAAAATAATTCCTCAAGAAGTTAATCTTGAGACCAAGTGTCCAAAGGAAATGGTGGGCTAATGGACGTCAAAATCAAGATAAGTGACTAGCCATTAGAAGTAATCAGGTTTGAAAAGCTAAAAGTCTTAAGGCTTATAAATAGAAAATTGAAAAGACTTCAAGATGGACAAGTCCAAATTAAGTAATCTTAGAGAACCCAAATTACTCTGCATAGAGTAAATCAAGTTTCTCCAAGTACTTTACTTTAAAAGATTTATAAGTAAAAGATCTGTGAAAGTCTGAAATTGGAGAGATCAAAGAGCTTGAATTACTCTGCATAGAGTAAATTAAGATTATTCAAGTGCTTCACTTAAAATTGGTCTAGAAACATGAGAATAATGATGTAATGAATGAAATGCTACCACATGGTGTAAGCTAGAGTAGAAAGGGCTAATCAGTAAAGGACAAGTGGCACAAGTATGACCAATGAGCATAGGAGAGTCTAAGTGGTTGGTAGATAAAAATTATGAAGGATCTCATCCATCATAGTTAACTCCCCATAATCTCCATTCAACTCTTAAATGCATCATGCCAAAAAGAGACATTCTAGTTACTCACAACATGGCTTCTTAGATGCACAAAAAAAACTTAAAGATGGGAGGGGCTCGAGAGGATTGTTGAATGATCCTGAGTGGTGCATTTAGGGGAAAAAAGAAAGTACAACATTAGATTTCCAACCATCATCAACTTATTATTTATCCTTCTTATCTCTCCCCCTTTTTCTATATAAATAGAGGCCTTAGAGCCAAGCAAATGACCCCTAGATTGGTGATAGAATCACTCTACGAAAATCACTTTGTAAAAGACTCTTTTGAAGCAATACAAGGAATAATTTTTTTATTTTTGGCTAAAACAAGTGTAAAAATTTGGTTTCATTTATAGAATTTATGATTTTCATTCATCACCGATAATTCTTTTAGCACCTTGCTTTTGATCCTTTCAATTTTGTGTAGGATTGCGTGTAGTGTCTATGTGTTGAGCTCTCCTTGAAGTGCTACCAATTGATAGTGTCTCCTGTAAACCTATTTTTTTTATCCTTCAAATCACAATCTTCCATTTAACCTCCACATAAAATTTCCATGCCTATGGCCTTGAGATGAAACTAGAATAGCCTATGTCCTATATGGGTTCATCAGTAGTTGGCTCTTTTCCCAGACCAAGTGGGTCACTTATTTTTGGTGCATCACCTCCCTTAGCATAGATTTCCTTTTCAGTCATCCTCCTACCCATTTTCATTAACTAATAGTAGGTTTTAGTGTGAGAACAAGAGTTAAAGTGAAGCACCTGAGGAACTAGCCTAATAAAAAATCCTAGAGGTTCAACCTCACCATAGGATACCCACATCTTGAGGTTGTCCCCATGCTTATAGATGGAAGTGAGGGAGCCTAAATAAATATCTCATAAGAGGTACAATTCCAAGATATAATAGTTATGGCACACCTGGTAGGACAAATACCATTCTCACTTCAATTTTTTATGGAATATTGGTCAAATTTGATGCTTTTTTATCATTTTGTAGTAGTGGTAGCATTCATCCTTCAGTATCTGGTGACTCCAAAGAACACCCAATTATCTGGTGGCAAAGTAGTAACTATCTTTCAAGCCAAAGGTGACTACAAGATTTACTTCTATAGGTATTTATTTTAAGTTTATTGAATTACCTTTAAACTGGTCAAGAAGGTTAAGGTTCACCCATACTCACCCTTACATAGGGCACCCTCCTCCTAGACCAGTTATAAATCATACTTACACAAGGAGACCTTTGGTAGCCCCTTTTGCTATTATAATTCCCCAAAGAAATTTTATGGAATTTAGTGGCCAAATCCCTTTAAACTTACCATAGTATGATCCTATGCTAGTATTATCCCTCAAAAGTGTTATTTCTTACATGGGAGATGTAGTTTTAATTCCTACTAAGCACATAATAGATATAGCTAGCTTCTGCAACATTCACAATATCATAGTAGAGAATGTGGCTATTAGGATATTGGCTATATCTTTCAAAGGAAAGGCATTAGACTAGTATAGGTCCCTAGCTCCTAATTCTATACACTCATGGGATGAGTTGGAAATAACACTATGTAAAAGGTTTGCAAATAAGAGTGATCATCTGTCACTTGTAGATAAGTTGACCATAATCAAGAGAGCTCCTCATGAAGTCATACAAGACTTCAATACAAGATTTTAGAAGGCATGGAATAGAATTCTAGTAGTTGTTAGACCATATCCAAACTTTGCTTTCTTGTATTACTTGAAGCTCTCAATAGTGATATATTTGTAATGATCAAGTCTATGGGAGGAAACATACTTCTAGATGCATATGAGGTGGCCATCAAGGGAGAAAATTACCTTTTATAGGCTGGCAAGCTTACTCCTAGACCCCTAAAGCCTCTTTTTTTAGAGATTGGAACCCCTCTTACAGTCATTTATCCACTTGATGTTATACTTATAATGCTAATAATTGTTGTTGTGCCTTCACCTAAGTAAGAGAAGGCCTCTACTAATGGATCCAATGACTCCTAAGAGTATAAAAATTACTTGGATTTGAAAAGCATGCTCTAATCCTTGGTGAATGATGTGGTCAATGTCAAGAGGTAACAAGCTTATAGAAAGCCTTATCAAGCTCAGTATCAACCTCAGTAGTATCCTTATCAAGCTAATAAGCCACCCTAAAAAAGAGGTTTCCAAGGATAGGGGTAGCCTAACTATGCTAGGTAGCATAATTATAATCTAAACATTGTAGGCCCTTGCAATTCCTTGGTTCTATTTTAGTATAAAGTGGCTTAAGAGGTAGAAGGGATAATGCCTTGGAATCATTCTTTTGGACAATCCATTATCCCAACTAATGGCTCCAACCAAGTGTTTAATGATAAATGGTAGTATGTTGTTGCTTATGTATATAACCAGGCTCTTATGGCCCAAAGCATAGAGGTGCCCATGCTGACAAAGCAAGAGCAACTTCCACATGAATAAGGCTTAGATCAAGGGTGAAACTAGCCAAAAGCCTCAATGGTCATTATTGAATAAGAGGAGTGATATGCATCCAATCTATAGGCTACTCCAATTTTGGCCCATACCCTAGTCTCAGTGAACATAAGCTTCAAGAGAAGGAATATGGGTGACAATCAGGAATCTTTCAAAGAAACTCTTGTCACTACTCCTTCACTGAAAAAGCTAGTAGAAGTTACTACCAAAACCTAGGTAAAGGATAGGGGTATGCTATCAATATTATAGAGAAAATGAAGAAATCTAGCATGAGCATACCAATGTGGGAGATGTTTTCCATGCCCATCCAAGTAGACATTCTTCAAGAAGGTTTATCCAAGATGAGTGTTTCTACAACTACAAGTAAGCAACCAAGTAAGAATGTTAAAGTCTTCACTAATATATCAAAGAGTCCTTTGGAAGAAAGGTTAAATAGTGTGACCAAGCCCTCCAATTCTACATCTCATTAATCATTGGTAACTCCTTGGTGCACAACTTCTTGGTGGATAGTAGGGCCAGCACCTCAGTCATGCCAAAGTCTATTGCTGACCTATTGAACATCAAGTATGAACCACATACCAAGGGAGTCCTGTAGCTTTATGGTTATTCCATAAAGACATTAGGTATCATCAATAATTTAATCCTAAATTTGAATGATTATCCTAACATGTTTGTGGTATAAGACATGTTGATCTTGGATGTCACTCCTTGTTTGCATTGTCTTTCCAGAGAGTTCAAAGCCAAGATTGGGTGTTATCTTAGAGTAGATTGGTCTTATATGGCATTTAGAATAAGGTATGGGACTAAGCTCTCAATCAATTCTAAATCTATGGCATAATTCCACATTGAACCCCATCATCTAAGTAACATAAACCTTAATTATACTATCCTAGATGAGGATGAGTTTACAATTGGCCAGGAGCTAAACACTCATCCTAAAGAGGTTCTAAACTTGTTCTTGGATGAGTTATGGGGATATAACCAATTTTTCAACCCTTTAGAAGGTTTTGAGGAAAGAGACATGGGTATCTATCTACTACATGAAGAGAATCAACCCATACCTTCCCTCATTAGACCAAAAGAAAACCCCAATGGTTTATGAAAGTTATTATTTGATGGCTCAAGGAGAAAAAATGGCATAGGTGATAGGGAAATGTTGATTTCACCCTCAAGTAATAAGATTTTATCTTCCTACAGGTTCCATTTTACCTCCTCTTCAAATACAACAAAATATGAAGGCTTGATCCATGGCCTTCAATGGGCCACCAAAAGAGGAATCAAACTGATGTAAGTTTATGGGGACAGTGAGCTCATAGAAAACCAAGTTAGAGGATTAAACATCACAAAAAAAATTTGATGTGGTTGTACAAAAATCTAGTGTGGGACCTAATTGAATATTTTGAGCTCTTTAACATTTAAGCTATCCCAAGAAATTAGAACCAGCATGCTGACAGGCTGGCATCCATGGGAGCTCAGTTTAACATTCCAAGTGAGCTAAAAGAAACCAAGGTTTAACCACATGTCAAGGTGGTGTTGAGGCCATTAGTTCCAAATAATGAAGGCCACTAGTAGGTTTTTCATAGTGACAAGAAAATTTCTTACTTCTTATAGCAGGAAGTTGAGTTCTCCTCCTCCAACTAAGCTAAATTTCATAATCAATATAAGGATCAAATTATTTAGCTAAAGTCGAGCATACATCCTAAGGGGATGGTTACACTTGCGGCCCTTTTTCATAAAGTAAACCATATGAGGAAAGACAAGGTATTAATATCAACTAATGACTAAAATTATGAGAGAGTCCTCATCTTCAAATACAAACTTCTTAAGCTTGGGAAGGTAAGTAGCAAGGCTGAGAGTCATGTTTTCATAGCACTTTGATAATAGTATGCAGACATTTTTTCTTGGGAGTGTAGTGACCTAAAGGGTTTTGATCATGAGTTAGCTTAGTATACCATAGAGTTGGATGTGAATGAAAAACACGTAAGGCAAAATCAAAGGCTTGTTAACCCCAAAATTGAAGAGTTGATGAGGAAGGAGCTAACCAAGTTGATCGAGTCTAGGATCATCTTTCCCATCAAACACTCATCATGGGTAGCCAACTTGGTGCCTATAAGAAAAAATAGTGGGGATATTAGGCTTTATGTGGACTTAAGAGATTTGAACAAAGTCTCCTTGAAGGATCACTACCCTCTGCCATCCATAGAGTAACTTCTCTAAGTAGTTGTAGGATCAAAATACTTCTCTCTATTGGATGGATTTTCTAACTACAACCAATTTTGGGTGAAAGATGAAGATCGGTACAAGACTACCTTAACCACCAAATGGGGCACATGTGCATACTAAAACATTCCCTTTGGTCTATCAAATACTAGTGTAACTTTCCAAAGAGCCATGGGCATGGCTTTTCAGGGGATTCTAAACCAAATGGTGTTGGTTTAATTAGATGACATCATAGTTTTCTCCAAGAATGAAATTGAGCATATGGACCACCTGAGTCTAATTTTTGAAAGGTACAAAGAGTATGGGATTTCTTTGAATCCCAATAAGTGCATGTTTGTTGTGTATGAAGGTAAGCTATTAGGCCACATCATCTCAAGGGAGGGACTATCTATTTATCCTAAGAGAATAAGTGTCATCTTGGACTTATCCTTGGCCAAGCATAAAAAGGGAGTCCAAAGTTTCAATGGAAAGATAAACTTCATGAGAATATTTATCCCCAATTTTGCAATTTTGGTCAAACCCATCAATGCTTATGATAAAAAAAACCAAGTGTTTACTTGGTCAAATGAAGAGAATTTAGTATTTGATGATATCAAGCAAGCCATACCTAAAGCACCCACACTTATGAATCCTAATTTCTTAAGGTATTTCATATTGTATGTTTTTTCCAACATCAATAATATAGCAGCTATGCCAATGCAAATAAATGGTGAAGGACTTGAGCAGCCATTAGCATTTTTCAGTCAGGGTCTTGAAGAATATGAGGTGAGGTACACCTTTATATAAAATCAAGTCCTTTTAGTAGTAAGATCCTCAACAAATTCAAGCCAATGTTATCTAATAACAAGATCCATGTTATGGTGTCTCATCTTCGAGTAAGAGACCTCCTTCTTAACAAGGATTTGAGCAAAAAAAGAGTTAATTGGGTTACTAAAGTCATCGAGTATGATGTGGAGATCAAGGTCACTAAGCTAGTAAGAGGTAAAGGATTATGTGAGCATATGGTTGATGACATTCATGAAGATAAATATGTCATCTTGGTAACACAATATAACCTAAAAATATATGCACCTCCACCTCACACTAATTGGCTCCATGATATGATGCACTTTCTACTAACAAGTAATTGCCCTCAAGGTATGGACAAAGAAAAAATAAGGTATTTTAGATTTTAGTCCATACATTATGCTTTTGTTGATAGGGTTTTATTTAGAAGAGACCTTAATGGAGTGATTTTGAGGTACATAGATGATGATCAAGTAGCCAAGATTTTGGAGCATTTCCATCATGGGCTTGTAGGAGGTCATTTTGTACCCAGGACTATAGTAGGAAAGATCATGAGATTTGGTTACTACTAGCTCAGCCTCTTCAAAGATGATTATGCATGGGTGAGGAAGTGTCAAGAATGTGCTTTGTTCATAAGTAAGCAAAGTTTAATAGCTTTCCCTCTCAACCTGATTCAAGTGGAACAACCATTCATGTAGTGGGGTTTGGGCTTCATTGGTGTAATCAACCCCCCATCAAGTTTAGGGCATAAGTGGGTACTTAATACAATTTATTACTTCAATAGGTGGGTGGAAGCCATTGCATTAAAGGAAGCCAATGAAGCTGTAGTCTTAGATTTCTATGACAATATTATGACCTAGTTTGGTGTTTTATCCACTATCATATCTAATAATGCATTGGCTTTCCTTGGTTTGAAAACAAGTGAATGGACTCTCAAAATGGGCATCTACCTTAGCAATTCCTCAAATTATTATCCTCAAGGAAATGGACTAGCTGAGTCCACAAAGAAAAATTTGATGAGGATTATCAAGAGGATCATGAAGGAGAATTAGAGGACGTGTTACACCAAGTTGAAGACAACTTGGTGGGTTGATTGGGTAACTCCTAAAGCTACTATTGATAATTATCCATATGTTCTAGTATATGGAATGGAGGCCAAGTTACCCATTTCCCTTGAGCTACCTACATTAGAGTTAACACATTAGCTAGAGCTACTAGAAGATGAACCCATGAATGTGAGATTGGTAGAACCAATAAAACTTGAGGAGATAAGGGACATTGTAATGAAGATGTTGGAGGTACATCAATATTAGGTCAAAAAGGCTTTTGAAAAGAGAACTATAATAAGGACTTTCAAGGAAGGAGACCTAGTTCTAAAATGGGACCCAAAAAAGGCCAAACCAGGTAACCATACCAAATTTGATAGCTTGTGGAGTTGATCTTATGTGATCCATGAATGAAAAAAACATAATGCTTTTCAATTTTCCCAACTAGATGGGGAAGTATTACCCATCCCAGTCAATGGGATCCATTTAAATACTTGTTATTAAAGGAGTTTGTAGTCATTGTATATATTGTAATTTTTGTATAGAATTTCATGTTTTTTTCTCTAAGTGCCTTGTGCACATCCATTTTAGTTATATGTTTTCCCTTCCCTAAGTGCCTTGGGCACAATTTATTTCATTTTAGTTCTTATTGCTTCAAGGAAAATTTATAGATAAATCCAACTTTATACAAAAGTAGTGACTCCATGCCTAATGGATCGAATAAAGCATATGAGCTAGATTCTCAAGCATAGTAGGCATGCTTCCCTATGAGTCACCAAAAATATTGGCCATATTTAGCCCACATATCAAAATTTACCTAAGTATGAAAAATTGATATTTCAAGTAAGAAAATGGAAAATATTTGGGAGGTCTTCAGGTTTTCTAGTAGTGACAACTTCAAGTTTTTGAGGGCACGATGCAAATCAGGTTTCCAATAGTGCTTAACTTCTAAATATTTTATAAGTAAAAGTAATTCAATTTTACAAACATAAATTACTCATAGGTAGTGTATTTTGGGTTCCATAAGGAGCACTACTTGATTACTTCATAAGTTGTGAGTAGTCAAAATCATGAAATAAGTAAAAGGGATTGACAAACTCAATTTGGTCTTAAAGAATAGTGTTTCTCAGGTTTTTCAAGGGATGAGTCTTTTTCAAAAATTTGAAGGGCATTTTAAAAATGTTGAAGGGCCTTTTTAGGGAAAAAGGGACTAGTCAACTTTTTTGAAGGCCCTCTTAAACTTTCCCAAAGGATCTTTCAAGAAGCCAAAGGTACACTTCATAAATTTGAAGGGCTTTTCCTTCTCCAAGTGAACAGTTGTAATTTTCTCAAAGGGTATGTTACCCTTTGGAAGGACCATTTCAAAAAAATTTAAGGGTATCTTTCCCTTTGAAAGGATCATTCAAGGTCCTCTTCAACTTTCCCAAAGGGTCTTTCAAGAACCCAAAGGTACACTTCATAAATCTGAACGGTTTTTCCTTCTCTAAGTGGATAGTTGTAGTTTTCTTGAAGGGTATGTTACCCTTCAGAAGGACCATTTCAAAATTATTGAAGGGTATCTTTCCCTTTGAGAGGATCATTCATAGAAGTCCAAAGACACACACAGGAAGCCTAAAGGGTCTCTCACACTTCGAAAAAGTCCATTGTGAAAAGTCTGAAAGTCAATGTCCGAAGAAATTCCTTTGAGAGTTTTGTAAAAAAGAAAAGGCTAAAGGAATTCCTCCAAAATAAAATGCAAAGACCAAGTGTCCAAAGGAAATGATGGGCCAATGGACATAAAAATCAAGATAAGCATCTAGCCATTGGAAGTAATTGGGTTTGAAAAGTCTGAAGTCTTAAGGCTTGGAAACAACAAAGTGAGAAGACTTCAAGATGGACAAGTTCAAAGTAATTAATCTTAGAGAACCTGAATTACTTTACACAGAGTAAATTAGGTTTCTCCAAGTACTTTACTTTAAAATATTTATAATTAAAGGATCTAGGAAAGTCTGAAGTTAGAGAGATCAAAGAACCCAAATTACTCTGCATAGAGTAAATTAGGATTCTTTATGTGCTTGACTTAAGCTTGGTCCAACAATGAGAGAATCATGATGGAGTGAATGAAAGGTTACCATGTGGCATTATTTAGATAAAAAATCTCCAATCAGTAAAGGAAAAGTGGCACAAGGATAAAAAATAAGCATGGGTGAGTCTAAGTGGTTGGTAGCTAGAAATTATGAAGGTTCTCATCTATCATAGATCTCTCCTTGCATTCACCATTCAATGATTAAATGCATCATGCCAAGAAGAGACATTATATCTACTCACAACATGGATTATCAGATGTGCCAAAAGAAAAAATTAAAGATACGAGGGGCTTGAGAGGATTGTCAAGTGACACTGAGTGGGACATTTAGGGAAAATAAGAAAGTGCAATGACAGAGTTCTAACCATCAGTGACTTCTTATTTCTTCCTCTTCTCTTTCCCCCTTCTCTATATAAATAGAGGCCTTATAGCTAATTAAATGATCCCTAGATTGGTGATGGAATCACTCTATGAAAATCATTTTGTAAAAGACTCATTTGAAGCAACACAAAGAATACTTTTTTGTTTTTGGCTAAAACAAGTGAGCACATTTGGTTTCATTTTTAGAATGTATGATTGTCATTCATCACCTGTGATTGTTTTCAACACCTTGATTTTGATCCTTTTATTTTTGTGTAGGATTGCATGAAGTTTCAATGTGTTGATCTCTCCTTGAAGTGCTACTAGTTCATAGTGTCTCTTGTAGACCTATTTTTGTTATCCTTCAAAGCATAAGCTTCTCTTCAACATCCACATAAAAATTCCATGCCTATGGCCTTCAGATAGAACTAGAATAACATGTGTCCTATTTGGGTTCATCAGTAGTTGGCTCTTTTCCTAGACCAAGTGGAGGTTTCCAAGGATAAGAGTAGACTTATCAAGCTAATAGGACACCCTATAAAGGAGGTTTCCAAGGATAGGGGTAGCCTAACTATGCTAGGTAGCATAATTATAATCTGAACACTATAGGCCCTTCTAACACCTTGGTCTTGATTAAAAACAATGTGGCTCAAGAGGTTGAAGGGACAATGCCTTAAAATCATTCTTTTGGACAATCCATTTTTTCAACTAATGGATCTAAACAATTATTCAATGATCAATGGTAGCAGGATGTTTCTTATGGATATAACCAGGCTCTTATGGCCCCAATTATAGAGCTTCCTATGCTAAGAAAGAAAGAGCAGCCTCCACAAGAACAAGGCTTAGATTAGGGGTCAAACTAGCTAAAGGCTTTAATGGTCATCAATGAGCAAGAGTAGTGTTAAGCATCCAATTTGCAAGCTAATACCAGTTTGGCCCACACCCCAATCTCAATAAATACAAGGTTCAAGAGAAGCAATATGGGTGATAATTAGGAAGCTTTCAAATAACCTCTTATCACCACTCCTTCACTTTCAAAGCTAGCAACAGTTACTCCCAAAACTAGGCAAAGGTTGGGGGTATGTAAATCAACATTATAGAGAAAATGAATAAATCCATTATGAGCATACTAATGTGGGATATACTTTCCATGCCTGACCAAGTAGACATTCTTAAGGAAGGTTTGTCTAAGATGAGTGTTTCTATAGCTACAAGTAAGCAACCAAGCAAGGAAGTTGAAGTCTTCACTAATATAGATAAGAGTCTTTTGGGAGAAAGGTCAAATAGTGTGACCAAGCCCACCAAATTCTACATCTCATTAATCATCAGTGACTCCTTAGTACAAAACTACTTGGTAGATAGTGGGGCCAGCACCTCAGTCATGCCAAAGTCTATTGCTAACCAGTTGTGTTGTCCCTCAAAAGTATCACTCATTTTTGAGACAACATTTGAGCTATTTTGTTCCTACAAGACAAAATTATCTCTTCCCATTTCAAAAAATTATTCTAAACTTTCAAAATTGGGAATTATTCAATATTTTTTAGTTAAAGGACTAATAGGTTTAATGGCTTCAACAAGTGAGTTCTAGAAAAGGAGCAGGTTCCTCAACACTTAGACACTTTCGAGGCTGGTTCAATGCCTTGGTTCAAACAAAAATGTTCATTGGCAAGCTTCAAAGAAGGATTGAACCATTGAACCATCAAACCCCACTTATAAAAAGGTTTAAAGGTTCAAAGGTTCAATGACATCAGCAAGCTTCAAAAGTTAAGCGCTTCAGTCAACAAGTTCAAAGCGGTTGGTTCAACATGATTTATTTCAAAGAGCTTGGTTCAAGCTATCAATTGAATAAATAGAAATGAAGGAATGAACCATTGAACCATTGAACCAAAGTTAGTTCAATCTATTATTTTAAGTGGTAGGTTCAAAGGAGTGCCCCAAAACTGAAGAGATAATTGCCTTTGCGGAGGGCAATGAGCAAAAATGACTAAGGCAAGAAAAGCCCAAAACAAAAGCCTGTCAAAGCCCAACGGATGCTGCCAAGTGTCGTCTGCCAAGCCCCATTTTACTTTGTTTCTAAGAGCTATGGAAGTTTCCATGTGTCCCTTGTAATTTAAGTAGAATGTGCCAAGTGTCAACATTCACATGAATCCAAGTGAGTCCCAAGTGTATCTATAGTGTTTTTAAAAGCTTAGTAGAAGCCACCACTTGTCATCTTCCGTAGGACACTCAAAAGACATCCAAAGCTTCTATAAGTTAAGTGGATTCTACCACATGTCCTCACCTATTTCATAGTGGATGCTGCTATGTGTCACTTATTGAGATCGGCAGAAAATTGACTAAGGCAAAGCCAAAGGAAAAAGTACCCTTGCGGAGGACATTGAACCAAGCTGAATGCCCTTACGGAGGGTAGCAAGCAAAGGCAGACATAGGGAATTCCTTTATAAAATTTCTCATGGAAAAATGGTTAAGGAAAAAATCCTTTAAACTTTTTGTCCAAAGGAATTCACTTGGGAAGAAAGCCTGACGAAAAGTAGAAGCAAAACAAAGGAAGATTTTCTTTGAACAAATTGTCTGAAAGAATTCCTTCAGACTTTTCATCTGAAGGAAAAATCTGCTAAACCAAAAAACCCACTGAGGAAATAAAAGCCTGAAAGCCACCACGTGTCCCTCATAAAGTTGTAGCAGAACACACCATGTGTCCCTTACAAAGTTTAGTGGAAGTCACCAAGTGTCAACATCCACAGTTTCTTCTTTTTATTGAGTAAGGATTGTGGTGAGTCCCAGGTGAGTGGCTAAAACTCGATGGAAGCCATCACGTGTCATCCTCCATGGGATTCTCAAAATACATCCAGCATATGCCACGTATCCCATTATAATTCCATGGAGTGTGACAAGTGTCTGCATCTACATCTCAAGTTTCTTACAAGTTTCAAAGCTTCTTTAAATAAGCGTCTCTCAGAGTCTCGTGGATGTTGCCAAGTGTCCTCACCTATTTTGCACTGGAATGTGCCACATGTCAATTGTTAAGATCAGTAAAAAGTGACCAAAGAGTAGGATCTAATTGAACCAAGGACTAGATTCAATATCCAAGAAAGAAGGAATGATGAAGAAGGACTAGAAATATTCAAACATAAGATATGTTTCTAGAAGTATACCGCCAAGTGGACATTAGAAAACACAAACATTCAATGGCATGACCCGTTTCTCTGCATTGAGAAAAGCAAATGGGAAAATACGCCTGATTCCAACATATCTTCTTGATAGAATTTAATGCAACATGATGTGTTACTGCTCCTAAGTCTTTCTTGGAGGGCTATATATTGGAATCTCTCTTATTGTTTTAAAAGAGATCTCTCTATTATCAAAAACAAAACTCTACCCAAATTGAAAGGCATTACTGAGATTTTGAGCTTAGATTGTTCATCATATTTCTTTGTTTGATTCAGAAAGCAAGTTAATTTTAGACTTTGTGCTATTATAGCCTGTATCATTATAGGAAATTGTTCTTATGTCTATTTTTTAAATGTATTCTTGTTTATTCAATTTAACAAGCAGAACTAGTGGAGGTGACAAAGAAGGTGTCCTGAAGCCAGTTACTTTCAGACTTTGTGATATTATAATTGTCTTCAGTGTGTGTTTATTTTTTATTTCTATGTAAAAGACCTTGAGATGACTTTGTGCCCTCATTATTTTTCATATTTCACTCTTTGGCAGTTGAGGTGGAGACTTTGTGCCTCATTTCATCATGTTGTGTTATTATACCCTGTTACAGTTACTTGTCATCACCAAAAAGATTCCTTTTGTCTGTTGAACAACACTTATGAAAGAAGAGGAGTGTCTTCTATCATTTCATTTAGATTTCTTCTTTGATTTGTGCACATCATCTCTAAAAAAAGAGAGACGGATGGTTTATCCTACCCTTGAGTGTTATTTTATATATATATATATATATATATATATATATATATATATATATATATATATATATAGTATATAACTCCTGGATATCTACAGGGAACCTCCCCTTGATGAGAGGAGAGATTAGTCCCCTTCTGATGTGTCAAACCTACACATTTGGCTGACCAATCTTCCTGATGTGGTTGATCAGACCTATTTTGTTTATCAGTACACTGATTGACAAAATATTCAACCAAAATTTTTTGGCAACTCCACTGGGGACACCAGTATTTTTTTATAATTTATAGCCTCAAGCTTTAGATTGAAACATCACATGTGTCTTACCCATTATCTTTATACCCTTATCCATTATAGATTCTGGCAACTCCATTCCACTTCTTACCCATTATCATTATAGCCTTACCATCTTTATCCATTTTTGTTATATAATCTGGTCTGTAAACTAGATCCACTAGGAAAGAATGCACAGTTTAAAGCCTCAAGCTTCAAGCTGAAGTAGTGCCAATTCTTTTCTATTTTTGTTTCACAATCTAGCAGATCCATGGTATACATGAAGCCAAAGGGATAAAAGTATTATTGACCCTTTATTTGAGTTGGTACAATAAATTAAATTTGATTTGTCTCCTTCACCATCTCGCCTCCAACGAACTAGGAGATTTCCTCCTACTAAAGTCAGGTCTCCATTGCCAAACAAAACATCCAATTCTACTATTAATAAAGCTTTGCCAATAATTACCCCTCTGATATTTGTTATTCCCCCTTTTCATAGTCATACAATGGCAGTCCAAGGCCCCTGAGGTAATTCGTTTGGCCCTCTCAATCTTACTCCACCACTGCATGAGCTTCCACACAGCTCAAGAAAGAATTTCCCTAAATTTTATAGTGATGGGAAAGTTCACCCCGATGAACATATTGTAGCCTTCAGCATAGCCTATGGTGTAATAGGTGTAGAATTTGAAGATATGGCAGTTAGGCTATTTATAGAGACATTACAAGGTGCTGCTATAGATTGGTTCTATCACCTGTAGGCTCGATCAGTGACTGACTGGAACACCCTCAAAGCCAAGTTTGAAGCCAGATTCAAACCTATAGAAGATGCACATGCCCTTCTAGCTCAGCTCACACAGATGAAGAAGGAGCCTCATGAACCAATGAGGAACTTCATATCCAAGTTTGATAAACTGAGGAACAAGATCCCTGTAATTACTTGACCTACAACTGAGAATCTCAAATTTTTATTCATTAATTCTCATTTACCTGAAGTGAGTTTCTTGTTGAGATGTGTTGGTCAAATAGACCTTGCTGCAGCTCAAGATTTGGACACTAAGGTAGAAGATGATCTCATCTTGGCAAGGAAAATAAGGAGATATCTTAATAAAAATAGACCCTCATCATCTTCTAAATATCCATCTACATGCACCACTGATCCAATGGTGCAAAAGTTGGAAAATGAGTTGCTTGCTCTCAAAAATTAAATGGCACAAGGAATGTCTTCTACTCCATATAAATATATGCCAAGGAAGACATTTCCAAATTAGTCATACTAGGGCAATGTTGCTTGGAATCAAGGGCAGCCAAATCATCTTCCTCCCCCACCAGGGAAACTTGTCATCAAAGCACCCCCAACCAATTCAATAGTGGGATATCTTGAATTAGAATCAGATTTCTCTTTCTAGCTTGAATTGAATGAAGAAAATGATGATGATCTCCTTGTAGAAAACCAATAAGAATCGATTGGCGACTCCAACATTGGTTTCCTGAACTACCAAGATGAACCCAGAAGTAAAAGAGAAGTGTTTGATGGATCATATGTTGTGTTCACTCGGTCCAAGAACCAATCAGCCAAGCAAGCTGATAAAGGGAAGATAGAGGAGTAACCTCAACCATCAATTTCAATTGCTAAATCTGGAACCTCTCTACCTTTCCAGCCAAAGGCCCCGATAATCACCAAAAAGATAAGTACATCAAGTTCACCTTTAACTTTAATTTTGTAAATCAGTCCCCCCCTTATAAACCATAAGGTTGAATTACCTTCTTCTATTCCTAGTCCAATTCAGTCATTTGACATAATTGATCATGTCAAGAAAACCAAAATTCAAATGACTGAGTTTGAATATTTACAATCCAACCCTGAGCAGCTGGATAGGTTAGTTGAGTGTGTGGAAGAATAAGGTCATCCCTACAGAACAAGATACTAAGAAGGTAACTCATGATCCCCCAAGGAACATGTCCATCCCAAATAATCTTTTCATTACTCCTCTAGCTGCCCCTAGGAAAATAGAACCTTTCTATGTTTCCCTGTTAATAAATGGTCACAAACTGAGTAATTGCATTATAGACTCAGGTGCATCTAACAACATCATGCCTGCCAAAGTAATAAAATATATTGGCCTCACATTGACCAAAACATTTGGTAGATGTTTCTCCATAGAGAAAAAATAAGTGCCACTACTGGGGCAAATCAAAGATGCCCAATTTACATTTGCAAAATTTTCAGATAAAAGAATCAAGATGACAATCCTAGTGGCTGATGTTCCAGTCTCATATGGCATTCTTCTAGGGAAAAAATTATATAAGGATGTTGGTGGAGAATTGAGCATGGACCTATCTGAAGAAAATATCCCTGTCAAAGGCATCATGCAGAGGTTGCTTCTTGAAAAAGAATCAAAATATATTGTCACTCAGACATCAGCCCCTGAAGCTCAAATTCAGTCTGAGTCTTCAGGAATGGGTAATTACTTTTTATCCATAGAATAAGTTCATGAGGTGCTTGATGAAGTCCCTAAATGTAATCTAGAGTTTGACCCAGACCATACATCAGAAGAATTGGTAGGTTTTAGTACAGATGGAGAAGGATCTTCCCTCTCTAATGAAGGAAAATCTTAAAAAAATCAGTGTCTGATGAGGTATGGATTCTGGAATTTGATGGTAGCTACTCCTCTACCGATTCTCAAGATGAGATTATGTTAATATCTCCTCAAGGATATATTTTTCCCTATGCATATAAGTTACAGTTTAGTAACACCAATAACACAGTTGAGTACGAATCTCTATTTCTTGGATTGAAGGCTACTCGGGACAAAGGCATCAAGCTCCTTCATGCCAAAGGAGATGTTGAACTAGTGGTCTATCAGGTGAGAAACCTATACCAAACTAAGAATGAAAGATTATGATGCTACCTCAATCTAGTTTTGGACCAAATTGAAAGCTTTGATGCTTTCAACATCTCTACCATACCTAGGAAATCCAATGACCGAGTTGATACACTAGCTGTTTCAGCAACTCTCTTAGTTCCTCACCCAGACTTCATAGAAAATAAGTACACTATTTAGATCATCTTTAGATCAAGTGTGCCTGATAATGATGATCATTGGAAAGTATTCAATGATGATCACCAAATCATTGCCTTCCTAGAATGAAAAGATAGCTTTGAACAACTGCATTTTGAAGGCAGTGAACCTCAGAAGTGTGAACCAGCCCCTGAATCAAGTTTAGATGCAAGTGAATTGTTCTTACAACTCAAAGGAAATAAAATTACCAAAGGCATGGTTTCCATTGAGAAACTATTTGACAAGCATGATAGGTTTGTCAAATAACAGCAAATAGATTCAAGCTCCTCTCAGGGATTTGATCAAACCAATTTGGGTACCAAGGAAGATCCTAAAATGGTGAATATTGGGAAGTGTTGCACTCCTAAGGAGAGATTAAAGTTCACTTCTCTACTCCATCAATACATGGATGTCTTAGCATACTCCTATGATGACCTAAAGTTTCTTAGTCTTGATGAAATCTGCCATGACATTCCTCTCAAGGCTGACTCAGTGCCTTATAAGCAAAAATATAGACAGTCCAATCCAAAGATATCAGGTACTATTCTATCTAAGATACAAAAAATGTTAAATTCTAGAATCATTTTCTCAATCCATCATTCCACATGGATTACAAATATAGTGCCTATAAGGAATAAGAATGGCAAAATTTTCATCTATGTGGATTTTAGGAATCTAAATCAGTCATCTTTAAAGGATAACTATCCTTTGCCAATCATGAATCAAGTGCTTCAGACAGTGACTGGTTCAGAGATGTTATCAATGCTAGATGGCTTCTCAGGATATAATCAAGTTGAAGTTGGTGAAATAGACCAACACAAGACTGCCTTCACCACACCTTGGGGCACGTTTGCATATAGAAGGATGCCTTTTGGCTTGATAAATACTGGTGCCACCTTTCAGAGAGTAATGAACCTTAATTTTAAGGATGAGATAGGTAAGTTCATTATAATTTATCTTGATGACTTGACCATCTTTTCCAAGCATTACTCTAATCATATACAACACCTATAATAAGTGTTAGAGTGTTGCTACCAAAATGGCATTTCCCTGAACCCCAAGAAGTCTATTTTTGGAGTAACAAAGGGGAAACTTCTCAGACACATTGTGTCTAAAGAAGGCATAAATATTGACTCAGACAGAGTCAAGTCTATACAAGAGCTTACCTTGCCTACAAGTAAGACCGATGTTCACTCTTTCTTTGGAAAGGTGAACTTATTACGAAGGTTCATCCCCGAGTTTGCTGAGAAAACTTAACACATTATGAACGGAAAGGCCACCTTTAGCTAGACTAAAGAAGGTAAGTTAGCATTTGAGGATATCAAGACTACCATTGCCCACACCCCAACTCTGGTTTGTCTAGACTACAACAAAGAGTTCATCATATATAGTTATGCTTCTGAACACACACTTTCAATAATTTTGGTTCAATAGGATAAAGAGGGTATGGAACTTCCTATTTCTTTCATGATTTGTCCTCTCAAATCTCATGATCTAAAGTATTCAAGCATGGAGAAGCATGCTTATGCAGTGGTGAAGGCAGTCAAGCATTTCCACTTCTACATCTTGAATTCACACACAACTGCCTTGGTTCTTAACACCATAGTCAAGTCCATATTAACTCAATAGAAGTTTGGAACAAAAAGAGGCAATTAGATTGCAAAGATCTAGGAGTTTGATCTAGACATCAAGCCAACAAAGTTGGTATGGGGAAAAGGCCTATGCCAATTAATTGTTGATAATAAATCAGAAGAAACAGAGCACAAAGAAGTAGAAGTGGAAAACACACTGACAATCCTCTTTGTCTCCACCACCAATGAGTGGTATTCAAGTATTTCTCATTTCCTAACTTATGGTGAATGTCCTACTCACTTATCTTATAAAGAAAGGAGGACTATCAAGTTGAAGGCTAACAATTTTGTCATTTGGGACAATGGCCTATACAAGAGGAGCCTTGATGGAGTATTCATTCACTGTGTAGACAAAGAGCATCAAAGCCAAATTTTGAAATCCTTCCACAATCTAGCTTGTAGAGGACATTTTTTTGCTCCTTTAACTACCCACAAGATTTTATGAGCTGGGTATTACTGGCCAACTCTTTTCCAAGATGCATATAAGTGGGTGAGAAAATGTGAACTCTGCCAGCAATTTGTTGGAAGACCCAAGTTAGTTGCCCTGCCTCTCAAGCCAATGGTCATAGAGGAACCATTCCAATAATGGGGAATTGATTTTATTGGAGCTATAAACCCATCTTTAAGTGTTAGACATGATTTTGTTCTTATAGCAACTGACTACTTCACCAAGTGGGTAGAAGTTATCCCAACCAAACATGCCACTTCAGAAGTAGTGTGCAATTTCCTCAAGGAGAATATCATTTCCAAGTTTGGAGTCCCAACCAAGATTATTACTGACAATGTATCTTGTTTCACTTCCCAGGAGATTACACAATTCTATTTCTACCATGGGATTACACTCTCCCACTCTTCTGATTACTTTCCACAAGGGAATGGACAAGTTGAATCAAGCAATAAAAACCTAGTGACTATCATCAAGAAGCTAGTAGATGACGACCAAAGGACATGGCATAAAGCATTGGTTGATGCTCTATGGGTAGATATAATCACACCAAAGAGGGCAATTGGTATGTCTCCTTTCTAACTTCTTTATGGTATCAATGCTGAGATACCAATCACCTTGGAATTTCTACCATTAAAATTAGCTAAGGTAATTGAAGATCAGACATATGAAATCCCCCTTGATAAGAGGATCATGTGCCTGAATGAGCTAGATGAGCAGAGAACTATGGTGATGGACCGAATTGCTACCCATCAAAGTTTGGTGAAGAAACTCTTCAACCAAAAGGCAAAAAATGATGATTTCTAAGTTGGAGATCAAGTCCTATTGTGGGACAAAAGGAGAGAACCAAAGGAAATGCATGGAAAGTTTGACTCCCTTTGGAGGGGCCCATTTATTATTCATCAGCACAATGGTGAAAATAGCTTCATGCTGAAGTATCAAGATGGCACGCTCTTTTCTCTACTTCATAGTGGCTAGCATCTGAAACACTTCAATTCTTGAAATACCAGATCATTTCATCTGTACATATGTATATATGTATATTTTTTAGTTCCATTTTGTTTTGTTTGTTTTCATTTTTTATGCCTTTCATTTTTAGGTAACATGACTCCATAACCTAATGGCACACATGAACACACTAGAGATTCTATATTTTACTCCCTTCAATTCTTTTTATAATGGATGGAAGTTCCCCAACTGGAGCCAGTTGTTGTCCCTCAAAAGTATCACTCATTTTTGAGACAACATATGAGCTATTTTGGTCCTGCAAGACAAAATTATCTCTTCCCATTTTGAAAAATTGTCCTAAACTTTCAAAATTGGGAATTATTCAAGCTTTTTTAGTTAAATGACTAATAGGTTTAACAAGTTTAATGGCTTCAACAAGTGAGTTCTAGAAAAGGATCAGTTCCTCAACACTTAGACACTTTTGAGGCTGGTTCAACGCCTTGGTTCAACCAAAAATGTTCATCGGAAAGCTTCAAAGAAAGATTGAACCATCGAACCCCACTTCTAAAAAGGTTCAAAAGTTCAACAGGTTTAAGGGTTTAATGACATGAGCAAGCTTCAAAATTTAAGCACTTTGGTCAACAGGTTCAAAGTAGTTGGTTCAACACAGTTTGTTTCAAAGAGCTTGGTTCAAGTGGTCAATTGAATAAATAGAAATGAAGGAATGAACCATTGAACCAAAGTTAGTTCAATTGGTCAATTCAAGTGGCAGGTTCAAAGGAGTGCCCCAAAATCGAAGAGACAATTGCCTTTGCAGAGGGTAGTGAGCAAAAATGACTAAGGCAATAAAATCCCAAAACAAAAGCCCGTCAGAGCCCAATTGATGCTACCAAGCGTCATATGCCAAGCCCCATTTTACTTTATTTCTAAGAGCTACAAAATTTGCCACATGTCCCTTGTAGGATAAGCATAATGCACCAAGTGTCAACATCTGCATGAATCCAAGTGAGTCCCAAGTATATCTACAGTGTTTCTAAAAGCTTAGCAGAAGCCACCACTTGTCATCTTCCATGGGACTCTCAAAAGACATCCAAAGCTTCTATAAGTTAAGTAGATTCTACCACGTGTCCTCACCTATTTCATAATGGATGCTGCCACATGTCACCTATTAAGATCGGGAAAAAATTGACTAAGGCAAAGCCAAAGGAAAAAGTACCCTTATGGAGGACATTGAACCAAGCAAAATGCCCTTGTAGAGGGTAGTGAGCAAAGGCAGACACAGGGAATTCCTTGGGAAAAGTTCCTGTGGCAAAATGGTCAAGGCAAAAATCCTTTAGACTTTTTGTCTGAAGGAATTCACCCAGGAAGAAAGCTCGACAAAAAGCAGAAGCAAAGTAAAGGAAGATTTCCGTCAAAAAATTTGTCCGAAAGAATTCCTTTAGACTTTTTGTCTAAAGGAAAAGTCCATCAAAATATAAAACCCACTAAGGAAATAAAAGCCCAAAAGCTACCACGCGTCCCTCATAAAGTTGTAGCAGAATGCACCATGTGTCCCTTACAAAGTTTAGTGTAAGTTGCCAAGTGTCAACATCTATAGTTTCTTCCTTTATTGAGTAAGGACTGTGGTGGATCCTAGGTGAGTGGCTAAAACTCGATGGAAGCTGCCACATGTCATCCTCCATGGGATTCTCAAAAGACATCCAGAATATGCCACGTATCATGTTATAATTCCATGGAGTGTGACAAGTGTATGCATCTGCATCTCAAGTTTCTTACAAGTTTCAAAGCTTCTTTTAATAAGCATCTCTCAGAGTCACATGGATGTTGCCAAGTGTCCTCACCTATTTTACACCAAAATGTGCCACGTGTCAATTGTTAAGATCAGCAAAAAGTGACCAAAGAGTAGGATTCAACTAAACCAAGGACCGGATTCAATATCCAAGAAAGAAGGAATGATGAAGAAGGACCATAAATATTCAAGCATAATATATGTTTCTAGAAGTAGACCACCAGGTGGACATTGGAGAACACAAACATTCAATGGCATGACCCATTTCTCTGCATTGAGAAAAGTAAATGGGAAAATACGCCTGATTCTAGCATATCTTTTTGATAGAATTTAATGCAACATGATGTGTTACTACTCCCAAGTCTTTCTTGGAGGGCTATATATTGGAATCTCTCTTATTTTTTTAAAAGAGATCTCTCTGTTATCAAAAACAAAAGTCTGCCCAAATTGAAAGGCATTACTAAGACTTTGAGCTCAGATTGTTCATCATATTTCTTTGTTTGAATCGGAAAGCAAGTTACTTTCAGACTTTGTGATGTTATAGCTTGTATCATTATAGGAAATTGTTCTTATGTCTATTTCCTAAATGTATTCTTGTTTATGTAATTTAACAAGTAGAACTAGTGGAGGTGACAAAGAAGGTGTCCTGAAGCCAGTTACTTTCAGAGTTTGTGCTATTATAATTGTCTTCAGTGTGTGTTTATTTTCTATTTCTATGTAAAATACCTTGAGATGACTTTGTGCCCTCATTGTTTTTCATATTTCACTCTTTGGCAGTTGAGGTGGAGACTTTGTGCCTCATTTCATCATGTTGTGTTATTATACCCTGTTACAGTTACTTGTCATCACCAGAAAGATTCCTTTTGTCTACTGAACAACACATCTAAAAGAAGAGGAGTGCCTTCTATCATTTCATTTGGATTTCTTCTTTGATTTGTGCACATCATCTCTGAAAAAAGAGAGATGGATGGTTTATCCTACCCTTGAGTGTTATTTTTTGTATATATATATAGTATATAACTCCTAGATATCTACAGGGAACCTCCCCTTGATGAGAGGAGAGGTTAGTCCCATTTTTATTTGGTAAACATACACATTTTTCCAACCAATCTTTCTATTATGGTTGATCAGACCTCTATTTTTTATCAGTATGTTGATTGACAAAATATTCAACCAACAAGTTGAACATCAAGTATGAGCCACACACCAAGGGAGTCTTATAGCTTGATGGTTCTTCCACAAAGCCATCAAGTATCATCAATAATTTGAGCCTCACCTTGCATGCTTGTCCTAGTGTGTCTATGGTACAATGCATGTTGATCCTAGATGTCACTTATCACTTTGCATTATGTCTTTCTAGAGAGTTCATAGCCAAGATTGGGGTTTAGCTTATAGTAGATTGGTCTTACATGGTGTTTATAACAAGGTATGGGACTAAGATCTCAATCAAGGCTGAACCCATGGCATAATTCCACATTTAATCCCATCAACTAGATAACATAAACCTCAATTTTACTATCTTAGATGAGGATGAGTTTACAATTGGCTAGGAGCTAAACACTCATCCTGAAGAGGTTCAAAAATTGTTCTTGTATGAGCTATGGGGAGATAACCAATTTTAAAACCCTTTGGAAGGTGTTGAGGAAAGATACATGGCTGTCTATTTGTTACATGAAGAGAATCAACCCATACCTTCCCTCATTGGACCTACAGCAGACCCTAATGGTTTATAGATGTTATTCTTTGATGGATCAAGGAGTAAAAATGGTGGAGGTGTTGGGGCAATGTTGATTTCACCCTCAGGTAATAAGATTTTCTCTTCCTATAGGTTCCATTTTAGTTTCTCTTTAAATGTATCAAAATACAAAGGCTTGATCTGTGGCCTTTAATGGGCCACCAAAAGAGGAATCAAACTATTGCAAGTTTATGGGGATAGTGAGCTCATAGTAAACCAAGTTAGAGGCTTGAACATCAAAAAAAAAACCCTTTGATAAGGTCCTAAAAAAATTTAGTATGGGTAATAATTGAATATTTTGAGGCCTTTGGCATTCAAGCTAGCCCAATAAATTACAACTAGCATGCTAACAAGCTAGTATCTATGGGAGCTTAGTTTGACATTCCAAGTGAGTTAAAAGAAACCAAGGTTTAACCACATGTCAAGGTGGTGGTGAGGCCATCAGTGCTAGATAATGAAGCCCACTTGTAATTTTTTGAGAGTGAAAAGTAAATTACTTGCTTCTTATAGCAAGAAACTGAGTTTTCCTCCTCCAACCAAGCTAAATTTTAGCATCAATATGAGGATCAGATTATTCAACTAAATTCAAACAAACTTCCAAAGGGGATGGTTACACTTAAGGACCTTTTTCATGAAGGAGACCATATGAGGAAAGACAAGGTATTAATATCAACTGATAAATAAAAATATGAGAGAGTCCTCATCTTCAAAGATAAACTTCTTAAGCTTGGGAAGGTAAGCAACAACGCTGAGAGACATTCTTTCATATCACTTTGCTAAGAGTATGCAGATATTTTATATTAGGAGTAAAATGACCTAAAGGGTTTTGATCCTAATTTATCTCAACATACCATATATTTGGAGGCCAATGCCAAGCACATAAGGCAAAATCAAAGGCCCGTTAACCCTAAGATTGAAGAGTTGATGAGGAAGGAGCTAACCAAGTTGATCGAGTCCAAGATCATCTTTCCCATAAAACATTCATCATGGGTAGCCACCTTGGTTCCTGTAAGAAAAAAGAGTGGGGAGATTAGGCTTTGTGTGTACTTCAAATATTTTAATAAAGTCTCCTTAGAGGATCACTACCCTCTGTCATCCATGGAGAAACTTCTCCAAGTAGTTATAGGATCAGAATTCTTCTCTCTATTGGATGGATTTTTTGGCTACAACAAAGTTTGGGTGAAAGATGAAGATTTATACAGGACTACCTTCACCACCAAATAGAGCATGTATTCATACCAAAAGATTACATTTGGTCTATCAAATGCTACCACAACATTTCAGAGAGCCATGGACATGGCTTTCTAGGGAATGCTAAACCAAATGGTGTTGGTTTACTTGGATGTCATCATAGTTTTCTTCAAGAATGCCAATGTGAATATGGACCACCTGAGGCTAATTTTTGAAAGGTGTAGAAAGTATGGGATTTATTTAAATCCCAAGAAATTCACGTTTATCATGCATGAAGGTAAGTTGTTAGGCCACATCATCTCAAAGGAGGGGTTGTCCATTGATCTTGAGAGAATAAATTCCATCTTGGCCTTATCCTTACTCAAGTATAAGAAGGGAATCTAAAGTTTCCTTAGAAAGAGAAAATTTGTGAGAATATTTATCCCTAGTTTTACAAGTTTGGTCAAACCCATCACTACTATACTAAAAAAGAACCAAGTGTTTAATTGGTCAAATGAAGGCAAGTCAGCATTTGAGGCTATCAAGCAAGCCATCACTCAAGCACCCACACTTATGAATCCTAATTTCTCAAGGGATTTTATATTGTATGCTTTTACCAACATCAATAATATGTCAGCAATGTCGATGCAAAGAAATGGTGAAAGACTTGAGAAACCATTAGCATTTTTCAATCAGGGGCTTGAAGAGTATGAGGTGAGGTACACATTTGTAGAAAAGCAAGTCCTTATAGCATTAAAGAGCCTCAAAAAGTTTAGGCCAATGATATCTAATAGAAATATCTACCTTATGGTGTCTCATACTAGGGTAAGAGACTTCCTTCTTAATAAGTATTTGAGCGAAAAAAGAGTTAGTTAGATTTCTAAAGTCATGAAGTATGACATGGACATTAAGGTCACTAATCTAGTAAGAGGTAAAGGATTATGTGAGCATATGGTTGATGACCTTTATGAAGATAAAGAGGTCATCTTGGTAGCACAAGATAACCCACAAATAGATACACCTCTACCTCACACTAGTTGGCTCCATGATATGATGCACTTTCTGCTAATAGGTGAGTGCACTCAAGGTATAGAAAAAAGGAAAGGAAAAAAAATTAGAATTTAATCCATACCTTATGCTTTAGTTGATGAGGTTTTTTTCTAATATACCTCAATGGAGTACTCATGAGGTGCGTAGATGATGATCAATTAGCCAAGCTTTTGTAGCATTTCCATGATGGACCTGTAAGAGGTCATTTTGCACCCAGAATTATAGCAGCAAATATCATGAGGGCTGATTACTACTAGCCCAACCTCTTCAAAGATGATTATGCATGGGTGAGGAGGTGTCATTAATGTTCTCTCTTCATAGGTAAGCAAAATTTAGCAGCTTTCCCTCTCAACTTGATTCAAGTGGAGCAACCATTCATGCAGTGGGGTTTGGAATTGATTGGTGTAATCAAACCCCCCATCAAGTGTAGGGCATAAGTGGGTGCTTAATTCAATTGATTATTTCACCAAGTGGGTGAAATCCATTTCATTGAAGGAAGCCAATAAAAGTGCAGTCTTAGATTTCTATGATAGTATTATAACTAGGTTTGGCATTCTATCCACTATCATATCTGATAATGCATTGGATTTTCTTGGTTTGAAAACAAGTGAATGGGATATAAAAAAGGGCATCTGCCTTATCACTTCTTAAAATTATTATCCTCAAGGAAATGGGTTGGCTGAGTAGACAAATAAAAATTTGATGAGGATTATTAAGAGGACCATGGAGGAGAATCAGAAGATGTGGCACACCAAGTTGAAAATAGCCTTATGGGCTAACCGAGTAACTCCTAAAGCTAATATTGGTAATTATCCATGTGTTCTAGTATATGGAAGGGAGGCCAAGTTACCCATTTCCCTTGAGATACCTGTATTAGAGCTAGCCCATCAGTTGGAGCTACTAGAAGATGAACCCATGAATATGAGATTGATAGAACTCATAGAACTTGAGGAGAAAAGGGACCTTGTAATGAATATGTTGGAGGCACATCAAGCTTAGGTCAAAAAGGATTTTAGAAAGAGATCTATAGTAAGGAATTTCAAGGAAAGAGACCTAGTTCTAAAATGGGACTCAAAAAATGCCAAACCAAGCAACTATACCAAGTTTGATAGCTTATGGTGTGGCCCTTATGTGATCCATAAATGCAAATAACATAACAATTTTCAACTTTACCAACTAGATGGGGAGGTATTACCCATCCCAGTCAATGGGATCCATCTAAATACTTATTACTAAAGGATTTTATAGTCATTTTATATATTGTACTTTTTGTATAGCTTCTCATGTTTTTTTTCTCTAAGTGCCTTGTACACATCCATTTTAGTTGTGTGTTTTCCCTTCCCTACGTACCTTGGGCATAGTTTGTTTCATTTCAATTGTACTTGCTACTTCAAGGGAAAGTTATAGATAAATCCAAATTTATACAAAAGTAGTGACTCCATGCTCAATGGATCGAGTCAAGAAAATGAGTTGGATTCTCAAGCATAGCATGCATGCTTCCCTATGAGTGGCCAAAAATGTTGGCCAATTTTGGCCCACATATCAAAATTTACCTAAGTATGAAAAATGGAGCTTTCAATAAAAATAATGGTAAGTATTTGGGAGGTCTTCAATTTTTCCAATAGTGAGAACTTCAGGTTTCTGAGGGCACAATGCAAATTGGGTTTCCAGTAGTGCTTAACTTCTAAATGTTTTACAAGTAGAAGTAATTTGAGTTTACATACCTAAATTACTCATGGACAATGTATTTTAGGTTCTCCAAGGAGCACTACTTGATTACTTCATGAATTATGAGTAGTCAGATTCTTGTAATAAGTACAAGGGCTTGACAAACCTGATTTAGTCTTAAAAAATAGTGCTTCTTGGGTTTTCCAAAGGATGAGACTTTTTCAAAAATCTGAAGGGCATTTTCAAAATGTCAAAGGTCCTTTTTTGGAAAAAAGGGACCAGCCAAATTTTATAAATTTCCTCTTCAACTTTCCTAAAGGGTATTTCAAGAACCTAAAGGTACACTTCATAAATTTGAAGGGTTTTTCCTTCTCCAAGTGGACAGTTGTAATTTTCTCAAAGGGTATATTACCCTTTAGAAGGACCATTTCAAAAATTTCGAAGGGTATCTTTCCCTTTAGGAGGATCATTCATATAAGTTTGAAGGGACACAAGGAATCATGAAGAGTCTCTCACCCTTTAGGAAAGTCCATTATGAAAAGTCCAAAAGACAATGTTTGAAGAAATTCCTTTGAGAGATTTTCCCAAAAGAAAAGGCCGAAGGAATTCTTATAAAAGAAAAGCTCGAGACCAAGTGTCTAAAAGAAATGATGGGCCAATGGATGTCAAAATCAAGATAAGTGACTAATCATTTGAAGTAATCGAGTTTGAAAAGCCCAAAGTCTTAAGGCTTGGAAATAGCAAAGTGAGAAGACTTCAAGATGGGCAAATCTAATAAGTAAGCTTAGAGAACTTGAATTACTCTGCATATAGTAAATCAGGTTTCTCAAAGAACTTTACTTAAAAATATTTATAATTATAGGATTTGGCAAAGTCTAAAGTTAGATAGATCAAAGAACTTGAATTACTCTGCATAGACTAAATCAGGGGTCTTCAAGTGCTAAACTTAAGCTTGGTCCGGCAATGTGAGAATCATGATGCAATAAATGAAAGGCTACCATGTGTCATAAGCTAGAGAAAAAGGGGCCAATCATTAAAGGATAAGTGGCATAATGAAGAAAATGAGCATGAGATAGTTTGAAGTAAGTAATCTTAGATAACCCAAATTACTCTGCACAGGGTAAATTAGGTTTTTCCAAGTACTTTATTTAAAAAGATTTATAAGTAAAAGATATAGGAAATTACAAAGTTGGAGAGATCAAAGAACCTGATATAATCTACATAGATTAAATTAGGATTCTTCAAGTGCTTGACTTAAGCTTGGTCCAGTAATGCAAAAATCATGATACAATGAATGAAAGGCTACCGCATGGCAAAAGCTAGAGTAGAAAGGGTCAATCAGTAAAGGATAAATGGCACAAGGATGACCAATGAGCATGAGAGATTATAAGCAACTGGTAGCTAAAAATTATGAAGGATCTCATCTACCATATTTCACTCCCTACAATCATCATTCGATGCTTAAATGCATCATGCCAAGAAGAGACATTTTAGATACTCATAACATGGCTTCTCAGATACACCAAAATAAAAGCTTAAGGATGGGAGGGGCTCAAGAGGATTATTAAATGATCCTGAGTGGCACATTTAGGGAAAAAAATAAAGTGAAACATTAGAGTTCTAAGCATTAATGACTTATTTCTTCCTCTTCTCTCTCCCACTTTTTATATATAAATAGAGGCCTTGGATCCAAGTAAATGATCCCCAGATTGACGATAGAATCACTCTAAAAAAATCATTTTGTAAAAGAATCTTTTAAAGCAATACAAAGAAGACTTTTATATTTTTGGATAAAACAAGTGTGCTCATTTAGTTTCATTTGTATAATATGAGTATCATTCATCACCTATGATGATTTTCAGCACCTTAATTTTGATACTTTCAATTTTGTGTAGGATTGCGTGAAGTGTCTATGTGTTGACCTCTCCTTGAAGCGCTACCAATTCATAGTGTCTCATAGAGACCTATTTTTGTTATCCTTAAAAGTGCAAGCTTTCCTTCAACCTCCATGCAAAAGTTCCATGTTTATAACCTTCAAATAGAACTAGAATAACCTGTGTCATATTTAGGTTCATCAGTATTTGTCTCTTTTCCTAGACCAAGTGGATAACTTATTTTTAGTGCATCACCTCCCCTAGCATAGATTTATTTCTTAGTCATCATCTTACCCATTTTTATTAGTTGATAGTAGATTTTAGTGTGAGATCAAGAGCTGAAGTGAAGAACCTGAGGAAATAGCCTCATAAAAAATCCTAGAGGTTCAACCTCACCATAGTATACCCACATCCTAAAGTTATCCCCATGCTTATAGTTAGAAGTGAAGGAGCCTGAAGAACTCTCTCACAAGAGGTGCAATTCCAAGATATAATAGTTTTAGCATGCTTGGTGAGACAACTACCATTTTCACTTCCACTTTTTATGGAAGATTGGTCAAAATTATTGTTGTTTTGGTCATTTTTTAATAGTGGTAGCATTCATCCTTCAACATCTGGAGACTCTAAAGAACACTTAGTTATCTGGTGGTAGAATAGTAGTTATCTTTCATGCCAAAGGTGACTACAAGATCAACTTATATAGGTATTTATTTTGAATTTTTTGAATTAAATTTAAACTCAACAAGAAGGTTAAGGTTCGCCCATACTCACCCTTACATAGAGCACCCTCCTCCTAGACCAGTCATAAAGCATACTCACACAAGGAGACCTTTGGCAGCCTCTCTTGCTACTATGATTCCCCAAAGAGCTTTTATGGGCTTCAAAATCCAAAACCATTTAAACATACCATAGTATGATTCTATGCTAGTATCAGCCCTCAAAAGTATTCTTTATTACATAGGAGACCAAGTTGTAACTCCTATTGAGCACATAATAGACATAGCCAACTTTTACAACATTCATAATATCATAGTGGAGAATATCACTATTAGGATATTGGTTGTATCTTTTAAAGGAAAGGAATTAGACTAGTATAGGTCCATAGTTCCTAATTCTATCGACTCATGGGATGAGTTGGGAGCAACCTTGTTAAAAGTTTTACAGATAAGAGTGATCATCTATCACTTATAGAGAAGCTGACCACAATCAAGAGATCTCCTCATGAAGTCATGCAAGACTTTAATATGAGATTTTAGAAGGCATGGGATAGAATTCTAGTAGCTATTATACCATATCTAAACTTTGCTTTCTTGTATTAATTAAAGGCTCTCAATAATAACATAGCTATAATCATTCAGTCTATGGGAGGAGACATACTACCAGATGCATATGAGGTGGCCATCAAGACAAAAACTTAACTAGTTTAAAATGGTAAGCTTACACCTAGACCCCCAATGCCTCTTTTTCTAGAGATGAGACCCTTTTTTGTAGTCATTCTTCCACTTGATGTTATACTTTCAATGTCAACAATGACTATTGTGCCTTCACCTAAGTAAGAAAAGGTTTTTACTAGTGGATCGAATGACTCCCAAGAGTAGAAGAATTACTTAGAATTGAAAAGCATGATCTAATCCTTGGGGAATTATGTGGTTAATGTCAAGAGGCAAAAAGCTTATGAAAAGTCTTATCAAGCTCAGTATCAGCCTTATCAAGCTAATAGGCCACCCTAAAAAGGAGGTTTTCAAAGATAGGGTCAGCCTAGCTATGCTAGGTAGCATAATTATAATCTAAACATTACGTGCCCTTCCAACTCCTTGGTCTCCATTCAGAACAATGTGGCTTAGGAGTCTAAAGGGATAACTCCTTAGAATCATTCTTTTGGACAATCCATTATCCCAACTAATAGCTCTAAACAAGTGTTCAATAATTAATGGAAACAAGCTATTGCTTATGGATATAACCAAGATCTTATGTCCCAAAGCACAGAGGTGCCCACACTGACAAATCAAGAGCATCCTCCACAAGAACAAGGCTCAGATCAGGGGTCAAACCAGTTGTAAGCCTCAATGGTCATAGTGAGCAAGAGGAGTGCTATGCATTCAATTTTTAGGCTACTCCCAATTTTTCCCACACCCTAGTCTCAACAAACACAAGGTTAAATATAATGAATATGGGTTACAATCAATAAGCTTTCAAAGAACCTTTTGTCACTGCTCCTTCACTTACAAAGCTAGTAGTAGTTATTCCTAAAACCCAGGAAAAGGTAGGGGTATGCCAATAAACATTATGAAGAAAATAAAGAAATCTAATGTGAGTGTATCAATGTGGGACATGCTTTTAATTCCAGGCCAAGTAGACATTATTTAAGAAGGTTTGTCCAAGATGATGTTTCTATAGCTAAAAGTAAGCGACCAAGAAAAGAAGCTGAAGTCTTCACTAATGTAGCCAAGAGTCTTTTGGGATAAATTTTAAATAGTGTGGCCAAGCCCCCCACATTATACATCTCATTAATCATCGGTGACTCCTTGGTGCACAACTACTTGGTGGATAGTGGGGCTAGCACCTCAATCATGCCAAAGTCTATAGTTAACTAGCTAAACACCAAGTATGAGCCACACACCAAGGGAGTCCTATAGCTTGATGGTTCTTCCACAAAGTCATCAGGTATCATTAGTAATTTGAGCCTAACCTTGCATGTTTATCCTTGCATGTCTGTGGTATAAGATGTGTTGATCCTGGATGTCACTCCTCACTTTACATTATGTCTTTCTAGAGAGTTCACAGCTAAGATTAGGGGTTACCTTATAGTAGATTGGTCTTAAATGACATTTAGAACAAGGGATGGGACTAAGGTCTCAGTCAAGGCTGAACCCATGGCATAATTCCACATTGAACCCCATCAACCAGATAACATAAACCTCAATTTTACTATCCTAGATGGGGATGAGTTTATAATTAGCCAAGAGCTAAACACTCATGCTAAAGAGGATTTAGACTTTTGTTCTTACATGAGCTATGGGGAGATAACTAATTTTTCAACCCTTTGGAATGTTTTGAGGAAAGAGACATGAGTGTCTATCTACTACATGAAGATAATCATCCCATACCTTCCCTCATTAGACCTAAAGAAGACCCTAATGGTTTATGGAATTGATGGCTCAAGAAGCAAAAATGGCACAGGTGCTGAGGCAATATTGATTTCACCCTTAGGTAATAAGCTTTTCTTTTCCTATAGGTTCCATTTTAGCTTCTCTTCAAATGTAACAGAATATGAAGGCTTGATCTATGGCCTTCAATGGACCACCAAAAGAGGAATCAAATTACTATAAGTTTATGGGGATAGTGAGCTCATAGTAAGCCAAGCTAGAGGCTTGAACATCATAAAAAATCTTTGATGAGGTCCTAAAAAAATTGAGTGTGGGACCTAATTAAATATTTTTAGGCCTTTGACATTCAAGTTGTCTCAAGAAATTATAACTAGCATGTTGATACGTTGGTAGCCATGGGAGCTTAGTTTGACATTCCAAGTGAACTGAAAGAAACCAAAGTTTAACCACATGTCAAGGTGGTGTTGAGGCCATCAGTGCTAGATAATGAATCTCACTAGTAGGTTTTTGAGAGTGACAAGCAAATTAATTGCTTCTTATATTAGGAAGCTATGTTATCCTCCTCCAACCAAGCTAAATTACAACATCAATATGAGGATCATATTATTTAGCTAAAGTCGAACAAACTTTCTAAGGGGATGGTTACACTTGAGGGCCTTTTTCATGAAAGAGACCATATAAAGAAAGACAAGGTAGTAATATCAATTGAAGAAGAAAAATATGAGAGAGTCATCATCTTCAAAGGCAAACTTTTTAAGCTTGGGAAGGTAAGCAACTAGGTTGAGAGGCATGCTTTCATATCACTTTGCCAAGAGTATGTAGACATTTTTTCTTGGGAGTACAATGACATAAAGGGTCTTGATCCTGAGATAGCTCAACATAACATAGAGTTAGAGGCCAATGCCAAGCATGTAAGGCAAAAACAAAGGCCCATTAACCCCAAGATTGAATCACTAATGAGGAAGGATCTAACCAAGTTGATTGAGTCTAGGATTATGTTTCCCATCAAACACTCATTATGGGTAGCCAACTTGGTGCCTATAATAAAAGAGTGGGGAGATTAAGATTTGTGTAGACTTCCAAGATTTTAATAAATTGTCCTTTAAGGATCACTACCCTCTGCCATCTATGGAGCAACTTCTCCAAGTAGTTATAGGATTAGAATGCTTATCTCTATTGGATGGATTTTCTAGCTACAACTAAGTTTGGGTGAAAGATGAAGATCGGTACAAGCCTACCTTCACCACCAAATGGGGCATGTATGCATACCAACAGATTCCTTTTGGCCTATCAAATGCTAGCTCAACTTTTCAAAGAGCCATGGACATGGCTTTCCAGGGGTTACTAAACCAAATGGTGTTGGTTTACTTGGATGACATCACATTTTTATCCAAGAATGACAATGAGCATATGGATCACCTGAGACTTATTTTTGAAAGGTGTAGAGAGTATGGGATTTATTTGAATCCCAAGAATTGCATATTGTCATGCATGAAGGTAAGCTATTGGGCCACATCATCTCAAAGGAGGGGTTTTCCATTGATCTTGAGAGAATAAGTACCATCTTAGCCTTATCCTTGCCCAAGCATAAGAAGGGACTACAAAGTTTCCTTGAAAAGAGAAAATTTATGAGAATATGTATCCTTAGTTTTGCAATTTTGGTCAAACCCATCACTACAATGTTGAAAAAGAACTAAGTGTTCACTTGGTCAAATGAAGGCAAGTCAGCATTTGAGGCTATCAAACAAGCCTTCACTCAAGCACCCACACTTATGAATCTTGATTTCTCAAGGGATTTCATATTGTATGCTCTTACCAACATCGATAATATATCAGTTATGATGATGTAAAGAAATGGTGAAGGATTTGAGTATCCATTAGCATTTTTCAATTAGGGGCTTGAAGGACTTGAGTAGCTAATGATATCCAATAGCAAGATCCACCTTATGGTGTCTCATCCTGGAGTAAAAAACTTCCTTCTTAACAAGGATTTGAGAAAAAAAAGAGCTGGTTAGATTACTAAAGTCATGGAGTATGATGTGAAGATCAATATCTCTAAGCTAGTAAGAGTTAAGGCTTATTTTAGCATATGGTTGATGACATTCATGAAGACAAAGAGGTCATCTTGGTAACACAAGATAACCTACAAATAGATGCACCTCCACGTCACACTAGTTGGCTCCATGATATGATGCACTTTTTGGTAACATGTGAGTGCCCTCAAGGTATGGACAAAGCAAAAATAAGGTATTTAAGACTTCAATCCATACCTTATGCTTTATTTGATGAGGTTTTGTTTAGAATATACCTCAATGGAGTGCTCCTAAGGTGCATAGATGATGATCAAGTATCCAATATTTTGAAACATTTCCATGATGGGCCTACAAAAGGTCATTTTGTACCTAAGACTAAAGTAGCAAAGATCATGAGGTCTGGTTACTACTGGCCTAACCTCTTCAAGGATGCTTATGCATGGGTGAGAAAGTGTTAGGAATTTGCTTTCTTCATAGGTAACAAAAGGTTAGTAGCTTTCCCTCTCAACCCAATTCAAGTGGAATAACCATTCATGTAGTGGGGTTTGAAATTCATTAGTGTAATCAACCCCCCATCAAGTGCAGGGCATAAATGGGTGCTTATTGCAACTAATTACTTAAATAGGTGGGTGGAAGCCATTGCATTTAAGGAAGCTAATGAATGTGTAATCTTAGATTTACATGATAGCATTATGACCAGATTTGGTGTTTCATCCACTATGATATCTGATAATGCATTGGATTTCCTTGGTTTGAAAACAAGTGAATGGGCTCTCAAAATGGGCATCTACCTCAACACTTCATCAAATTACTATCCTCAAGGAAATGGAATGGCTGAGTCCACAAATAAAAATTTGTTGAGGATTATCAAGAGGACCATGGAGGAGAATCAAAGGATGTGGCACACCAAGTTGAAGACAACCTTATGGGTTGAATGGGTAACTCTTAAAGCTGATATTGGAAATTATTCATATGTTCTAGTCTATGCAAGGTAGGCCAAGTTTCCCATTTCCCTTGAGCTACCTGCATTAGAGCTAGCCCATTAGCTGGAGCTACTAGAAGATGAACCCATGAATGTGAGATTGACATAACTCATATAACTTGAGGAGATAAGGGACCTTGCAATGATAATGCTAGAGGCACATCAAGCTCAAGTCAAAGAGGATTTTGACAAGAGAAATACATTAAGGAATTTCAAGGAAGGAGACCTAGTTCTCAAATGGAACTCAAAAAAGGCCAAACCAAGAAACCATACCAAGTTTTATAGCTTGTGGAGTGGCCCTTATGTGATCCATGAATGCAAACAACATAACATTTTTTAGCTTGCCCAACTAGATGGGGAGGTATTACCCATCTTGATCAATGGGATCCATCTAAAGACTTATTATTAAAGGATTTTTTAGTCATTTTATATATTTTACCTTTTATATAGCTATTCACGTTTTTTTCTCTAAGTGCCTTGTGCACATCCATTTCAGTTGTGTGTTTTTCCTTCCCTAAGTGCCTTGGGTATAGATTATTTCATTGCAGTTGTTCTTGTTGCTTCAAGTGAAATTTATAGATAAAGCCAAATTTATACAAAAGAAGTGACTCCATGCCCAATAGATTGACTAAAGCAAATAAGATGGAATCTCAAGCATAGCAAGTATGCTTCCCTACAAGTTGCTAGAAATGTTGACCATTTTTGACCCACATATAAAAATTTTCCTAAGTATGAAAAATGGAGCTTTCAAGCAAGAAAATGAAAAGTATTTGGGAGGACTTTGGGTTTTTCATTAGTGACAACATCAGGTTTTTGAGGGCATAGTGAAAATTAAGTTTCCAAGAGTGCTTAACTTATAAATGTTTTATAAGTAGAATTAATTTGGGTTTACAAGCCCAAATTACTCATGGACAGTGTGCTTCAATTTATCCAAGGAGAAATACTTGATTAATTCATAATTTGTGAGCAATTAAAAGCCCAAAATAAGTAAAAAGGCTTGACAAACCTGATTTAGTCTTAAAAAATAGTGTTTCTTGGGTTTTTCAAAGGATGTGTCTTTTTCAAAAATTTGAAGGGTATTTTCAAAATGTTGAAGGGCCTTTTTAGGGAAAAGGGACTAGTTAATTTTTTTGAAGGTCCTCTTCAACTTTATTAAAGGGCTTTCAAGAACCCAAAGGTACACTTCATAAATATAAAGGGATTGTCCTTCTCTAAGTGGACAGTTGTAATTTTCTTGAAGGGTATGTTACCCTTCAGAAGGACCATTTAAAAATTATCGAAGGGTATCTTTCCCTTCATGAGGATTATTCATGAAAGTCCAAAGGGACACACATGAACCTAAAGGGTCTCTCACCATTCAGGAAAGTCCATTGCAAAAAGTCTGAAAGGCAATGTCTAAATAAATTTATTCGAGAGATTTTTCTAAAAGAAAAGGCTGAAGGAATTCCTTCAAAGGAATTCCTCTAGAATAAAATCCTAAGACCACGTGTCCAAAGGAAATGATGGACTAATGGATGTTAAAATCAAGATAAGCGACCAACCATTGGAAGTAATCAGGTTTGAAAATCCCAAAGTCTTAAGGCTTGGAAATAACAAAGTGAGAAGACTTCAAGATGGACAAGTCTAAAAAAAGTAAGCTTAGAAAACTTGAATTACTCTACATAGAGTAAATTGGGTTTCTCCAAGTACTTTACATAAAATATTTATAAGTAAAGGATTTCGTAAAGTCTAAAGTTAGAGAGATCAAAGAACCCAAATTACTCTACATAGACTAAATCAGGAGTCTTCAAGTGCTTGACTTAAGCTTGGTCCAGTAATGCGAGAATCATGATGCAACAAATGAAAGGCTACCATGTGGCATAAACTAGAGAAAAAGGGGCTAATCAATAAAGGACAAGTGGCACAAGGATGATAATGAACATGAGAGAGTCCAAGAAATCGGTAGCTATAAATTATCAAATCTCTCATCCACCATAGTTCTCTCCTCAAAATCACCATTCGATGCTTAAATGCATCATGCAAAGAAGAGACATTCTATTTGCTCACAACATGGCTTCTCAGATGTACCAAAAGAAAAACTTAAATATGAGAGGGGCTCAATATGATTGTTGAGTGATCTTGAGTGATGCATTTAGGGAAAACAAGAAAGTGCAATGTTAGATTTTCAGCCATCAGTGACTTCTTCTTTCATCCTCTTCTCTCTCCCCCTTTTTCTATATAAATAGAGACCTTGGAGACGAGCAAATGATCCCTAGTTTGGTGATAGAATCACTCTACAAAAATTGCTTTGTAAAAGACTCTTTTGAAGCAATATAAGAAAGACTTATTTAATTTTGGCTAAAATAAGTGTGCACATTTGCTTTCATTTTTAGAATGTATTATTTTCATTCACCACCTGTGATTATTTTTAGCACCTTAATTTTGATCCTTTCAGTGTTGTGTAGGATTGTATGAAGTGTCTATGTATTAAGCTCTCCTTGAAGCACTACCAATTAATTGTGTCTCTCATAGACCTATTTTTGTTATCATTAAAAATGAAAGCTTCCCTTTAACCTCCACACAAAATTTCCATGCCTATGGCCTTGAGATAGAATCAGAATAGCCAGTGTCCTATTTAGGTTCATCAGTAGTTGGCTCTTTTCTTAAAACAAGTGGATCACTTCTTTTTGGTGCATCACCTCCCTTAGCATATATTTCCTTTTCAATAATCCTCTTACACCTTTTCATTAGCTGATAGTAGATTTTAGTGTGAGATTAAGAGATGAAGTGAAGCACCTGAGGAACTAGCCTCATAAAAAATCTTAGAGGTTCAACCTCACCATAGGATACCCACATCCTGAGGTTGTCCCCATGATTATAGATTGAAGTGAGGGAGCCTAAATAAATATCTAAGAAGGGGTGCAATTCCAAGCTATAAAAGTAAATATACAGACTTACCAATCTTTTACAAGTTTTCATCAAACCTCCATACTATCTTACATTAAAAATCTCTTCACATTTGGCACCTACACATTCTTATAAAACATAAATTATTGAATAAAAGGTTTTGAAAGTCTATTTACTCAATAAGGGATTATTTCACACCTTCTTGATAATAATACACATTCCATCACAATGTTTTATCATTCTATGAAAGTTGTCATCAAACACATTTACCATTCCAACACATTTACAAGCATTCCATCCTCAATATAAATCAATTTTAAAAACACAGTCGAAAAAATAAATAGGTTTTATAGTCTTATACTTTCATACACAACATTTATTCTCTTAATTTGGGTTTGTTTGTATTTTTCTCTTGAACCCAACCCCAATCACTTTTTTTATCCTACCTTAAATCTGAATACAACTTTCAATACAAGTTCTTTTATGACCAAAACTGATGTAACAACTTTTCTAACTCCCATGTGTACATAGGGAGGAACCTAACTAATAAAAAGCTTATCAAATGACTAATCTTGTAATTCATGTGTGTCTTGAGATAATCTTTACTAATTTCTAAAGCCTGACTAGACAAATTACAACTTTTGAAACTTCCTTAAACAAGATGGAAGTCTCCAAAATCCATATGAACATTTGAAAATTCAAGTCCAAGTTTTGGTGAGAAAATTCTAATACTCTTCTAATTCAAATTTCATAAGGATATATCATCAAATAAGGACTCCTATAGACCTAATACAATTAAAACACCTACTAGGACTCAAAATATGGCATTTTAACTAATATGTACAAGTTGTAGGTCAGCTATTGCATCATACTATCGAGGAGCATGAAAAACTTTCCCATGAAAGTTATAAATGATGTTATTTGAAGTATATTTCTTCCAATATTATGTCCACCTAGATCCCAAGGACTCTTTGAAACATATAGGATTTTGTGATGATTACTCATGATGTCTCTTCCTTTGTTCTTCTTCTTCTTGCTTTGTATTCTCAATCTAATCATGGGAAATTTTTACTAATTTATTTGTGTCCAATAACCTGCGCATGTAACAAACATGCCAATCAAATCCACTTATTGTTTTATCTTTTGGAGTTCTCTTTGTTCATTGCTTTCCAAATTTTCTTCCTCTTGGATCAAGATTGCCTCCAATGCCAACTCAGCTGCCATAATGCTCTCCCTATCACCTATGAGATTTATATCATCATATTCTTCCATTATTTGCTACCATATCTTCTCTTATTATATTTTACACTTATCCACATCACTTTGATCTTCCATTGGCTACCAATAAAGCACTCCAACCTATTTCAACTCAGTGTTGTCAAACACTCCAACTTGTGCTTCTTCCTCATTTATTCTTGCTACTACCTCATGTGTGTCAAAAACTACATTTGGTATTGTTTTACCTTCTTTTTATTCCACCAACATGCCCATTAGTTTCAAATTACTCTCATATAAATCATCTTTAGAAATGTTCTCATTAACACACTCATCAAAAATGACATTGAAATGTATACCTTGCACTTTTTAGATCTCCTCCAATATTTCTTGGCTGAAGCCTTCTTCATTATGTCGCATCATGAGGCATGGTGTTGATGCATCTTCTCTTTCTTATTCATCTTCATCTAATGGATATGCCTCTTTAGGGTAACATAAAATGGTATCACCATACCCATCCATCCAATCAATTTATTCATCCACTATAGCATGCTTCTCATGCTTATATTACTCTTCACCTATACATAAAAACTCAAAGAAATCATTAGTCAATAACATTTGAGGCTCACTTTCCCCCTTGCTTCTCCTTCTATGTTGCCTTGTTAAATTATTCATCTTTTGTCTTCTTTTCCTTTCCATCAATTGCTTAAGAGGCCATCTAATTTTCCTCTTTATGCACACTTGGAATCTTTATCTCACATTTCTAAGATCTTCTCTAGATTTTTCATCGTCTCCTTCATCTTAGCTATATCCTTCTCTCTTTCTATCCATATTTGTTTTACTTCCATCATCTTTTTGTCTATCTTATTCTTTTGGTAATCTTCACACATCAAGCCCTTCATCATTCTCATTGTCTTTTCTCTTCTTGACAAGCCTTCCATCTTGTCTTATTGGCCATTCATTTGTCTATCTCACTTGAATCTCTCTCTTGGAGTCAATCTCTCTCATCTTATCCTCACCTGGGACATCTCTTCTCTTGTCCTAACTCTAAGACTCTTATCTCCTTATCAAGTTCACCTATGAGCTCCTATCTTGATATTCTCAATAGCTCTTCTCTTTCTCTTCAAGCCTTTTTAGCTAAAGGATTTTCCACACACTCTTTCTTTCACTTATATCTATACCTCTCACTCACATACACCTATATCCTCTTTCACTCCATTCTTGCATTCTTTGTTAGCATATCACAACAACATTCAAACAATCTTCAACATATACTCAACCATAATTATATGTACAAGTAACCAACAATGTCAAAATTCAAAACATACCTAGCCACAAAATCTTCCCACTTTGATACCACATGATGTAGAGGGCTTCTTCTATTAGTCTTAATTACATTAAAATAATAAATACATACATCACCTCTTACCTCTGCCAAAGTACCTTTTGGCTTTGATCTTATTGTTTGTCTTGACTTCATTGATTCTTGGTTATCAATCTTTATTTCAACCTAATTTGTCTCTACCTTCCTTGAACTCTATTCAAACTTGAGAAACATAAATTGTGAACATTCAATGTTCTTTAAACTAGTTAGTTTTTATTTACAAAGGCTTATGAGTAACTCTTCTTATCACAAAGTCTTAGAAAATTGTCCTAAGGCTAATTTTAGGTATTCTCTATGTCTAAACACATTCTATTCATTCATAACATACTCCATATGTCTTATTTATTCTCCCTCCTAATCCATAAGTATCTCCCACAACCCTTGTTACTTATCCTACTTATTCACCACTATCCTAGACACTTCTTGTAGCCTTTTTTTAAGGATTTTCCTTTAGTACAAAATTATACAAAATCACATCAACAAAAAAAAATTCTAAGATACCCTCTATCTATTTCTTGTCTGTCACAAATTTTTACTTCCTAGTTCACACTTGAAACCCCCTTTCCAATCCTTTTTGACTCTCAGATTAGGCCTATTAGCCTTGTTTTGTTCCTACACACACAGTTGGATGCATCTATATGAATGCATATTGAAAGTACTAAAAACCTCATAATATATTAACCTACATTTATATCTAGATATTTACAAAGTTTTGGCATCTTTGATTGGTGGAATCTCTTGTTATTCTCATTTTAAATTTGAAACCCTAGACAAGGTTGGCTCTATAGTTTGTATGACGTGAGAAGGATCAAAAATGAGTTTCAAGCCTCCTACCAATGTTCAAGCAACTATAAACACTATATCAAGTATGTATTATCATATTTCACCTTTGACAATCATTAATATTCCATTTTACAACCTCTGTCCATGTTTTCTTACTAATGTTTGGTTTGACTGTGTTGTTTAATATAATATGCTACAATCATTCACTAGTTTTCTCATGCATTATATCTAAAACATCTCATCACACATACCATAACCTAATGAGAACATAAAATAAAAGTTTCTCAATGCATACATATGATCTATTTAACAAATTTTGAACTTGCAGGCTTATTTGGACATAAAACACAATAAGTATAGGGCTCTATCTAACATATTTAAGGTCTTTAACAAAATAATATAATACAATATAATTGACTATTAATTTCCTAAAGAAAAAATATTTCACTTGCATAGATTCTACTCAAATATTCCTCATGGAACCTTTGTTTTTAAAACACAAGCTAATGTCTAGTTCAAGGACATAGGGATATAGGGTCTGAGTATCCTTTTATATTTCAAAATGAATCAAACTCATACAATAACTTCAATAATGTAAATATACAAACTTACTAATCTTTTTCAAGTTTCCATCAAACCTCCACACCATCTTACATCAAAAATCTCTTCACATTTGACACTTACATGGTCTTATAAAACACAAATTACTAAATACAACATTTTGTAAGTCGATTTACTCAACAAGAGATTATCGTGTGCTTTCTTGGAAATAATACAAATTCCATCACAATGTTATACCATTATTTTAAATATATCACCAAACACATTTACCATTCCAACACATTTATAAACTTTCTATCATCAATGTAAATCAATTTCAAAAAAATAGTCTATAAAATAAATAAGGTTTATAGTTTGATACTATCAAACACAACATTTATTCTCTTACTTGGGGTTTGTCTATATTCTTCTCTCAAACCTAACCCCCATCACCTTTTTTCTCCTACCTTGAATCTGAATACAACTTTAAATACAATTTATTTTATGACCTAAACTAATGTAACTACTTTTCTAACTCCCATGTGTATGTAGGGAGGAACCTAACTACCTAACTACTAACAAGCTTATCAAATGACTAATCTTGTAATTCATGTGTCTTGAGATATTCTTTACCACTTTATAAAGTATGACTAGACAAATTACAACTTTTAAAACTTCCTTAGATAAGATGGAAGTCTTCAAACTCCACACGAACAATTGAAAATTTGAATCCAAGTTTTGGTAGGAAAATTCCAATACTCTTATAATTCACATTTCACAAGGACCTATCACCTAATAAGGACTCCTACAGACCTAAGACAATTAAAACACCCTACTAGGACTCAAAATATGACATTTTATCAATATGTACACATGGTAGGTGATGTTTTTGCATCATTTTTTAGGATCAAGGCTTCCCAAAATGGTGATGGTCTTCTCTCCATGTGGCCAAAGCTAGGTACGTGATCCCAGAGACTATGTTATGCTCTAACTAGTTGGTGTTTGAATGGTTGGTATGGTCTAAATAATAATATAGAAGCTACTCTTTGGATAGACTTGGTATCATTCTAATATGGAGTAACTTTTCATGGTTGATGGGTCAGCCTGCACTAGGATATCTTTTCCCTTGCTCGGAATGTTTTTTCCACTAAACTACTAGGAGGCCTATAGCCAACCATTCTAGTCTAATTTTGAGGTTTTAATGTTTAGATATGTTTTTTGGAGGTTTGAAAGCCTTAAATCTCTCCTTTTCAATCCCCAAGCTAGCCTTAAATCTCTCCTTGTAGATGAATATATGGGGAGAGAGGGGCTCTTTATAGCTATGGATCTACAAACCCCTATTCTTATTTGTAGTGGTGAAGGTGGTTTTCTTGTCTTTATTTTTAATCTCTTTAAGATGATTCAAATTATATCTCTATTTTTGGGTGTAGATCTATTTTCAAGAGGGGAATTCTCTTTTATCATATTTTGGAAAAAATAACTTTGGACCATTTTGGTCTCAAGTCCTAGTTTTTTCAAGATCAATCCTTGATAAAGGCCCCACTTAATGTTGGTTCCCCATGAAGATTGTCAAAAATTATTATGGCCCCTAACTATTCATTATACCATGAGACAAGCTTCAAACTTAGATACTTCATTTTTATAAAATTGATGATGTGGGTGATTGCATCAGCATAAAGTGTTTTTCCAAGCCATTAGCTTTTGAATTTAAAATTTGAATTGTTACCTTTTTTTGAGAGTTGACCCATCAGTCAATTTTTATTTGGATTAATTTAAACTGTTAGGTGGCATGGTGCCATGTGGGGTGGGTCTGATTGGTTCCCTCAAGCCATCAATTAGCTCTCAACTATCACCTTGTTATCAGGTCCTTACTAAGGTTAGGTCTTATGGGGATCCCTTCTGCTTATCTTATATATTTAGATGGGTTGTTTTTTATTGTTATCTTAGGTAGTTCTTTTAGTTCTCTTGTGTGATTTTACACTTCAAGAACTTTTGGATGGGGTTGTTTCTATGGGTTATAGATTAAATTCAAAGTGTTAACTAATCCTAATTTTCTCTTCTTCAAACATGCTTTAAGTGTGGATATTTACTCTACTTTTGGGTTGAGACATATGCTTAGCATCAAGGAGTCCTTTGGGTCTATCTACCCTTTTAAGGAGATTTAAAGAAAGATGTGCTTGGTGAATATGGTAATGATAGGTCATGTGCATGCCTTTAATTTTATTTGGTGTCCATTTATGTTCTATACTCTTAGGTTATCCCATTTGAGGTTTTTTATTTCCCAAATTGATGGCTTGGTTAAAACGCTTTGGGTGTGCTTGGCTCCATTGTTATATCTCAGGATGGGATTTGATGGTTTTAATATTTTTTTCTAAGTAACTTTACTCTTATGCTTCCTTCAGAATCTTTTTCAATCTTCTTTGGGACACCTAGGCCTCTTTTTATACCCAAGACAACTTTTTCTCTTTGACTTTGTGTGAGATATGGAGCTCCCTAGATATTGATTTGGGGTATGCTAGGGACTCCTTTGATCTTGTTAGATTTAGTTTTTAGCCTTATTGGATTTTGGTCCTTAGGAGATCTTAAAGTTTCTCTTTATCCCTTATGAGAGATTATTTAGAATTATATTTGTCTAGTTCCTTTGGTTGGGATTGGGTTCTCTAGACATCACTTAATTTAGCATGTTAGGTTTGGGTCTCATTGGGGACCCCATAGGGCTTCTCTCTCTTTATTTGATTTTGGATACCTAGACCTCCTTTTGTGTCCAAGATTGTTCCAAATCCATCCAAAATTAGTTTTTTGGTCCCTATTGAGGTCAACATACCACCATTTGTGAAAAATGGGGACCCATATGTCAAATTATGAAAATTTATTTTTTGAAATTGAAGATTCACTTGATCAGAGTGTCATTCACATGACTACACATTATTTTTATCTAAAGATCATCTACACCTTGGTCTAACTAACTAATTTATTCATGGTTATAGTTTAATCTCATCTAAAGTACTAACATTAGATATTTTTATTTTAGGTTATAGGTTTAAAGGAGCCCATTTGAGAATGAAAATGCTTAGGGTTTTGTGATTCAATATTAAATTGATCTTTTACTAACCTTGCTCTATAATTGATTGATTAAATCCATATTTTAAAACCCTAGCCTAATGTTTTACATAGACCTTTTAATTCAAATTTAAAATTAGCAGGAGCTTTTATGTAAATTTAAGTGGGAACAAGTTAAATACCATGGACTTAGTTTAATTTTTGTCCTAAAGCTTGGTCATGTTTTTTTAACAAAACCAAGCCTTAAGCTAAAAGTCCTAGCTTGGTATAAATAATTTCATGATCCCTTTGCTATAAATCTTAACATAAATCCTTATACAAAGGTTTATCATATTTATTACTACGATGAAAACCTTAGGCTATGCCTTTAGGCTACATCCTGTTATCATTTTTATTACATTCCTAACCCTAGTCCAAAGTCTTTATGTTGAGTCCCTTTTAATTCATGGGGACCTATATATTATGTTTTGAACTTAGCTTAAGTATTTTATCCTAAAGTTCTTCATATATATCCTCAATCTTAAATATTATGTTTTTCTATATGATCAACGATCCACGTTTAGTCAGGTGAAGTTAATCTAATGGAGCATAGTGAAATTTGACAATTCAAAGCTTTGAGATAGTGATAGGTGTCATGAGTTTAATGAAAGGATTCTAGGTAGCTAATGATGATATAACCCATAGATCATGATCAAATGGATCATGTTCACTTGGATGGACATGATCTAATAGAGCGAGATGAAGTAAGAATTTTTAATGAAGCTATGAGGGCCTATAGGACTACTACATGGTAAAAAGTCATTTCCTGGTAGAATTGATAGAGTTTAGAGTCAACCAGAGAATGACAAGTGGCAAGTTTGGTAAATAGACCTGAAGACATGTTTAAAATTTATGATCGTGCACCCATCAATGATGTTCACATAGAAGTCAAATGATGGTCATGTGGGTGTCAAATTTAATATAGAAAAGATCTCTATGGATGAGTTTAAAATTGATGATCACGTGCCCATCAATGACATTCACACAAATGTTAAATGATGGTCATAAGGATGTAAATTTTAAGATAGAAAAGAGCCTCAATGATGTGTTTAAAATTTATTTTCACACACCCATCAATGACGTTCACACCGATGTCAAATTATAGTCATTAAGACGTCAATTTTAAGATAACTATTTGGATCTAAATTCAAAAGCAATGGTCATTATTTGAACATTGACGAGCATTTTTGCTATGAAAGTGCCCCAAGGATGCCATGCAGGTGCCAGAATAATGCCACATAATAAAAAAATCAATAAGAACTAAAGATCTAACAGACCCATGAAAAGCAAAATACAAATACATGATCTAAGGCATAATGCTCACTTGAGTCCAAATGTTGCGACCATTTGAGAACTTTGAAATCTTCAAGTAAGCCTTAGTTCAACCTTATGATCATGACAAATCAAGCCTAAAGAATTAAACTATCACCAATGTGAGTATAATTCAATTCAAAATTGGATTGTGGACCACTGGTGAGAATTTTAATAGAAGTTCACGGCCACATGAAATTTGTGAAACAAAATATCTATAGACTAGTCTATTAAAAGGAAAAAGTCATTTATTTTAGAATGAAATAGAAAGGACACCTATCCTATACACTTGTACAAATGTAATTGGATGAGATGAACCTACATACTACCCTGATCTAATATAAAAAAAGGTATGGTCCATTATCAAATGCAGAGAGTTCTTAGAGCCAAAATTACTTTGTAAACTTGGAGTAATTAATATAAGCAAGGAATTTTGCAAAGATTGTCCAATATTTATTTGTGTTCATTGTTATCATGGCTTCTCTCTCACTTGTTTGTTCTAATTTCCATATGTTAATGGTTCTCATGAATTCTTGGTGTGTACATTTGATTGCAAAGTTTTTAACTTGTATCAATGCTAGGTTGACTAAAATTCCTTAGGTTCATTTCATTTTCTTACTCCTCTTGCATTTGGGCTAGTGATGTTTTATTGTAGGGGTAAATATTTAAAGTGAACCGGTTCTTATTTGCATTATTTCCACCTTCCTTAAAATCTTAACTAATATGTGAGAGGATTTGATTATATGCTACTTCATGTTACACATTGGTTAAAAGAAAATCTAGATAAAATTTGAACTTTGTCATGATGTTTGGAATGAGATCAACAACATTTCTTTCTGCCCTACCCTTCCTTTTTATTCATTTTAAACTAGATCACCTTAGTTTAATTATCATTGTAAATATCTATCTTAGATTAGCCTTTAGATTATTTCTTGATCATAATTCACTGTTCTCAGCAGAGATACTTCATATTTTGCATAAGATTTATTATTTGGCTGTGGTGGCTCCCAACCACCAAATATTATAAATATTGTGAAACAGTCACTCATTATGCCTTTATTCCATCAAAGATAACATGATTGTCACAACCTATAACTCATGCATTGATTTCTTAGGAATTTTAAAATGAGAAGTGTTCATTAAACACTATGGGCACCTATGGTACATATTTAGACATCAACATCCCCCTAGGGACCCCATTGGTTCTTTTTGAGGCCTAGGCCTCTTTCTCCATTAGTCCAGGTTAATTTTGGCCCATCTCAAATTGGTTGGTTCTCACACCAATCAAAATAATTTGTTTCTCTTTTCACTATCATTACTTTTTTTGGTTGGGTTTTTTTTGTTTTCTTGGTGAGTTGCACCTTTTTTAATCTTTTGCAAGTTAGGGGGAGACCCAAACCTCCTAATGTGTCTGAGATGGATTCCACACTAGTTAAAAGGTGGGTTTATCTTAATTTGAATAATAAATCTACTAAATCAAGTATTATGCATCAATATTTCCACTTGGGATGTAAAAAGTACAATGATATAAAGAGCTATAATGTCAAACTTGGTTATAAGTACTAAAAATAGTATAACTAATGTATAACACTATAAATCAACATTGGCTAGAAGGTACAATAAGGTACAATGTCTTGTCCCCCAAAAGTAGCAGTCATTTTTGGGACAACATTTGAACTATTTTCGTCTTACAGACCAAAATTGTCTCTTCCATTTCCAAAATTTGTCCTAGACATTCAAATTCCTCATTTTCTAAGTTTCTCAAAAAATCTACTGACTCTACAAGTCAAGTTCAATGGGTTTCTATAGACTTTATTTCTACAGACTCTACATGCAGATTCATTTATACAGGTTTAAAGGCTTTTGCAAGTGGTTTTAGTCAAAAGAATTGAAAAACACACTTGGTTATTTTCTGGGATTGGTTCAAAGCTTCAGTTCAATCAAAAATCTCCATCGGCAAACATATGAGTGCAAAAAGAAACTTGAACCATTGAACTGTTGAACCATTGAACCACTTTGGTTCAAAGGTTCAACGGGTTCAAGGTTCAACAAGTTCAATGTCTGCAAGAATTAAGCGCTTCATCAAGGTTCAAAGTTCAATCACTTCAATTGGTTCATCAGCTTCAAGGGCACTTGGCCAAATCAAGGTGGCTTGAACCATTGAACCGTTGAACCATTGAACCACTTTGGTTCAAAGGTTCAACGGGTTCAAGGTTCAAAGGTGGGTTCAACCAAAGGAACAATTCAATGGCTCAGGTTAACCAAGCATTTCAACACTTTATTTCACTCGGTGTCTTTTGGTTCAACCCAATAGTTCACTCAGTTCATCCTTTGGTTCAACATCTATAGTTTCAACAACAGGTTCAAAGACATTTTTCAAAGCTTTGTTTGAACCGTTCAACCAAAACTTCGTTCAACATCTTAGTTCAATGAATAGGTTCAATAGCAAGTTCATTAAATGGCTTGGTTCATTTAGTCAGTTCATTCAATTGAACCATCAGCTTAAACCATTTTGGTTCAAAGCCTTGGTTCAACTGATTGGTTCAACCGATTGGTTCAATGTCAAAGTTCCATTTGGTTCAAAGGCAAATTCATTATGTTTATTTCAATGTTTAGTTCATCAGCTTATTTCATTCATTAAACCATCGAATTGAACCAATTTTGGTTCAACCGATTGGTTCAACATCAAAGTTCAAAGGGGTAGTTCAATGCAAAAGGAAACTTCCCAAAGGACAAGTGCCCTTGCGGAGGACACTTAATCAATAAAAGCACCCTTTCGAAGGGTCATTTTCAAAGAAGCCTGAAAGGTAATTCTTTCAAAATGTTTAAGGCATTTGAAATTAGCTAAGGAATTTTCTCGAGACTTTTTTCTAAAGGCATTACTTCAGACAAAAAGTCTGAAAGAATTCTAAGTGGCTGCGGGGGCAAAATCTGAAGACTTGTTTGAAGATTGGCGAAACAAATAATTTCGTAGACTTTTAATCATGGGAATTTTCCCCAGACTTTTGTTCACAGGAATTTTAACTGGGTAAATGTCTATGGGAAAATTTCCATGGGGAACTTTCATGAGAGAAAGCCTGGGGATTTGTCTGTAAGAACTACCAAGGCAAAGGGCTGCTGAAGGACCCCGAAGGGCAGGTGCCCTTGCAGGGGACTCTCGGCGGCCAAAGTAAAATGCTATTCTGACTTGACACAGGTCATTTCTCAAGGCCCAAAAGGGCAAGTCCAATCTGGAGGAATACAAAGCCAAAATCCAAAATAAGACCAAGGGGTGATGCCCCTGAAGACGTCAAATTTAGGATAATGAACTAGCCATTGAGAGCACATTAACGGGCATGTAAATGTCAATTTTTAAGTCCATGAAATAGTCATTGATCCTTTGGACTTATAGACCTAAATGCATTCCCAGAATTCAAGATCAAAACCAATAGAAAGTGAGGAAAGACAAAATAATGAATGAATCTAGGACTCGATTCAATTAACCAGAAAAGGAGTGATGAAGACAAGATCAGACTACCAGGTGGACATTGAAAGTTGCAATCTTTCAATTGCACGTCTTGTTTAGCTACATTGAGAAGATAAAATGGGTAAAAGGCCCTAAAGTTCTAGCTTGTCTTCCTAATAATTCCCAATGCATCATGATGTATTATTGTTCCCGATTCCTTCTAGAAGTGGCTATATAAGGGACTTTCTTTCATTATAATAAGGATCTCTTTTTTGACAATCTGAACAAAACTCTACCCAAATTGAGAGGCATCATTGAGACTTTGTGCTCAGTCTTTTTATCATATTTTGTTACTGGAATAAGAAAGCAAGGGACTTTTTCAGACTTTGTGCTGTGATATCTTTATTGTTGAGGAATCCATTTTGATGTCTTTTTCCTTGATATATTTTCTGTTCCATTAATTTAACAAGCAAGATTAGTAAAGTTAGTCAAGAAGGTGTCCTGAAGAATCAACTGTGGAGAGACTTTGTACCCCCATAGCTGCCTTCAGTGTGTTTTCTTTATATTATTGTGTAAAGGACTTTGAGAAGACTTTGTGCCCTCCTTGTCCTTTGTATATTACTCTTGAGTATTTCAGGTGCAAACTTTGTGCTGTGTCTCGATTTACTGGTTACCATACCTTCAATTACATTCTGCTTTTATTTTTAGGAGTATTCTTGTGGCTCACTGAATAGCTCTTCTAAAAGAAGAGGAGTGTTGTCTATCATTCCCTTGAGTTTTTCCTTTGTTTTGTACACATCATCTCTAAATAAAGAGAGATGGATGGCTTGTCCTATCCTTGAGTATTATTTTTTGTTTATACATTTATATAGCATAACCATAGGGAACCTCCCCTTGATGAGAGGAGAGAGCAGTCTCCTTCTGATGTGATAAACTTACACATTTGGATGAATAATCTTCCTACTTTGGATGATCAGACCTATTTTGTTTATCAGTATGTTGATAGACAAAATATTCAACCAACATTTTTTGGTGACTCTGTTGGGGATATACCCATTATCCATTTATAGCCTATTCATTCACCTCCACACTAACTAGGAAAGAATGCATAGTTTAAAGCCCCAAGCTTTAACTGAAGCAAAGTCAAATCTTTTCCATTTTTGTTTCAAAATTTGGTAGATTCAAGGTATACATGAAGCCAAAGGGCTGAAGGTATCGTTGATCCTATGTTTGAGCTGGTATAGCAAAGTGATTTTGGTCTGTTTCCTTCACCATCTCATCTCCAACGAACCAAGAGCTTCCATCCTACTAAAGCTAGATCTCCTTTACCAGATGAAGTATCTACTTATATTGTTGATAAAGCTATGCCTATAATTACCCCTTTGAGATTTGTTATCCCTCCTTTTCAGAATCCTATAATGGCAGTTTAAGGCCCCTAGGGTAATGCTTTTGGTCTCTTAATCTTACTCCTCTACATGAACTTCCACGCAGTTCTAGGAAGAATTTTCCTAAATTCTATGGTGATGGGAAAGTTCATCCTAATGAATAAATTGCAGCATTCAGTATAGCTTGTGGAGTAATCAGAGTAGAATTTGAAGATGTAGCAGTTAGGATTTTTGTTGAAACACTACAAGGTGCTGTTGTAGGTTGGTTTTACCATTTACAGGCTCAGTCTGTGACTGATTGGAATACCCTTAAAGCTAAGTTTGAAGCTAGATTCAAACTTGTAGAAGATGCACATACACTTCTAGCTCAACTTACACAGATGAAGAAAGAGCCTTATGAGCCTATGAGAGACTTCATAGCTAAATTTGACAAATTGATAAATAGAATACCTGTAATTGCTAGACCTATAATTGAGAATATCAAATGCTTTTTCATTAATTCTCAACTACCTAAAGTTAGTTTTCTCTTAAGACGTGCTGGTCAAATAGATCTCGCTGTAGCTCAACTTTTGGCCACTAAAGTAGAAGATGATCTCATCTTAGCAGGGAAAATAAGAAGAGATCCAAATAGAAACAGAGCTTCATCATCTTCTGAATTTACGTCTACAAGCACCACAGATCCAATGGTGCAAAAATTAGCAAATGAGTTACTTGCTCTCAAAAAGCAAATGGCTCAAGGAATGTCTTCTTCTCTTACATACATAAGGACATTCCCAAATCAGTCATATCAAGGCAACATTGCGAGGAACTAAAGGCAACAAAATTGCCTTCCACCCCCACAAGGGAAACTTGCCTTGGAAGCTCCTCCAATCAATTCAACAATGGGATACCTTAAAGCAAAATCAAAAATCTCTTTCTATCCTGAATTAAATCAAGAAAATGATGTTGATATCATTGAAGACAATCAAGAAGAATCAGCTGGCAACTCCCACATTGGTTTCTTGAATTACCAGGATGAACCTGAAAGCAAAGGAGAAGCTTCAAATGGATCATATGCAGTGTTTATCTGGTCCAAAAACCAATCAGTCTAGTACGCTGATAAAGAGAAGATAGAAGGGCAACCACAACCAACAATCACAATTTTCAAGCGTGGAACTAATATACCTTTTCATCCAAAAGATTTGGTAATCACTCAAAAGGTAAATACATCAATTGCACCTTCCCCTTCTACTTCTAATTTGAAAACTAGCCCACCTCCAATCCCTCCTAAAACTCAAAAAATGAAGTACCTTTCTCTGTACCTAGCTTGATTCAACCATTTGACATAATTGATCATGTCAAAAAGACAAAAATACAGATGTCTAAATTTGAATACTTGCAGTCTAATTTGGATCAACTGAATAAGCTGGTTCAATATGTTAAAAATCAAACCATCCCAGCAGGACAAAAGGCTAAAAAAGTAACTTTTGATTCTTTAATGAATATGCCTATTCCAAATAATTTGGTCATTACTCCTCTAGCTGCTCTTAAAAAAATAGAACCCTTATATGTTTCCCTGTTAAACAATGGCCACAAGTTGAGTAATTGTATAATAGACTCAGGCACATCTAACAATGTCATGCCTACTAAAGTCATTGAATATCTTGGTCTCACACTGACGAAGATGTTTGAGAGATGTTTTTCCATGGAGAATAGGCAAGTACCATTGCTGGAGCAAATCAAAGATGCCCAATTTGCATTCGCAACCTTTTCAGACAAGAGAATTAAAATGACTATCTTAGTGGCTGATGTCCCAGCATCTTATGGCATTTTGCTTGGATGAAATTTATACAAGGATGTGGGAGGAGAACTAAACATGGATCTATCTGAGGCAAGGATCCCTATCCAAGGCATGATGAAGAGATTACTTCCTAAAAAGGAAGCAAAGTATGTAGTTACCAAGACGTCAGCTCCTGAAGCTCAAATCCTTTTTGAATCCACAGGTATGGGTAACTAATTTCTATATACAGATGAAGAAGGGCCCTCCATTTTTGATGAGGGAAAGTCTGAAGTAAAGTCAGTGTCTAATGAGATTTGGACTCTAAAATTTGACAGTAGTTGTTTCTATACTGGTTCAGGGGTTGGGTTGTCTTGATATCTCCTCAAAGAGATATGTTTCCTTCATCCTATAAATTACAATTTAGCAACACAAATAATACATTTGAATATGAATCACTATTGCTTGGTATGAAGGCTACTCAAAAAAGAGGCATCAAGTTTCTTCATGCCAAAGGGGATGCCGAATTAGTGGTCTGTCAAGTGAGAAATCTATATCAAACCAAGAATGAGAGGTTATGCCACTACCGTAACCTGGTTTGGGACTAAATTGAAAGCTTTGATGCTTTCAACATTTCTACCATTCCCAGAGAGTCTAATGACAGAGCTGATGCACTTGCTATTTCAGAAACTCTCTTAGTTCTTCATTCAGATTTTAAAGAAGCCAAGTATACCATTGAGCTAGTCTATAGACCAAGTGTTCCTGGCAATGTCAATCATTGGCAAATATTCAATGATGATCATCAAATCATTACTTTCTTAGAATGAAAAGACAATTTTAAATAGTTGTATTTTGAAGGCAGTGAATCTCAAAAGTTTGAATCTATTTTTGAATCTAGTTTAGATGTAAATGAAGAATTTCTACAGCTGAAAGGAAAAAAAATTCCTAAAGGCATGGTTTCTCTTGAGAAGTTGTTTGACAAGCATGATAGATTTGTCAAACAATAGTAAATAAATTTAAATTTATCTCGAGGATTTGACCAAGTAAATCTGACCAACAAATAAAATCCCAAGATGGTCAACATTGGTAAGTGTCGCACCCCTAAAGAAAGATTCAAGTTCACTTCTTTGCTCCATCAATACATTGATGTCTTAGCGTATTCATATGAAGACCTGAAGTCTCTCAGACCTGATGCAATCTACCATCACATTCTTCTCAAGGCTGATTCAAAACCCTACAAGTAGAAATCTAGAAAATACAATCCAAAAATTTTAGGTACTATTATGTCTGAGATACAAAAAATGTTAAATGCTAGAATTATTTTCCCAATCCATCATTCTACATGGATTGCGAACATAGTACCTATAAGGAAGAAAAATGGTGAAATCTACATTTGTGTAGATTTTAGGAATCTGAATCAGTCATCTCTGAAAGACAATTACCCTTTTCCAATCATGGACCAAGTGCTTCAAATAGTAATAGGATCAGAAATGTTATCAATGTTGGATGGCTTCTTAGGTTATAATCAAGTTGAGGTTGGTGAAGATGACCAACACAAGACTGCATTCATCACACCTTGGGGTACATTTGCATATAAAAGAATGCCTTTTAGCTTAATAAATACTGGTGTTATCTTTCAAAGAGCTATGGACATGGCCTTCAAAGATGAGATTAGCAAATTCATAGTGGTATATACTATCTTTTCAAAGCATCGATCTGATCATGTATGCCACTTACAATAAGTGATGGAGCATTGCCGCTAGAATGGTATTTCCTTGAATCCTAAGAAATCTATTTTTGGAGTGACAGAGGGGAAACTCCTTGGACACATTGTGTCCAAAGAAGGCATAAATATTGACTCAGATAGAGTCAAATCTATTCAAGAGCTAAATTTTCTTACAAGTAAAAATGTTGTTCACTCTTTCTTCAAAAAAGTGAATTTCTTATAGAGATTCATCCCTGAATTTGCTGAGAAGACAAGACACATTTTGAACATGATGAAAGGAAAGACTACCTTCAGCTGGACTAAAGAAGGCAAATCAGCATTTCAAGATATCAAGACTACCATTGCTCACGCCCCTACCTTAGTTTGTCCAGATTACCACAAAGATTTCATCATATATAGCTATGCGTCTGAGCATCCTCTTTCAGTGATTCTTGTTCAACAAGATAAGGTATGGAATCCCCTATCTCTTTCATGAGTTGCCTTCTCAAAACTCATGAAATGAAGTATTCAAATATAGAGAAGCACACATATGCGTTGGTAAAAGCAGTCAAACATTTCCGCTTCTATATTCTAAATTCACATACTACTACCTTAGTTCCTGACACTATAGTCAAGTTTATATTAACTCAGTAGGAGTTTGGCATAAAGAGAGGTAATTGGATTTTAAAAATCCAAGAATTTGATATGGATATCAAGCTGACAAAGCTGGTCAGAGGTAAAGGCCTTTGCCAATTAATGGCTGACAATAAGCTAGAAGATACATAGCATGAAGAAGCTGAAGTGGAAGATACGCCAATAGTCCTTTTTGTCTCCACTACCAATGAATGGTACTCAAATATTGCCTATTTTATAACTTATGGTGAATGTCCTACTCATTTGTCTTACAAAGAAAGGAGGACTATCAGGTTGAAAGCTGTTAATTTTGTCCTTTGGGACAATGGCCTGTACAAGAGAAACATAGATGGAGTATTCCTTCGCTATGTGGACAAAGAACAACAAACCCAGCTCTTAGAATCTTTCCACAATCTAGCCTATGGAGGACATTTTTTTGCTCCCATGACTTCTCACAAAGTTCTACGAGCCAGGTATTACTAGCCAACTCTTTTTCAAGATGCACATAAGTGGGTGAGGAAATGTGAACTTTGCCAGCAATTTGTTGGAAGATCCAAGTTGGCTGCCCTGCCTCTCAAGCCAGTAATCATAGAGGAACCTTTCCAGCAATGGGGACTTGATTTTATTGGAACAATAAACCCATCTTCAAGTGTTGGACATGATTATGTCCTTATAGCAACCGATTATTTCACCAAGTGGGTAGAAGCAATCCCAACTAAGCATGCTACTTCAGAAGTTGTATGCAACTTCCTCAAAGAGAATATCATTTCCAAGTTTGGAGTTCCACTCAAAATTGTTACTAATAATGCAGCTTGTTTCACCTCTCAAGAGATTATGCAATTCTATTTTCATTATGGAATAACACTTTCTCATTCTTCTAATTATTTTCCACAAGGGAATGGACAGGCTGAGTTTAGCAATAAGAATTTGGTAACTATTATCAAAAAGCTAGCAGATGATAATCAAATGACATGGCATAAAGCATTGGTTGATGCTCTGTGGGTAGACAGGATCACACCAAAAAGGGCAGTTGGTATGTCCCCTTTTCAACTTTTTTATGGTATTAATGCTGAGATACCAATCACTTTAGAGTTACCAGCCTTGAAATTGGTGAAGGCCATTGAAGATCAGACATATGAGAGTTCTCTTGAAAAAATAATCATGTGCCTGACTCAACTGGAAGAATAGAGAACCATGGTGATGGATAGAATTGCTGCTCATCAAAGTCTGGTAAAGAAACTCTTTGATCAGAAGGCCAAAAATTGTGATTTCCAGATTGGGGATCAAGTCCTATTGTGGGACAAAATAAGAGAATCAAAGGGGATGCATGGAAAGTTTGACTCCCTTTGGAGAGGCCCATTCATAATTCATCAACACATGGGTGAAAATAGATTTCTATTGAAATACCAAGATGGCACACTCTTTTCTCTGCCCCACAATGGGAAGCATCTGAAACACTTCAACTCTTGAAGTATCAGATCATTGCCTCTGTATATATGTATATTTGTACAATTTTTAATGCTATTTCATTTTGTTTATTTTCTTTTTTGATGCCTTTCATTTCTGGGTAGTATGACTCTGAAGCCCAATGGTACACTTGAAGACACTAGAGATTCTAGATTCTACTCCTTTCAATTCATTTTGTAATTGACAGAAGTTCCCCAACTAGAGCCAGCTATTGTCCCCCAAAAGTAGCAGTCATTTTTGGGATAACATTTGAACTATTTTGGTCTTACAAACCAAAATTGTCTCTTCCATTTCCAAAATTTGTCCTAGACATTCAAATTCATCATTTTCTAAGTTTCTCAAAAAATCTACTGACTCTACAGGTCAAGTTCAATGGGTTTCTACAGACTTTGTTTCTATAGACTCTACAGGCATATTCATTTATATAGGTTCAAAGGCTTTTGCAAGTGGTTTCAGTCAAAAGAATTGAAAAACACACTTGGTCATTTTTTGGGATTGGTTCAGAGCTTCAGTTCAATTGAAAATCTCCATCAGCAAACATCTGAGTGCAAAAAAAGACTTGAACCATTGAACCGTTGAACCATTGAACCACTTTGGTGCAAAGGTTCAACGGGTTCAAGGTTCAACAAGTTCAATGTCTTTGGCAAGAATTAAGTGCTTCATCAAGGTTTAAATTTCAATCCTTCAATTGGTTCATCAGCTTCAAGGACACTTGGCCAAATCAAAGAAGCTTCAACCATTGAACCGTTGAACCATTGAACCAGTTTGGTTTAAAGGTTCAATGGGTTCAAGGTTTAAAGGCAGATTCAACCAAAGGAACAATTCAATGGCTCGGTTCAACCAAGAATTTCAATGCTTTATTTCACTCAGTGTCTTTTGGTTCAACCAAATAGTTCACTCAGTTCATTCTTTTAGTTCATCCTTTGGTTTAACGTCTATAGGTTTAACAGTAGGTTCAAAGACATTTTTCAAAGCTTTGTTTGAACCGTTCAACCAAAACTTCATTCAAGGTCTTAGTTTAATGAATAGGTTCAACAGCAGGTTCATTAAATGGCTTGCTTCATTTAGTCAATTCATTCAATTAAACCATCAGCTTGAACCATTGGTTTGAACCATTTTGGTTCAAAGCTTTGGTTCAACTGATTGGTTCAACGTCAAAGTTCCAGTTGGTTCAAAGGCAAGTTCATTATGTTTGTTTCAATGTTTAGTTCATCGGCTTGTTTCATTCATTAAACCATCAGCTTGAACCATTTTTGGTTCCACCGATTGGTTCAATGTCAAAGTTCAAAGGGGCAGTTCAATGTAAAATGAAACTTCCCAAAGGACAAGTACCCTTACGGAGGACACTTAATCAATAAAAGCACCCTTTTGAAGGGTCATTTTCAAAGAAGCCCAAAAGGTAATTCTTTCAAAATGTTTAAGGCATTTGAAATTGGATAAGGAATTTTCCTTAGACTTTTGTCTGAAATAATTCCTTTGGACAAAAATTTTGAAAGAATTCTAAGTCCCTGTAGGGGAAAAATCCGAAGACTTGTTCGAAGATTGGTGAAACAAATAATTCCACGGACTTCTATCTGCGGGAATTTTCCCTGAACTTTTGTTCGTAGGAATTTTCCTTGGGGAAATGTCTGTGGGAAACTTTTCACAAGGAACTTTCATGGGAGAAAACCCAAGGATTTATCCACAGGAAATACCAAGGCAAAGGGCAGCCGAAGGACCCCGAAAGGTAGGTGCCCTTACGGGGGACTCTCGGTGGCCAAAGTAAAAGGCTATTCTAACTTGACATAGGTCATTTCTCAAGGCCTAAAAAGGCAAGTCCAATCTGGAAGAATACAAAGCCAAAATCCGAAAGAAGACCAAGGGGTGACGCCCCTGAAGACGTCAAATTTAGGATAGTGAACTAGCCATTGAGAGCACATTGACGGGCATGTAAATGTCAATTTTAAAGTCCATGAAATATCCATTGATCCTTTGGATTTATAGACTCGAATTCATTCCTAGAATTCAAGATCAAAACTAGCAGAAAGTGAGGAAAGATAGAACAATGAATGAATCCAGGACTCGATTTAATTAACTAGAAAAGGAGGAGCAATGAAGACAAGATCAGACCGCCAAGTGGACATTGAAAGTTGCAATCTTTCAATTACATGACTTTTTTATCTACATTGAGAAGATCAAATGGGTAAAAGGCCCTAAATTTATAGCCTATCTTCCTAACAGTTCCCAATGCATCATGATGTATTACTGTTCCTGAGTCCTTCTTGAAGTGGCTATATAAGGGACTTTCTTTCATTGTAATAAGGATCTCTTTTTTGACAATCTGAACAAAACTCTGCCCACATTGAGAGGCATCATTGAGACTTTGTGCTCAGTCTGTTTATCATATTTTGTTATTGGAATAAGAAAGCAAGGGACTTTTTCAGACTTTGTGCTGTGATATCTTTGTTGTTGAGGAATCTGTTATGATGTCTTTTTCCTTGATATATTTTTTGTTTCATTAATTTAACAAGCAGGATTAGTAAAGTTAGTCAAGAAGGTGTCCTAAAGAATCAACTGTGGAGAGACTTTGTGCCCCCATAGCTGCCTTCAATGTGTTTTTTTTATATTGTTGTGTAAAGGACTTTGAGAAGACTTTATGCTCTCTTCGTCCTTCGTATATTACTCTTGAGTATTTCAGGTGTAGACTTTGTGCTATGTCTCAATTTTTTGGTTACCATACCTTCAGTTACATTTTACTTTTATTTCTAGGAGTATTCTTGTGGCTGGCTGAATAGCTCTTCTAAAAGAAGAGGAGTGTTGTTTGTCATTCCCTTGAGTTTTTCCTTTGTTTTGTACACATCATCTCTAAATAAAGAGAGATGGATGGCTTGTCCTATCCTTGAGTATTATTTTATGTTTATACATTTATATAGTATAACCATAGGGAACCTCCCCTTGATGAGAGGAGAGAGCAGTCTCCTTCTGATGTGATAAACTTACACATTTGGATGACTAATCTTCCTACTTTGGCTGATCAGACCTATTTTGTTTATTAATACGCTGATAGACAAAATATTCAACCAACACAATGTTATATGAATCATCTAATCAAATCCTTAGCTATACAGTTCAACATAAAACTACATCAAATATATAATATTATTAATAGCCATAGTTGAGAGTGAAATAAATTAATGCATCAAATAGTTAACAATTTTATGAGCAATGTAAATCAGCTCCTGAAGTATCCATGAGTAAGTAACTACTATTAATTTTGATAATTTGTAAGGAGGGAGATCATCATCTAGGTGATTTAATTCTTGCCATAAACTAGTGGTTCCTTACACACCTCCCCACTAAGAGTGGACCTTTCCTTCGTGAAGGTTTAGATAATGATGATGAAAACATCAAGAACCAATTAAGAATAATGTGAAATTATAATCAGTATTACATGCATCATTCTTATAGACCATGGATAATCCTCTATCTAATATGATATCAATCATACATGTAAACTAAAAATACAGTGGATAGATAATGTATATAGTTATAACATTATTTTGGCCAAAACCTTTTTATAGTTTTTATAATTCAAATGAATCTAGGTCATTATCCACATAAGCCTTACTCTAGGTTCTATCTTATTTTTTGGCACATTTTTAGCCAGACTGATGATGAAGGGTTTTTACTTATGTTTCTTGCATGCTTACTTATCATTATTCAAGCAAGAAAAATCCCTTTAATTATCACATAGTAATATTAACAAATGTAATATAATTATTACCTTATAAAAATAACTTTCAAACACAAAAATATCTAATAATAGTATTTTAGACCATCAATGACTCATGTAAATAAAATAGAGATATAACTATGATATAATCTGACTGTGTATCCAAAATTCATCATGGCTATATATAATACTATAATGTCTTATATTTCATACAAGATATTTTAATGCGTAATGATTAACATATTTCATGATGGTATGATTAACCCAATATCCCATCAAATATAATCCAATGAAATCCCCCTTGATCCAAAGGGGTATAGCAGATGAATGAACTGGAGCAGTGACTTTGAATTCATCAAAGAAACTCTATCACAACTACAACTAGTGCACTGTACCTTTGACACTGATCAAAAATTGATGTCACTCCATAAAGAAGCCCACCCTTATGAGTTGTGGCAAAAAATATTTTATGAATATAATTAAGGCATGTTCATCCTTAGTGATCAACATATATACTATAGTAAAACATGATTAGGCATGTCCAACTACATCAACCCACATAAGGTTTCACACAATATCCCATCCAAATGATAAATTGTACTCTATATGGCACATCTTGATGTCCAAAAAATGTTGATGACCTTTTCTCAACATTGTTGTTGCTAGCAACCCCTATCAACCGTACTATTACCAATGACTTATTGAAGTCTAACCAGTGTCTAAATATTCTCCCCTATCAAGCAAGAGGTGAGAATTCATGCATCAAAAGAAATAAAAAAAACTGACTCTATCCACTCCATGGCATGAATATCAAATATAGAAATCCAAAAATAGAACTGAAAGCAAGAACACAATCCAAAATTTTCCATTCAAGCATTGAACCCATACTCTATGTGAATAGCTAATTGGAAAGGGTAATTATCCTGTAACCTCCAATGGATCCTCCAACCTCCAATTTTCACTTAGATGGTGTCAATCAAAATTATCTTAGGACATGTAATGGATGGTATTATCTTTGAGAGCACAATCATGAAGTGATATTATGAAAATTTTCATTTTGAATGTGTTGGATTCAACTGAAAATGCACCTTTTTACATTAGTTTAATAGTTTTGTTACATACATCATATATATATATATTAGACCATTTTGTTATGTCCATAATGTCTAAAAACCTATAGTTTGACAGATCATGTAACCAGCTTTGCATAAAAGATCGACTAGTCAAAAATTTGTCTCAAAAAGTTGTAACTGCACCCTTATATCACTAATTTGACCCAAAAAAAATAGTTAGAGGGGATTTGAACCCTAGACCTTTACTAGTATAAGTGACTACCAAAATTAAATTTTTCAATCCCTCTGCATGTAAATTTAGAATATATAGAACTAATAATTTTAATAAACTTGACTTTTCTATTTTTCACAATAAAAAATATTTGCATATAAAATCAAATGTGAATTTAGTTCACCCACTTTTTCACTTGCATTAAAAAATCAACTACTCCTTTATTTCTTGTTTATTCCTTATGGGACCTGATAAACCCTAATTTTTTAAAACTATATCAAAAAAATAGATTCCATGAAAATTATGATTTGTCAAGGCTGCACTATACTCACACCAGGGCATCGTACACAAATATTCTCTTCTTCTTACTATACATTTATAGGTTTTTCATTCCTATGTTCATTGCTTTCTACTTTGTTTACTTGTGGAGCCCATGGTACACTTCAAAAAACCAATGCAACTCTCAAAAAAAAAAACCAAAAACTTTATATTCTATGTTCAACCATTGATACGTTGAATTAGACATGTCACACCATATAGGTGGATTGCTCACATATAATAGATTTTTGTACTATTTTTATATTTTATAATATGAATTAATAAATTGCTTTGAAGTGTTTTAGAATAGATTTGTAAATAAACTTATTATGCAGTATTTTACTCAGGTTGTCATAGTACACATAAGCTTATGCTTCATTTCAAAAAATGGACTAGTAGCTGATGGAAGTGGACTATGATGAATCCTTCTATGAGTGCCTTGAAACATTGAAAAAAAATTCTAAAGATTGTCCTATTGTTGTTGATGCGTGTGTGTGGTAAACTAAAAAATGTGGTTTTAATGTATAGAAAGCTTTGATGAATAAAACAATTGCTATGAAAATATTAGAATATACAATACCAAACCACATCTCTAGTTTAAATGCACCATCCACCATAAACCTGCACTTTTCTCTTTACAAACATCTCTATCTAATGCACTTTTTTGGATGATGAATGTAAATTAAAATCATTATCATTGCTTTCTCATCTGGCCAAATTCTTTAATTTCTACTTTCCTCATTCAAAAAATGCTTGTCATGGATTTGATACCACTGATGACACCAAGATCAAGAAATAATAACTTAGAATTTACATTGTGGATAAATCTTTTGACAAAATATAATAATATATTATGTCTAGTTATTATTTACAAGAAGGGTAAAAAGCTTTATTGGCTTTCTCAATTAGTTATGGGTATCAACCAATTCCCTTGAACCAATTTTATTATAATCATAAAAAAAAACTAACTAAAAATAAACAATATACTTTGGATCATTAAAATAATCCACAAAAAATGATTGAATTGGGGGTCAATCAATCAACATAATTTATGCAATAATGTAGGTTACATATATATAGCTTGATAATCTCCTATAAATTATAAGATTTTCCAAGTACTTTGTGCCTTAACTTTCTTCCAAAAATCTCTCTTGTATCGACTTTACTTAACATAGGTGATTTGTTCTAACAATTTGTAACACACTCGTAATTACAACACGTGTGAGTACTAACCCATATTTTCCTAACCATAATCTATCATCAATTTGAGTCTTAGTTACCTTAGGCCTATAGGTGGTTATTCAACTACCTACATGTCTTAGGTTGTGGTTTATTTTACCCTTTAAGACTTGATAAAATTTTATTCTATTCAAAACCCTAGTACCTTTTTTATAAGATCAAATGAAATATTGATTAAATAAAAATTTTAAACTATTTAAGATATGTTTAGCCATGAGGATCACCTCTATAGGCCTGTGGGTGAGATCAAGTTCTCACCCCCAAATCCATATAGAATATAAGATCCCATATTAAAATTCAATAATCTGAAAATTCCCATCCGCTGTGCAATATATTAAAACAAACAACCATTCTTTTCAAAATAGCCAATGTTTTTTTTCAACCATTTCAATATGGGTAAATGCATAGTTTTTGTACTGAATAATGTATAGCATAGTCAACCAAAAGTCGTAACTTCAAGAATAATACTAAACTACTAGTTTCCATACCAACTAAAGTTTTGTATGTTTTAAATAAAAGGGTTTCCACTCTTAATAACTGAGTATGTAGTGCTACAATCATAAAGGGTAGTGACAAAACTACAACCTTGCTTAGCCACATATAAACAAGAAAAACACAACTCCATGTAATTATGTAGGGATTATATGACATTTTTATACTTGTAGGTTTAAATTATATATTATCCATGTAAATTAATAAGTAGAGAAAAATAAACCCTCATTTAACCCTTAATAAGTATGTATTCAATTTTATAAAACCATTAATTTCCTAGATATGGAAAATAGAAGTTGGTGGTTGATTGAAAATGTCTTCTCTTTCTACCTCCTTATTCCTTAACCCTCCATAGTTATTGTGTATCATTCATTCCATTCTTATTTATTTTATCACCATTTCACTTAACCTCCTCATAACTTCACTTTTCATGCAGCGAATATTCTTGCTACTAACCTTTCCAAACTCAAGTGTGTGTCCTTCTCAATTACTTTTCCTTGAAATTAATTAGTTCTTTATTGAATGGTAATAAAAATCCACTACTTCATACATTTCTTGAAATTTAAATCCACCTTCAATCCCTTTAATTTAAGTGAGCCATAATCACCTTGCAAGTTTTCCCATTAGAAAATAATTCTTCCAAACTAGAGATTTGTTGACTATCAAAAGCTAATCACTACTTTAAACTTCATATTTTGATTTTTTGCTCCTATTGACTAAGGAAGCCCTAATTTTTTTTCAATAGTGTTACTATTTTTACTTATTCAAGGCATGGATGTTATAATCATTCCTTATCAAATGCTCAAAGAGTAATAATCAAACTTTTTTACTTATTCCAAACAAATGATTTCATAATATTCGTAAAGTTCATGCAATACACACCACCCATGGTGGTTTAGTTTTTATAATAATTATAGTCACCATTATAATAATTTTCATTATTTTTTTCACTCACATTATATTTGATAATAAATAATCTAGATTATTATGCTTTAAAACCATATAAATATGACTATACAAGCAACATGAGGATGTGAATTCACAAAAAAAATATGTATGAAAACAACATGATGATATGACCTCACAAGAAAAATAAGTATACAAGAAACAAAGTATATGGATCCACAACTAAAATAAGTATGAAAGAAACATGAAAAACTAACTCCACAAGTAAAAAATGAATATAACTATGCAAACAAAACCATGATGTACAAACCATATGAAATGGAAGCACTTAGCACAAATATCTCTATAAATATAGAGTTATCAAACATCATAAATAGAAACACCATAAAACTAAATACCACTCAAGAAAACTATGTTAGTGTGTGATTATTCTCAATTTTCTCTTTATTTCCCCATCTATCATGATCTATCACCTTTATCCCTATGATGATCTCCCTTAGGATTCTAATAAAATAGAATGGATAAGTTATCTTACATCCCCTCAACCATAGAAAAAATTTTTAATATATTAACATAAATGTTTAAAAATATTTGAAATTACTAACATCAAATAATACATTAAATAAACTATTGCATTATATCAAAAATGCAAACATAATCACATTAGCATACATTTTTTATAACCATTGTAATGTTGTAAATCTAGATTTAAAATGCTAGATATCATTCTCTAAACTAATTACAGTAATGATAAAATTAATAATCCATAATCTCTAATATTAAAATTAATTACCACTAAAATTGTACTTTTCATCAAGGTAGAGTGAGATGTAACACCCTTTCCCTCTTTAAAGAGTCATCATCTCGATGATGTTATCAAAATAAGCATACAATAACTTTCACAAGTTTAGTGTAATTAGTCAAATAAAGAGGAAGAAACTTATGAAACTCCTCATAATCCTCCCAAGTGGAATTATCTTCTAAATATTAGTCCATTGGATATTACATTAGCTACTACTCCATTATTCAAGTTAAACTTTCATGTCTCGAGTCTTTATATGAGCTCTATTATTGCCACTCTTGGATCCATTACCTATAAATAATTTCAATCAAACACATGTGAAGGATCATCCACCTTATTTATTAAAATAAGATGCATGAAAAATATTATGAACTTGATAAAGTGTTGGTGGCAAACTAAGTTTGTATGCAATAGGGTCAATCACTTACAAAACCTCAAAAGGTCCTACATATATGGGTGATAATTTGGCTTATTTTCCAAATTTAATTGAGCTATTTTGAATTTTAACATGTAAAAAAACTTTATCTCCAACTAAGAACCACCTTAATATCATTTTTAAATTAGCATAGTTTTCTATCTATCATTGGCTTTAGCCAACCTTTTTTGAATGAGCCTTACTTATTCTTCCATTTTAGCAAGCATTTCAAGCCTAAAAATTAATCTATCCTCTAATTTATCCTAGTTGATAGGTGTTGTACATTTTTTTCCATATAAGGCCTCAAGTGGTGTCATCTTTAGATTTTACTAGAAATAATTGTTATAATCTAACTCAACTAATGAAAGATATTTATCCCACTTTTATTACTGGTCCATGCAGTATATCATCAATAGATCTTCTAGAACCTAATTTACCTTTTCTATTTTCCCATTTGTTTTAGGATGATAGTTTGTACTAAAATTAAGTTGTGTTCCCAAGGCTACATTAAGAGTTTTTAAAAATGTATAGGTCATATGAGTATCTCTATCAAAAATAATTTTCTCTAGAATTCCATGAAATCTAAAAATTTCTTAGACAAACATTGTTTCCAAAACCAATGCATCATCTATTAGATTAATTGGCATAGACTATGTCACCTTTATCAGTTTATCAACTACTACAAAAATCATATCATGTATGTATCTAGACATTGGTCACCCTTAGAAGAATTCCATGCTAATGACTTACCACTTCCATTCTAGAAATTCATGGGGTATAGCAATCATGTGGTATGAATGTGTTCTAGTGTTACTCATTATAATTTTAAACACCTTGACACAAAGTTAGCTGCATCTTTCTTGATTCCTTTCCATAAATATAATAGCCTTAATTTTGACATTAGTTTGGTACTCTTGAATTACCATAATATGGAGCATTGTGTAATTTTTTGAGCATGGTGACCCTCAAATTCTCTTTGTCTAGCACATACATTCTCCTTTTGAACCTTAAGATCCCATTTTCTTCAAAATGAAACCCCTCATGTCTATGATATTGTGGGTTTTCTTCAAGATATTTCTTAACCTGCTCATAGAATTCATCTCCTAATGAGAATTTCAAAACTCAATAATGGAAGTTACTTTTGATAGTAGCCATAGTTGTTATGTACCTTCTATAACTAAGATTGTAAGAAGATTTATTCTCCTTTCCTTTTATATAAATTATATCAAAGTCATAATTTAAAAAAAAACTTGAGCCATTACCTTTTTTGAGCATTTAGATTGGGTTGTGTGAAGATATATTTGAGTCTTAACTTTCTAGTCTTGAGATCAAAAGGTTTTCCTAGTAGGTGATGTCTCCAAACCTATAATGCATATACTATGTAAGATCATTATAAATAATGTGGGGAATAATTGGTTTCATAAGGCTTAATTTTTCAAGATTCATAAACTACTAATAATCCTTTTTACAATAATACACCTCCAAACCATCCCTAGAAGCATATGTTACTATGAAAAAATGGCCATTCAGATCTAGAAAACATTACACTAGTGAAAATTTATGCATATTTTTTTTCATTTGAAAGGTTTCTTCACACTTATTAATCCATAAGAATTGTTTTTATTTTTTTTAAATAGGTGATGGGATTAGCTATCTTGTAAAAAATAGTAAAAACTTCCTATAATATCCTATTAAACCCATAAAACTATGCATCTCCTAAACATTTTTAAATATTGATCATTTCAGGATGGTTGTTATCTTTTTGAGATCTATAGATATACCTTCAACTAAAATAATTCACCCCAAATATTACAAATTTTTATAAATAAGGTACACTTGGATAGTTCACCAACTAGTTTATGCTTTTGTAAGCATTTCAACAGCAGTTGTAAGTGTCCCAAGTGCTCTTCCTCATCCTTAGAATATATTAAAATATCATCTAAGAAGATAAGCAAAACTGATCTAGGTAATCTTTGAGCACACTATTCATAATATTCATGAAGGATATAGGTGCATTCATTAACCCAAAAGGTATAATTTTGAATTCATAGTGTCCATACCTCATCCTAAAAGTAGTTTCATGAATATCTTATGCATTGACACTTAACTAATGGTACCCTAATATATATATATATATATATATATATATATATATATATATATATATATATATATATAATATTGTTTCTTATTGAATTTGGTCTAAAATATCATCATATGGGGTAAATGATATGTAGTCTTTATGTTTACATTATTCAACATATGTTATCTATGTACAAATTTATATTCCTATCCTTATTTTTAACAAACACCATAGGTACTCCCCATGGTGATAAACTATATTGGATTAGTACTTTGGACAACATCTCTTGGATTTGGGATTTCAATTCCACAAGTTTATTTGGTTTCATTCTATAGGGTACCATGGATTGAGTTTTAGATCCTAGGATAATATTTATTGTGAGGTCAAATTCCCTTTTGGGATGCAATATGTAGATATTCTTGAAACACATCCCTATAATCATGAAAAAATGGATTATCCTTAATGGTAGGTCTTAGGTTCTCCCACCTCATCTATATTAACCATAAATATGTCACAACCCTTACCCTAAGCTTTTATTATTTGAATGTCTAATATTTTCCTAAAAATAATTTCATTTTTCTCTCCTTGAATTTGAGTTTGACTTCCTAAATCATCTAAAAATTATACTTTGTTTGAAAATAAATCTACCTTTGTCATGTTCTTCCAAATCTAATTTACTCCTAAGATCACATGATATGATCCTAACAGAGATACAAAAAAGTACTACCATGGTGAAATTGGGTAATTCCACTTCTATATCTACTAGGAAATTATCTACCTTGACCCTAGATTGGTTCACATATTTCACAGTTCATGCATTTTCCATATGACTATCCCTTGTAGGAAGTTTATTAAGTAATGGCGGAGGAAAAAAAGTAGCAGTTCCAACATCTATCAAAATATAAATAAAGTTTCCAAACAAAGTACCTGAAAAATTTATGGGTGAGATCTAAAATTCAGCCTGATAATTGTCAACTTCTACATTAATTCATTTTTGGAACATCCCCTATTGAGAAGATGAAGAGGAAGTATTCTTGAATTTTTTACCAATTTTATATTGTAGGTGATATTTTACATAATGGTCACCCCCATAAGAAAAACATTACCCTAGTGGTCCTTTTCATTCAAGTGGGTTACCTCTTGTATTCTCATCCCTAAATCCATTTCCCAATTTCTTTATCCCAGAAGCATTGGTATACCTAGGATTTTTGTTATTGAACTTATTTTTTAAATTCTTACCATGCTTTTAATTCTTATTTTTGAAGGAAGGCTTCAGACCTCTAAAAAAAATTGGTACTTATCTCTAACTTCAGTAAGATAGTTTAGCTTTTATTCCTACTTGATAGATTTTCCAAATACTTGATCCATGGATTTGGGTCTATGTACATCCACTTCACATCGAATCTATGGATTTAAATCCATGATGAACTTTTATATTTGGAAACATTCATATTTTTAATAATGGGGAACATATTTGAGACATTTCATGAACTAATCCCAATATTCAGTCATTAATAGCTCTCCTTATTTTAAATTTTGATAAAAATAGAGTTGTGGTAACCATCATGCCTAAAAAAAATTTACAAAGTGATTCCATATAGTGGTGGTGGAGTCAAGGCCTATTTCCATTTTATTGTTGGCCTACCATGTTGCTACTTCTCTAGCTAATTTGTATGTTCCCAAAACCACTTTTGTTACTTTAGAGTAGTTTCAAATTTTGAAATAATTTTTAATTTTGGTGATCCACACTTTATCTCCATCACCCAACATTGTGCTATAAAATTCAGGTCGATTCACTTTTTTTATATCACATACAAGTTATGTTGTCACTTATGCCCTTGAAACTTGATGCTCTTTAGCATGTATTACTATGGGTTTTATTCCTAATCATTAAGGTGTTCCTCTCACTCTTTATCCTTATCATGCCCATGAACTTCCTATTCTAATGATGTTATTTTATATTGTGTCTCATTCAGAATTATGAATATATAATCAAGCTTAGTAGCTTGCTTGGTTACTAACTAGTTTGGGTCAAGTTATTGATCCTAATTAGATATATTTCCTTCAATGTTTTTCTTTGCACAAACCATTTTCTCCTACTAAAATTAAATAGAAGTTAAACGAACACTAGTGGACTCCTTAGGTCTAAGCATTTAAAACTACGCTCTTATACCGCATGTTACAAATACCTAGTTTGAAATAAATTTTACCATACATTTGTTTAATGTTATTAATATTGTCGATTCATTTAGTTCATACATATTAAATTAGTTCTTTATTTCAAACAAAATTTAAGCCAAAACTAATAATTAAAATAAATAATAACTTCAAAAGTAATATAAACAATAAATCCACTAAATCAAGTATTATGCATCAATAAATCCTCTGGGGAATTCAATAGTATAATGTTATATAGAGATATAATGTCAAACCTAGTTGTATAGTCAACAAAATACTATAACCAATGTATAGCACTACAATTCATCATTGGTTGGAAGGTGCAATAAATTATAATGTTATAAAAAGTATATAATCATAGGCTCATCTATATAATTTAGTATAATACTACATCAAATATAAAATACTATCAACAACCACAACTAAAATTATAATAAATTATTACATAAAATATTCAATACTTTTGTGAGCAATGTAAATAATATCATGAAGTAGTCATAAGTCTTTAACTGTTATTAGCAGAGAGCATCATCTAGGAACTTTACCTCCAACCACATACCAATAGTCCCCCACACACCAACCCATTGTGAGTGTCCCTTCCCTTCATGAATCAAAGATAATGGTGATGAAAAAATCAAGAACCAATTGAAGACAATGTGAAATTATTATTCTTATGACATGCATCAATCATATAGACCATGGATATGCCTCTATCTACTATGACATCAATCATACATGTAAACTAGAAAGTATAATAGATAGACAATGTATAAAGTTATAACATTACTTTTTCCAAAGAATTTTTATAGTTTTTAGACTTCAAAAGAATATAATTCATTTTCCACATAATCCTTACTCTTTGCTCTATCTTATTTTCTATCACATTTCTATCTAAACTGACGATGGGGTTTTTTTAAGTAGGTTTCTTACCTACTTACTCATCATCATTTGGGAAAGAAGAATGAACTTTAAATATCAAATATTTATATTAATAAATGAATTATAATTATGATCATCTAAATATAGCTTTAGAATATAATAATATCTAAAATATTATTTCAGACCATCAATCACTCATGTAATGAAAACAAATATACAACTGAGATATAATATGAATTTGCATCTAAACTCCATCATGGTTATATACAATATTACAATGTCTTATATTTCATACAAAATATTTTAATGTGTTATTATTAACATATTTCATGATGTCATGATTAAATCGATATCCCATAAAATATAGTGACCTTTGTTTAACATGCCTCAAACTTCAATCTTCATATGGTAAGTTAATAAATGAAATGACTAGCACTAATAAGTAGTGTAATCTACATACTTCATAATATATAATAATAAGTGAAATGACCATTATTTTAAAAAAAAATAAAAATCAATCCACGTCCTCTATTAAAATTCTACCCTACCATTCACTTTAATTTCCTCAATGTAATATCATCGAAAAAAGTATAATTATAGTCCAAATAAGAAAACATCAAAATTTCTTGCTTTGGTTTCACTATAGTCAATATCTTAGTATGATACAGTTTGCCTAATACATTCCACTTAATGATTTAGGTTAATCAATTTATATATCCCATTTATATATTTTATACATTTATAAAAATCATTGTTACAACCACAAATTGTAATTGACAATGTTAGTCCAAACTGAGTTGAGTTATCTTCATTATTTATCACTAAAAACTTATGAAAAATATTGAATAAAACAAAGTATCACACTATTATTTTTTAACAAAAATGGTTTGCATACAACCAAGTATTTTATCATCAATTTTACTCTTACCAACCCTAGGCATGTAGGTGGTTATTCAACTACCTACAAGTCTAGAGTAAGAATTTGTTCGACCCTTCAAGATTTAATAAATTAATATTATTATATTAAAAAACCTAGTAATATTTTGATAAGATAAACTTAATTATTTATTAAATAACAATTTAAACTACTCAAGAGATGTTTCACCATGAGAACCACCTTTGTGGTCATGTGGGTAAGAGCAGGCTCTTCTCCCTAAGTTCATATAGGGTAGAATATCCCATATTAAACTTCAATAATCTAAAACATCCTAGTAGATACACAATATAATAACACAAATAATAATTATTTTCAAACATCCAATCTTTTTCTTCAACCATTTTAATATGGTTAAATGGACAATTTTTGTACCAAATAATGCATAGCATAGTCAACCAAAATGATACAAAGTATCCTAAGATGACATAAGTTATTAATATGCTTAAGCTATTAATTATAACCATATTTGATGTGTGATGGTTTTTATAGATATTATATAGACCATGAGTATAATTTGGATTCATTAGGAGTCTTAGTTTGTGTGGTTTTAGTCCTCTAGAGGTTTTCTTGCCAAAATCAAGAATTTGAAATTTTGAATTTCTATACTAGCTTTGTGGGGTGTTTTAGAGTCTTGTGTGAGATATAATGTTATTAAATGTTTTTAAATTGTCATAAGAGGTATTCATTAAGTTTTTTATTGGTATTAACATTAAATACATGCAAATAAATAGTAATTTAAGCAAGAACAATATGTTAGGGTTAGCCTTGGAAGAGAGTTATTTGCATGTTTGAGATATATGAAAGAATGAGATATGCATGTTGGAGTTTATATGTGTAATGGAGTATTATTATAGGTTATTTATTATTATAACCTTGAACAATATAGGTATAGTGGAGGAAAATACAAGAAAAGATCCAGTTTTGCTAGAACTTTGCCTTCCTCATAAAATTTGTACATGAAGATTGTATGTAAGTGATATTAGTGAATAAAATGAATGTTTTAAGAGATTGTATTATGGATTTATATATTTTTTTAGTTTTTTCTCAATCCAATAGTTCTGTTTTAATTTTATTTGAATAACATCTTGGTACTTTCCTTCAGGAAACAAGTTGTTTTGCTCATGTTTCGAGAATTCAGTCTTTGACACAGTCAATGAGAGGACTAATAGAGTGTTTATTTGAGTTACATTAAAGGATTGGATTTTTTATATGGTATTATAATACTTATATATTTTTATTATCCTTTTTAATTCTTAAAATAGGTTCAAATTATCAGAGTTGTTTCCAAAATCTGGATAATGCAAATGCAATGCAGACGTGATCACACGAGATGAAGCAAGTGCACACCACATAGATGCTAAAGCAATATGAAATTATACAAGAAGATAAATTGCACAAGACAAATAGGAAAAAACCCAATATATGATTAACATGAGATGGCCAAGATGAAGAATATAGATAGGAGAGCACGTAAGTAACTTCTCCACAAAAGGTGGTCAAGGCACCCCAAGAATAGACTCTAACTCCTCCATGAAAGGTGGTGACAAGGTGCTAAGAATAGAGAAGTAACTCCCATCAAGGGAGTTAATTATGACATTCTTATGACACCTATGACACATCTATTACACACATCTCCACATAAGCTAGCCTATCCCACAAATGTAGGAAAAGTCCATGTATGCACAAATATAATTTCCCTAATTAATAAATAGGGAAAAATAAAAACCTACACTAATACCCCACATAAGTGCAGCTTAGGTGGGCAATGTGAAAATATAAAATGGGTCCCGAAAATTAGGCTTGATGAGGTACCCATGTACAAATGCAATCTCCCATAAGATAGAGAAAAGGAGAAAACCCATAGGAAAAAACTCCCCCCCACCGAAAGAGAGACATAAAAGAAATGAAGAGGCTAAGACGCCCCCTCTGAAGATGATGATGCTGCAAATGTAGACCGCACCCCAAGAAGAGCTCATAGATGAATGAACTTGCTCTCAGTGAAAGGTTTGGTGAAGATGTCTACACCCTGCTCTGAAGACTGGCAAAATATCAAGTCAATGACCTGACTATGAATAAGCTTCCAAATGAAATGCATGTGAATCTCTATGTGCTTGGTATGCTGGTGTTGAACTAGATTCTTGCACATTTTAATGGTACTCTAGTTGTCACAATAAATGATGGTGGGTTGTCTAATAGGAATGCCAAACTTAGAAAGAATCCTCTAAAGCCAAATAACCTCAGTAGTTGCATTAATAGCTCCCCTGTACTCTACCTCTATGGATGATATAGCAATAGCATTCTGCTTCTTGCTAGACCAACTGATAGGACCAGAACCTAGAGAGAAACTGTAACCAAAAGTGGACTTGTGAGTCTATGAATTGCCAGCCCAATCTGAATCTATATATCCAACCAAGTCAACCTATATGCCAAATCTATAATGAATCCCATATCTATGTGAACCTTGTATGTAATGTAAGATCCTCTTAGTTGCTTTTTAATGTAGCTCATGAGATTCTTGCATAAATTTGGAGACAAGTCCCAATGTATATGATAGGTTAGGCCTGGTGTGAGTCAAGTAGATGAGACTACCAATAAGTTGTCGATATTGAGTGGCATCAACCAATGGTGAAGAACAGTCAGCCTCAAGCTTGACTCCTGATAGAAAGGGAGTCAGAGATGGCTTGCAATCAACCATGTGAAACCGAGCCAATAAGTCAAGAGCATACTTAGGCTGTGTAAGAGAAATCCTTGAATCTAACTGTGAGATCTTGATGCTAAGGAAGTAGTGCAACAAAACCAAGTCTATCATGTCAAATATATCTTGGAGAGATGCCTTCACGACTGTAATAGCTGATGAAGAACTCCCAGTGATCAAAAGGTCACCAACATATAGAACCAAAATTAGGAGTGAATCATCTTGCCATAAGAATTAGACATTGGGGTTAGAATGGCACCTAGTGAAACCTAGTGTGAGAAGGAAGGAATCCATCTTCACGTACCATGCTCGAGGGGCCTGTTTGAGGCCATAGATAGATTTCCTAAGTCTGCATACTAAGGAATAATCCTAAACAAATCTTGGCATTTGTTCCATGTAGATCTCCTCCTCTAGGTCTCCATGAAAAAAGGCACTCTTCACATCCATCCGATGCACATCCCAACCATGTGTTACGGCAATAGCCAAAGTGAGTCAGATAGAAGTCATCTTTGCAATGGGTGCAAAGGTCTCTGAGTAGTTAATGCCTACCACTTGTGAGAAACCCTTGGTGACCAATCACACCTTGTACTTATCAACTGACCCATCTGTTGTAAACTTGGTCTGATATATCCACCTACATCGAACCATCTTTCTTCCCTTAGGAAGTGAAGTCAAATCCCAAGTGTGATTTTTTATTAAAGAAGAATATTTTTCCTCCATAGCACTATCCCACTTAGGTACCCTTGATGCCTCTCAAAAAGTCTATGGATCCAAAACTGAAGTAAAGAAGGCATGTGGATCTCTCTGAAAATCCCCCCTAGTATGTCTGTCATCTACAGGATCTCCTACCCAAGTGCCAGCACTCTCAAGTGTCTATCTGGCCCAAAGTGGCCCGAAAGTGGGTGAGTCAGGTGCTAACTCCTCATCCTCTGACTGACTAGAGGTGGATGACTCTGCATCACTATCCCTATTGTCTGAACTCGAAGAAGAAGAAGATGTCTCTGGCTCAAGAACCTACTATGGCTGATCTAAATCTGATGAGGAATCATCATGAAGAAGTAGATCCGATGAGGGAGAAGAAGTGTAAAGTGTTGAGTCTCTAAGATTCTCTTGAAAATGGGCACTTCTCTCGATGAAAAACTCATGAGTGACTGGATCTAGAAGGTGATACCCTTTAATACCATCTAGATATCCTACAAAGATGTAAGGCTTGGACTAACATTCCATAGCTTTTCATTTCTTCTTCAGACTGTGGGCCATGGCTGGGGATCCAAAAACCCTAAGGTGCTCAACATCAGGTTTCCTTTTATGCCAAGCTTCAAAGGGTGTTATCCCTTTCAAATCTTTGTGAAGAACCTTGTTTTGAATGTAACAAGCACAATTGATAGCTTCAGCCCAGCACTGTGGTGCTAAGGATTTGGATTGAATCATACAACTACCCATCTCTTTCAAGAACCTATTTTTGTGTTCTGCAACCCCATTCTGTGAAAGACTGTAAGTGATTGTATGTTGCAAATCAATCCTCTCTGTGGTGCAAAACTACTCAAACCTGTTGCTGACATACTCCCCTCCATTATCAATTTGAAGAACCTTGATGGATTTCTCACTCTATTTCTCAACAAGAGCCTTGAAGTCTAGAAAATTTTCAAACACTTTAGACTTTTATTTGAGAAAATATATCGAAGTGTACCTAGAGAAATCATCAATAAAAGTGAGGATGTACTTGGCCCTTGTGAAAGATGGTTTGGGAAAGGGTCTCGATACATCACTGTGGACTAAATCCAAAGGTTGTGAAGCCCTCTAAGCTTTGCCTTTGTCAAATTTTTCTTCAGGATGCTTCCCAATGGAGCACCCCTTGCAAATTCATTTTGAGAATTGGACATGAGGCAAGCCAATGACCATGTCATGTTTGCAAAGTTGCTCAAGGTAGCGGTAGTTAAGGTGGCCAAACCACTCATGACATAATTTTCTAACTCCATCTGAATGAGTCAGCAATGTTGTTGGAGAAGAATTTGGTGCAAAATGTGAGAAGGTGTATAACCTTGCTTGGTGATCTACCCTACCCACTACCACTGTAGTATTACTATGCAATTCTCTGATAGGCACTGAATCTAGTGAAAACTCAACTCTCATGCCCTGACCAATGTGAGTGATTTGGTACACTGATAGGAGATTGGTTGAAAGAGAAGGAACACTTATAACATTATTTAATGTTCCTCCTTCCATTTCAACTGACCCTCTCCCTGCAATAGAAACTAATGTGTCATCACCCAAACTAATCAAAGTCATGCTACAAGGCTCTAAAGATGAAAACTCAACTAGTGAAGAGCCCATGTGGTGAGAAGCACTTGAATCAATGACCCATGATGTTATATAAGCTATAGTAGCTACAAGGGCCTTGCCCTTTTCTTTCTCCTTACCCTTGCCTTTTGCCTTGGTAGAATCTTGGGTAGATGAATTATGCTTGATGGACTCAGGAACACCTATGTTGTGCTTCTCTAGAAGATGAGTTAGGTGATCTATTTTTTTATTCATACATTTGTGTTCATCATGCCCTATATTTTTACAATAGGCACACTTAACCTTCTCCTTATTAGGTTTAGCATTGGAGGAGGAAGACTCAGTGTTATTTTTGGTAGGATTGTTGTTTTCTTTCTTCTTCTCCTGGTCCTTATTCTTTTTCTTCTGCTCCTTTGTTGAAGTCTTATCCTTACCATTTCTAGCTATCAAATCTTGGGGTTGAGTAGACTTCATTTTGCCCATTTGAATTAGCTTATCTTGCTCCCTAGTCAAGTCAGCAATGAATGAATCCAAAGAAGGCATTTTCCATATAGTGCCAAGGGCACTTTTTGCGACATGGAAAGTGGAGACAAAGACTGAATAGCTTGGACCTAACTTTGTGAGAATAGAAAGGATGAGTTAATCATCTTTCTTCTCTATCCCGCATTATTTTAATTAAAATATAAGGGCCTTAAACTTAGTGAAGAAGTCCTGTAGGGTGTCAAAGTTGCTAAGACTTAGACTTATGAGTTCATTTTCGAGCTCATGACCTCTCATCTCATCAAGCTTCCCAAATAAGAGATCTAAGGTGTCCCATATGTTTTTGGAGTCTTGGAGGTTTCTAAATGGAAGAGAATTTCTAGAGACACAGACAAGCTTAGTAATCCATAGGCTTCATCACTACAGTTGTACCACTTGACCTTTTCATCATCAGTGCTAGGTTCTACTTCAGTACCCATGGTGATCCTATACAACCCTTTGCTTCTAAGAATGATTGACATTTTAACCTTCCATTCATGATAGTTAAAGGGTGTTAGGGGTTTAAGTTGAAAAGAATCCATTTTAAGCTGAATTTAGGTGAAGTTGTGTTGATTGCAAGTTGTGAATTTATGCAGAAAGGAGAATGAAAGCAAAGATTTGCAAGTTGTGAAAAGTAAACACACCCCCCAAAAATGTTGAGCCCCCCCAAATATGCAAGTTCACGCTCAAAATACATTGGGCTCAGCTGAGAATGCATCTTAGAGAAATCAGTGCAAGACTCTAAGCAAACAGGACGTTGTACTTAGTGGAAAATGCATCCCAGGAGACCCAAATTTTAGGCACTTTATAAACTAGTGCATTTTTGACAAATAACAATCCTAAGATGTGGAGAATTGAATTACAAACACTTTTTCAAAAAATGGCACCCAAAACTAAGATACCATTTGCAAGATATTAAAGGTTAAATTTCTCGTAAACTAGTGTTTTGCAAAAAAATAGCACTAAAACATTAAAAAAATGCCTGTTTTGAGAGAGAAAGTGGCCTTCCAACCACTCGTTGGATTTGGCACAGAGTGAGCAATCCAAAGGAGGTATTTTTGAGGGGGAATTGGCCTCTTTCCAACTCAGGCCTCACCCTTCATCTTCATAGGTCTAAGATACAAGTTTTGAAAACCTTTAAACTACTTTTTTTGAATGCTAATTTCAAATCTGACTTAATTCAAAAAATCAAATGACTGATTTTAGATCAGAATAATTATAAAAATCAGATTTACCAATCAGCAAGAGAGGGTGGGCCCACCAAATGGGCATTGGAAACCAAAAAATCTCTGAAAAAGGGTGTTCACAAAACCTTAAAAACCTTCCATATCGTCAAGATGTCTCAGTCGGCCGTTGGCTGGTTGCTAACCCTTTAGGCCTCATGGATGGACGAGAGATCCTTCCTTCTGGAAATGTTGCACTCACCTAAAAGACTTCTGCACGGCTTTGGCATATGCCTTTGACCCGCAGTCAGAATAAAACTTCAACAGAACGTCAAAGCTCAAGTTCTTGTGGCCAGATGGATCATTTCTGTTGAATAGCCACAGCACTTGCTTGAACATGTTCACCTCGCAGGGTATGGTAAGCGCGCCCTAGTGATCAAACCTGAACTCCTCCTCAGCCTTGCTGAAGCCACAACAGATCTATACAAGATATCTTGGCAAATTTTAACTCAGAAGTAAAAAAAAATTTAACAAGTTTTTGTATGGATTTGCATGAGTTTTCAAGAAAATCTACCAAAACTTTCAAATGCAACGGAGTTAAACAAAAAAAACTACTAAGAAAGCAAAGTAAGAATTTTAAAATAAACTAATAGCATAACCAAACACACGATTACCAGATGGCTCTGATAGCATATCAAAGTTGTTGCCAGAATCTGGATAACGCGAATGCAATGGAGACATGATCACACTATATGAAGCAAGTGTACACCACATAGATGCTTAAGTAATTTGAAATTATACAAGAAGATAAATTGCACAAGACAAATAAGAGAAGACCCAATATCTAATTAACGTGAGATGGCCAAAATGAAGAATACATATAGGAGAGCACGTAAGTAACTCCTCCACAAAAGGTGGTCAAGGCACCCCAAGAATAGACTCTAACTCCTCCATGAAAGGTGGTGACAAGGTGCTAAGAATAGAGAAGTAACTCCCATCAAGGGAGTTACTTATGACATTCTTATGACACCTATGACACATCTATGACACACATCTCCACATAAGCTACCCTATCCCACAAATGTAGGAAAAGTCTATGTATGCACAAATATAATTTCCCTAATTAATAAATAGGGAAAAATAAAAACCTACACTAATACAAATCTCAATACTACATGTTAATCCTTAAATTTGTTGACACAGTCAAGAAACAAGAACTTAGAATTCTAGGTAAGTTCATGTTGAATAATTTTAGGGATTGATAAAGGATAAATATTTATTGGAGAGGTTAAATTAATGTGTTTAATACCCCATATAATCATTATTCCATTTAAGAGGTCAATATTCCTCTCAAAACTTTTAGTATCTAGAACCATTATAAGAAATAACACCTAAAAACCTATAACTTGGCATTTTAGAGCCTTTTAATGATTGTTTAAGAACAAAAAACTAGTGAAGGAGATAAATAAAGTTATTAAAAACCTTTTCCAAGTCTTATGTGGGTTTAAAGTTTCCAAAGACTCATTATAATCCTTTTTATGTGTTCTCAACCTACACAGGCCTATGTCTAACCTAGACTAGGGTTTCAAATTTATAATTCTAATAACTTGAGTTTATACCCTTAAAATAATGAAACTTGGTAATATAACCTTATTTTACCTAATCTACACTATTTTAGTGTTTTTGAATCAATATGTTATAGTACGGTATCTTATATTTTGTGTTTGCCTAGGTCTAAAAGAGATGTAATTGGTTAAGAAACCTAGTGAATTAGTAGTGTTACCTTGAAAATTAAACCCTAAAATTTTGTGTGAAGTTAAATTAAGATAAAGGGTATCCTAAACTAGTCTCAATTTTATAAAAACCCTTATATATTTCTCATACCTACAAGTTTTATCCTTAAATAGGGCTGTGAGAGAGGAGGACTAAAGAAGAAAAGTGAAGATTGGTGGAGAGTGTTAACTTGGGGGTTGATTTATTTAAATATATAATAGAGGGGAGATAAAATACATTATATGATGGCCACATTAGTCCTATACTAGGTAGATAATAGTAGATCCATGCATTTGGTGTATGAGCTTATTAAGGAATGATCAAATTAGGAACAAGAAGGGAGAATCCAAAATTGAAAGTGGAGCAGAAGTTGATGATGGTGATATGTATGAAAGAGAAAATACATAGTATGAGGAATGGAGATAGGTCTTCAAGATCAATAAGATTAATATGTTTAAAAGGATTCTTATAATCATAGTGTTGTTAAGAGAGATATTAATTAAGAAGAGAGTTCAAGATGCAAGCAAGTACCTAAAAGAAAGAATCAAAGATCAAAGCTAGAGAGTAATAAAGGGATTAAAAGGAAGAATCAAATTAATGAATAGGTAAATGAAGGTTGTAAGCATATCACCTACATCAAGTGTATCAGAGCAGGTAAGCTCTTGGTATAGATTATGATTTTGAGTATTATAGGTTGTTATTTGAGATTGTTAAAGGTTTAAAATGGAGATTCTATGAAGCTAAGTTATAGGAGTATAGTAAGAGAGAGATTTAATGTGTTATGGTAAATCATCCCTAAGAATAGATCTAGTAGAAGCTCAAAAGAGAAGAGAGAGATTCTAAGTCAGAGTTGTTGTTCTAAGGTGAAAAATACTTGGACAAGAGTGTCAATAAACCAAGTAGAGGTTGAGACACCAAATAATGGTGAAAATTACTTGTTTAAGAGAAGATGAAGATATAGAATGCAATGAGAGAAAGAGGAAAGAAGACCTAAATATAAGAGGGTTAGAATTTGAATAAGAGATGAGTGAGATAGATAAAATTTTGTAAAGGATAAATCTCTTGGTAGAGCTCATGTAAGAAGAATAGATACAATGTTATGGATAGGTAATGAGGAAGAATAGAGTTAAGTGGCCTATGAGGATACTCATGGAGATAAGGAAGAAGATTGTCATGAGAGACAATGAGAAGAATAATTTATTATGTAGGCATCTCAAGGAGGAGATGAAGAAGCTCATGAGATATGAACAACAGGGAGGTGAGTATAACTTTGTGAATAAAGAGATAGTTGTGGAGACAAAGTAACCTAATAACAAGGAAATGAAAACAAATAACCTTTAATATTTTGAATCTAAATATTTCTTGTCATGTGTGTATTAAAGGAAGAATAAGTCCATGTTGAGGACATAAATATTGAAAATATGAAATAGAGTGAGAATGAACAACATGCTTATGATGAATAAGAAGTTGATTGGACATCCATGTATAGATGATGCCTCATAGAAGGCATAAAAGAAGAAATATTGCATCAATAATATGGAGACACGACATGAGTTATGAATGTAAAGATTTAGAAACTATAATGTATGAATAAATCAAAAGATGTACAAGAATAGAGTTTTTTTGTGAATAATTATGATATGATGAACCTTGATAAGATTATAGATCAACTTGAACAAGAGTATGTAAGTGATGAAAATTTTATAGATAAACAATGTGATAACCATTTGTCTATGAGAGTTGGGATCAATTATAAGAATAATTGGATATTTTTAGAGCATACCATAAATGATAAATAATAGAACCAAATTTGTCCTAGAACATCAGTGGAAGATATGAACACCTAGCATGATTCTATGGGGGCTCAAGAGAGAAATATATTGATGGGTATATAAAGTAATTTGTAGCATGAAAGAGTGTTTAGTTTGACATAAGAAGAAGATATAATATAATAATTTTAAGATAAGGTACAAGCCATGTAGAAGCACAATGAAGAAGAGGAGTTGATGTGGAGAGCATTGATAAAAGAGGCTAAAGACAATCTATTGGAATCCCTAAATCAAGGAAAATATAAGGAGAGAGATGTCATAAGCGTGAAAGAGGCAAAATTTCAAGATAAAGGAAAGAAGATGTCCAATACAAAGAGCATGTTGTCCATGAGTACATGTCAATAATATGAGATTATGGGGCATATAGTGGAAGAAAATCATAGGCAAATAATGAGTTACATCCAAGAAGATGGATCAGTCTTAGCATAAGATGAATCAAATCAATTTGTAATCCAAGGTAAGTCTAAATACATGAATAAGCAAGGTACAAATTTATTTTAAATGATAAAATAACAAGTAGGAGTAGCTAATGAATTAATTAAATAGTAGAAAGAATAAGATAAAAGACTCAAGGAAATGAGAGAAAATCCTAGAGAGGTATGGAGGAATAAAAAAGGAGACAAGAGAAGATGACAAGGATAATGAGGTCCTTGAAGAGACTATCAAGTCTCATGATTGTGCAAGTTTGAAGATGAAAGAGAAAGAGTCACTCTATGATCACATGGATGTCAGGTACCCCTAGAACAACAAACATGCTCTGGTACCAATTGAAGGGGAATCCAAGAACAAACACAGCTATTCTGATCCCACTTGTTAGGATCTTGCTCCTCAGAAAGAGCACAATATGATTACCAAACTTAAGCAATTAAACATGCGGAAATATACCAGAAATACAAGTAACTAGAATTCACCAATAGCACAAAATATGAGAGACAATATACACTCTTATATATTAATAATTTTACAGAAAAGAATACAATAAAGAGCCACCACACTCTTCCACCTTGCAAAGGCTTCCCACACCTCAAGTGTATAGTAATTCTTCTTCAAAAACACTCTCCTATCAAAAACGGTCCCAAAAACCAACTCACACATAGAATTGGTGTTCACCTCTCCAACCAGTCAGTAATAACCCTGCTAGTACACCAAGCACTCTATAGTACTTCAAGTTGATCTCCCATGAACCTAAAACCTGTAATTCAACAGACCATACTCACCATGGAAGGATCTTCCTTGCCTTCCTTTCTAGCTCATAATGGAACTAGGAGGAACACACACTTTGTTCTCTTCACTAGCACACAATACAATACATGCCAATGGGTCTATAAATAGATCCCAGACTTAAACAATAACTTAGACTCCTATTTTACTAATAATAGACACGTAGCTCAAGACTCTCAATAGCCTTTAACATGCAAATAATTTGTTCACTAAACTAACTGTTCATGCAACGAACAGTTTTGGAACACACAGGCGACCGACGTCGGTCCCTACTTGCCTAGTTTTGCCAACGTCGGCCAACTTTCTGCCATCACCAGTTGCCTTCTGCATTGATCATGACCGATGTCGGTCATGCTACCGACGCTGGTGCTTTTGGGTCTTTAGCAACCTCCTTTTCTTTGTCTGCAACAAGTTGAAGCTTTTAGCTCCACAACCTAACAATCTCCCACTTGGAGATAAATAGCTGCAACTGTACCTATACCTGTACACCGTCTAGTTTGTTCCCTTGGCTCTGTATCCCTCTTCAAGATCACCCCTGAAGACTACCCACCACAAAGCCTGTAGTGCAAAACCTGTCATCCAAATTACCTGCCACATTCGTATCTACAAACCATGTAGAAAATAACATGAACCTGCATAGCATGTGCACCTGCTGTTGGTCCCTCTAAGAATCCATTGAACTGCCCTCCAATGCTTCTTTCCCGGATTGGATCCAACTTTCTAACAACTCCCACTGCTTGGGAAAACTCAGGCTAGTATATACCATGCACTTAACCTCATTATGTGAATCAAGACACCTATTATGTGAAATGTCCAACCATCGGCGTGCTAACCGGTCTCACACAATCATCCTGAAACAAATTCAACATGTGACCTTCCATGTCCCTAGAACACACTCATGCCAAAGAATTTTGTTGCTCCCAGATTCTCCATGACACACCCCTGAACTAGCTTTACCTTTAGTTCAGCAAGACCTGTATATGTAACCCTACAACAAGCACATCATATAGTAATAGGATAATGTAGCTAATAGTATCCAACCTAGTAAAGAGAAACACAATGATCAAACCTCCATTGCCCTGCAGCTTACTCAAGACCATATACCCTGATCTTCCGTCTCACATATCCATTTCCGCTCTTCTTCATCCTGAACATCCATTCGTCTCTCAGTGCTTTCTTCCAGCTAGCAACTCTACCAACAAATCCCTATTTGGTTCTTCTCCAAGGAATTAAATCCTCATCCATGCCAAGCTCCCACTGTTTCCTGGATCTACCTATTCTGCTTCTTTAATAACTTCCTAGTTCTTTACCATCAGTGAGCAACAAGTAGTGTAAAGAAGGGAAATGACAAATTTGAGGCTTACCTACCCTTTAAGTCCTTCATATGGGCACTTGAGACTCCTTGACAGATGGCTATCCACCCAAAATCCGTCTTAGTGACCGATGCCAATCACATTCCAGTCTGCACCCTACCGATGTCGGTTCCCTGTGACTACCTCATCACCGACGTCGGTTCCCCCTGACCGATGCTGGTGTTTATCTACCCTGAGTCATCAACATCAGTCTGCACATAGCCAATGTCGGTCTCTGTCTAGACGCCGATGCCGGTTTTCCTGCCGATGTCGGTCTCTGTGTTTTGCATGTGAGAACTGACTTCTTCCCGTGAGCTCATTTTGGATCAAACTCTTATCCAAATCACCTTTGTTCTGCTCAAAATTCTTCTGCCCCTCATGTCAAACTCTGTCTGTCACATTCTCCTTGAAAACCAAGGCTTTCCTGCTCGTCACGAACATCGGATTCCTTAAGAAACATTACCTTCTTCTTCTGCATACAGAAATCTTAATCTATACCCTTTGACTCAAGAACATGCATCTCCTTCTTACTCATGTGACCAAGCCTACAAAGCCACGTCTTCACAACAAAAGAAGAATCAGTAATATAAGCAAGTAGATAAAGAGTACCTACTTTCTTATGACCCGCTAATTCAAGTGCATCCACTATGAGAGTTCTTGTGCATCTCTCATCACCCAACTTTCCTGAAGCAATTAGCCGCATCTCTAAGATTGGGACCTACATGACCTCCTTTAACACCCATGTGTTACCTGTCTGCAATTTCAACTTCACTTTCCCTTTGCCAACCATCTGACAAGGCTTTCCATCCCCTAAACAAATTTCTCCAAAGTCTCCCTGGACATACTCATGAAAAAATACCCTATTTGGGGATGCATGAAAAGAGGCACCAGAATCTAAAACCCTAGATTCTACTTTATCCAAAGAACATACCAGAGCATCCCGTGCAATGAACTCTGCAACACTTGCTTCTTCTTCATGTCCTTCATGCTAATCTGCTACCAACCAACAATCTTCTTTTCTCTACTCTTTCTTTCCATATCTCCAGCAGGTTATTCTACCATCCCTAAACTTGGACCTCATGCTATTAAACTTCTCCATTCTTAGCTTACTATCTTTTGCCATTGCTCTACTCCCACTCAAATAGAAACCCCTATGAGTAACCTGTAATCAACACACACTAACCAGATCTAATCCAACCTGTTAGTATCCCAACCAAAAGCTCTAATACCACTTGTTAGGTACCCCTAGAACAACAAACATGCTCTGGTACCAATTGAAGGGGAATCCAAGAACAAACATAGCTGTTCTGATCCCACTTGTTAGGATCTTGCTCCTCAGAAAGAGAACAATATGATTACCAAACTTAAGCAATTAAACATGCGGAAATATACCAGAAATACAAGTAACTAGAATTCACCAATAGCACAGAATATGAGAGACAATATACACTCTTATATATTAATACTTGTACAGAAAAGAATACAATAAAGAGCTTCCACACTCTTCCACCTTGCAGAGGCTTCCCACACCTCAAGTGTACATTAATTCTTCTTCAAAAACACTCTCCTATCAAAAATGGTCTCAACAACCAACTCACACATAGAATTGGTGTTCACCTCTCCAACCAGTCAGTAATAACCCTGCTAGTACACCAAGTACTCTATAGTACTTCAAGTTGATCCCCCATGAACTTGTAACCTAAAGTTTAATAGACCATACTCACCATGGAAGGATCTTCCTTGCCTTCCTTTCTAGCTCATAATGGAACTAGGAGGAACACACACTTTGTTCTCTTCACTAGCACACAATACAATACATGCCAATGGGTCTATAAATAGATCCCAGACTTAAACAATAACTTAGACTCCTATTTTACTAATAATAGACATGAAACTCAAGACTCAAAATAGCCTTTAACATGCAAACAATCCATTCACTAAACTAACTATTTGTGCAACGAACAGTTTTGGAACACATAGGCGACCGACGCCGATCCCTGCTTGCCTGGTTCTGCCGACGTTGGCCAACTTCTTGCCATCATCGGTTGCCTTCTACACTGATCATGACCGATGTCGGTCATGCTACCAATGCCAGTGCTTCTGGGTCTTCAGCAACCTCCTTTTCTTTGTCTGCAACAAGTTGAAGCTTTTAGCTCCACAACCTAACAATGGAGAAGGGAACTAATGAGGTACAAGAGCTCATGATAGATCAAAGGAATGAGGATGACAATCATGATCCTCACAAAGGAGTTGATTTGATAAAAAATGCATGTTGGGAAGAGGAGAATATCAGTCCTAAGGAGATTGAAGGAAGGATTGAGAATAATTTAACATGGAAAAATCAAATAAAAGGTAGTCTTATCCCAATAACTAGATCAAATATCATGCCAAGAGGTGACGAATAAAGGTTCATGGAAGGAGAGTCATAAGCAAGATGGAAAAAAAGAAAAAGAAGCAATAATAAGTTAAGATATAAACATATTCAATGGGTAATTTTGTATCTAAGTTATATTAATGTATTCATGATGTTAGTAAGGTGATAAGTTGCCAAGTAGTGTTGTGGTATGATGAAATTAATTTTGATAATGAGATGCCATTACAAGGTGAGCAAGGCAATGAGAAGACTCACCATGAGAAGGTGAAGTGTCAAGAAGATGTAACTAAATAATATGTAAAGGATATTTTGATAGGGAATAAGGAATAATATAGGTATGGGAAGCCATTAGAACATGCAAATAAATGAGAAGGCATGGTTAAGAATATATTAATCAGTCATGATAAGTGTAGAATAAATACATGGGGTAGAACCAAAATTGAAGAATGATGATCAACCATAGGAGGAAAATAATGATATAGATAATTTAGATATGGAGGAGATAGAAGATGAAGGGACAAAGGAGTTTTATCAGGTCATACACCTCATGGAGATAGAAAATGAGTATGTAAAGAGATAAGGCAAGGAAAAAAGATAAAGACATAAAAAACAACTGAGGAGAATTAAAAAATAAAAGAGGATAATCATCAAGAGAATATAATAAAATAATAGGATAAATAATTTTAAATAAATTAAGAATTTTGGCAAGGTACATTTGAGTGGGAGCTCAAATTTTCCCCCACTTGGGGAGTATGATCTAGAACATCCTAAGATGACATAAGTTGTTAATATGATTCAGACGCTCATTATAACCATTTTTGGTGTGTGATTTTATTTATATGTCTTATAATTACCATTATTGTGATTTTAATTCATTAGGATTCTTTATTTGTGTGTCTTTATTCCTCTAGAGGTTTTCCTACCAAATTAAGAATTTGAAAATTTTAATTTCTGGACTGGCTATGTGGGGTGTTTTAGAGTCTTGTGTGAGATACAATGTTATTAAATGTTTTTAAATAGTCATAATATGTATTAATTAAGTTTTATAGTGGTATTAACATATAACACATGCAAATAAAGATCAATTTAATCAATAAAAAAAAGTGTAATTGCCAATCTATGTTGGGCTTGGCCTTGGAAGAGAGTTATTTGCATGTTTGATATATATGAAAGAGTGAGATATGTATGTAGGATATTAGAGTGTGTAAGGTAGTATTATTATAGGTTATTAAATATTATAACCTTGAATAATATAGGTAGATTGGAGGAAAATACATGAAAAGATCAAGTTTTTCTAGAACTTTAACTTCCTCATAAATTTTATTCATGAAGATTGTATGTAAGTGAGATTATTAAATAAAAAGAATGTTTTAAGAGATTTCATTGTGTATTTACAGATTTATGTAATTTTTTTTCAATATAAAAATGTTTTTTTACTTTTATTTGAATTAAATCTTGGTACTTACCTTCAAGTAATAAGTTATTTTGCTCATGTTTCAAGAATTTAAACTTTGACAAAGTCAATGAGAGGAATAATACAGTGTTTCTTTGAGTTCCATTCAAAGGATTTGAGTTTTTGAGAATTTAATATAATATTTATATATTATTTATTATCCTTTTTAATTCTTAAAATATGTTCAAATTTCAATACTACATGTTAATTGTTAAATCTTTTGACATAGTCAAGAAACATGAACTCAAAATTCTAGGTAAGTTCATGTTGCAGAATTTTATGGATTGATAAAGGATGAATAGTTCTTGGATAGGTTAAATTAAGCTGTTATAGAACCCATCCAATAATTATTCCACTTAATATCATAATATTCCTCTCAAAACTTTAAGTTTCTAGAACATAATCTAAGAAAGAACACCTAGAAACTTGTAACTTGGCATTTTGGAGCATTTTTATGATTGTTTAAGACCAAAAAACTATTTTGGGAGGTGAATAAAGTTACTAAATACCTTTTCCAAGTATTATGTGGGTTTTATGTTTCCAAATACTCATTATAAACCTTTTTATGTGCTCTCATCCTACACAAGCCTATGTCTAACTTAGACTAGGGTTTCAAATTTGCAATTCTAATAACTTGAGTTTCCACCCTTAAAAAATCATAAAACATAGTAATTTTACCATTTATAAAATTATATATAATATTTTTGTGTTTTTATATTAGTACAATATGGTATAGTATAGTCTCTTGTATCATGTGTTTGCCTAGGCCTAAAAGAGACCTAATTTGTCAAGAAACCTAGTGAGTTAGTAGTGTTACCTTGAGAATTAAACCCTAAGATTTTTTGTAAATTTGAATGAAGATAAAGGGTATATTAAAATTCATTATTCCAATAACCCCTATATATTTCTCAGACCTACAAGATTTATCCAAAAACAAGGCTACTAGAGAGGAGGACTAAAGAAGGAAAGTGAAGATTGGTGGAGAGTGATAACTTGGGGGTTGAGTTATTTGATTAAATAACTAATGGGAGATTAAATAAAATAAAAGGTTTTCATCATGATTCCTATAGTGTTTATATAATATTGGATCCATGTATTTGGTCTATGAGCCTATGGAGGAATGAGCAAGTTAGAAACAAGAAGGGAGAAACCAAACTTGAAAGTGGAGCAGTAGTTGATGATGGTGATATGTATGAAGGAGAGAATGTAGAGTATGAGGAGTGTATATAGGTACTAAATATTAATAATATTACTATGTTTTAAAATATTCTTAGAAGCCTAACATTTTTAGGAGAGATATTGATCAAGAAGAGAGTTCAAGATGTAAGCAAGTACCTGTAAAAAAGAATCAGAGATCAAAGTCAGAGATGAATGAAGGGATTAAAAGAAATAATCAAATTCAAGAATAGGTAAATGAATGTTGTATTCATATCACCTATATCAAAAAAATCAAAACTTCGATAAGAATAATTAATTATTACTTTCCATAACCACTAAATGTCTCTATGTTTTCAACATGAGGAATTCCACTCTTAATAATTGAGTATGTAGTGATATAGGAATAAGGGGTAGTGACAAAATTAATACCTTTCTTAACCACATATAAACAAGAAAAATTGAACTCCCTATAGTCATTAAGGGATTAAATGACATTTTATATACTTTACAATTTTGAATTCCAAGTTATCCACTTAAATCAACAAGTAAAGCAAAACAACCCTTCATTTAAATCCCATACTCAATTTTAAAAAATTGTAACTTGCCTAGATATGGAAAATAATAATTGGTTCCTTCTTGTAAATTTCTTCCCTTTCCACCTCCTTATTTTCTAATCCAAAATCACAATGTTTCATCCATTCCATTCCTCTTTCTTTTATCATCATTTCACTTAACCTCCTCATAACTTCATTTTTCGTGTAGCCAATATTTTTTTTGTTATCCTTGTTAGAGTCAAGTGTGTGTCCTTATCAATTAATTTACATTATAGTTAACTAGATCTTTATTTAATGAAAACAAAAGACAACTACTTCATGAATTTATTATAATTTAAGTCCACCTTTAAATGATGGTTGCCTGCCTGTCCCTAAAATTCAATAGCCAGAATTACCTCACCATGTGGCAACGCTTCATCAAATTTCAACACTAAAATCACATCTTCTACACATTCATTTTCATAGCTTATCAAAACAATGATTTGTAAATTAAGACACACCTACAACAAATCAAATACCCATGTTTCTCACTGCTCACATCTTTCTTCTGCTAATGCAGCTTTTGCCTCTGCTTCCTGGACACAAGAATTAAGGTTTCTCTCCACACCAGACCATGCTTCAACACGCATTACTGTAGTTTCCTGCATTGCTTCAATTTTTCATAGCAATGGTCTTGTGGACTCTGGTACTCTCAGCACCAGCTCTTCATAGCACATTTCAGTTGCCTACCAATGTTTTTTATTTTTGAAGATGATCAATTTCACTCCGCAGCTTGTCTTCTTGAGATGCCACCTGACGCTGTGTGTTGTTAAGAGTCTCCCTTAGTTCTTCAAGTGCTTGTACAAGTGCTGCCTCATGTTCTCTTGCTTCACGTAAATGATGCTCAAGCTCTATTTTAGCTTCACTATTTCCACGTGCTTTTGCAAGTGCCTCTGCCTCTTTTGCTTCATTTAGTGTAGTCGTGTAGAATTCTTTTTGTTATCTGCTTAAGTTCTTTTTTTTCAACTCTTTCACTTGTGCATGACCCAAATGCACTCAAAAACCAACCTCATCAATCAAATCAATTGCTTTATCAGGAAGGAAATGATCACTGATATATTATTTAGACAATTGAACAGCAGCAACCAAAGCCTCCTCAGTGTAGCGTAGCTTGTAATGGATCTCGTATTGTTCACATAGACCCCACAGGATCTATATGACCTCATCCACAGAGAGCTCTAACACCTGAACCGGTTGGAATCTCTTCCCAAAAGCAGGGTCCTTTTCAATCCTTCGACCAAGATCCTTTTAAGTGGGTAAGAGCATCCACTTTATTCAAGACAGATTGAATTAAGATGCACGGTATTTATTTTCAATTGAGATTCAATTTTACATGAAATAGAGAAACACGTCCATCTGATGGACTGGGCTTAAAACCATATCATTCTAGTTTCCCCTATCTCACCTTTAAATATATCCCCGTCATATTTTATTTTTTTTTACACGGATTGGTCTCTACAAATAAGAATGAATAGAACAGACTTGCCTCTTATATTTGGGATGGATGGTGGATATCTTCCATATCATTATAAACTCCTGGAAAACATTTTTAAGCTCTTCAAGGAATTTATATACACACAGGCCTGATCATTCTCCTCTTGAATAAGAGATCCTTGCTCTCTCTCTCTCCTCTATATTTCTTCACCCGATTCCTGCATTTTCTCTTTATTACAGACCTACATTTTTACATACTACTGATCATTCTTTTCTCTCTCCTTGAATGAGAGATTCTCCTTCTGTCCTTCTTCTACGTACCTCTCATGCCATGCTTACATATCTTATTTTGTTTGTTTTTAAAGAATCTCCTCTAAACCTCCATGCCAAACTTGGGCTTAGGCAAAACAAAATACAGTTTTTAATTTGTAACAATTTACCAAGGTTGAAAATATTTCAACCACTCCTCCATTATTCTCTCAACAGCGCCAACAATTTACTTTTTAACTTTTCCAATATTTTTACTTTTATTAATTATAATTACTCCTCCTTAGATAACATTTTGGAGGGAAAATATAATAATTGAATTTGAATTCAATCATGGCTTGCATCCCAACGTCTTGCCTGAGGCTGTATGTAGATGCTCCTGCATCAGTTTTCACTCACATTAGACCTTATACTAAATAATCTATATTGTTATGTTTTAAAACCATACTTCTATAAATATGACTATGCAAGCAACATGAGTATATGAATTCATAAGTAAAACAAGAATGAAAGCAACATAGGGATATGACCCTACAATAAAAAAAAGTATGTAATCAACATGAGGATATAAATATGTAATCAAAATAAGCATGCAAGAAACATAAGGACCTGACTCTACAAGTAATACAAGAATATAAGTATGAGAAAAAACTTGTATGTATAGACATTATAAAATGGAAGCACTTAGCATAAATATCTTGAAAAATACATGGATATCAAACATCATAAGAAAAAATAGTATAAAACCAAATACTCAAGATAACTATGTGAGTGTGTGACTATTCTCAATTTGTTCTTTCTACCCCCAGTTGCCATGTTCTAACATCCTCTCCAATATGTGATTTTCCCACAAGATCTTGTTGAGAGGGAATAGATAGGCTATCATGCATCCACCTCAACCAACGAAAGATGGTAGTTAGCTTATTATGAATAGAAATATTTAAAAATAGTTGAGAGTACTAAAAAAATGCAATAGATGAACTATTACATTATATCAAAAATTTAGAAATAATCACATTAGCATACATTTTCTGTAACAATTGTAATGCTATAAATATAGATTTAAAAATCTATATATCACTATCTAAACTTATTACAACAATGTTAAAATTAACAATCCATAATCTCTAATAATAATATTGATCAACATTGACATTTTACTTTCCATTAGGGTAAATCGAGATGTAACAGTTGTGTTCCCCACACATCATTATTGATGTTATAAAATGTAAATATGTAATTTAATGGCATAATTTTATTGAATTTATTATAATTTTTATATATGTTGTAAACTGTTGAAAAGATATTATATTTACATGTTACAATAAATTATGAATTTATGATAATATTATATGTTAATTTTCTAGTTTAAACACTTCTTGTAGCTTTTGATCAGCTAGTAGTTAGTTTATAATCATTTTGTTTTCTTGAAATTTTTAGTAATAGCATATGAAATTAGCATGGAATTTCAATTATCTTTCTTCATTGAATCAATTGGAATAACATGTGGAAATAAAATGCACCTTTTCATGTGAGCATTCAAAGGGATTGTTACATGAAATTAATATGAGTCCCAAAATAAGGGAAAACATGCCAATAAGTGCCCAATCTAGACTAATGATCCATATGCAAAAAACACACTATTAAGATAGAAAATAACTAGTCATGTACTAAAAATAGGGGTCCATAGAAAGGAATTTTTGTTACTTTTACTCACACAATAAATCACAATAGTCCAAATGGGTATAACACCTCATTTCCCATAATAAAAAATATGGTTCTATTTGAGGATATTTATGGTTACCCCCACTATCTACTACTTATTATTTGTACGATCATCCTAAAGCTTATGCGGTAGAGGATCATATTTAACACCAATTAAAAAAAATCTAAGTCCTTTAGGATAAATTTGGTTGTGAATTAAAATAGGATGAATGAAAAATAAAATCAACACCAAAGTGAGTTATTTTGAGGAACAATATTAAGTATTCCTTAAATTATAACCCTACAAATAAATTTCACTTAAGCAACATAAGAACCTTATACTAGCTATAAAATTTTATAGTCCCTATAAAGTATGCAAAGGATTAATTGTTAAGCTTAAAAGTTGGAGCTTATACCCTCTTCAAAATTTAATCTTTTACTTTGTGTCTCTAACTTAAATTAAGTCATTGGTAACAACCTTATAATATAGTCAAAATTTTCCAAGTTATATGAAGAGGAGAAGTTCATCATGGAACATGATGAAATCATTGAAAAATGAGTGAAGTAGTTGTGAAAACAAGCCATTACTAAATTTATAGTCAATTGGAAGAATCCATTGGTTGAAGATGAAAATTGGGAAGATGAACAATCCTTAAAAATTATCCATATTTTCTATTTATTCAAGGTAATGCTTGTTTATAGGGGAAGGGCATATTATTCCCCTAATATTCTATCTTCTCAAGTGTAATCTTAGGGTGTGAATGACTTATGACATATTTAACATTTATTTTTCCATTCAATATTTTTATATGTTACTTTAGGCCTGCCTAATTAGGAATAAGGGGTTAAAACCTACCTAATTATCTCTATAAATAAGGAAAATAAGAATCTCCCAAATCACCATAAGTTGTATTCTCAAGTTTATTTCATTACTACTAAGCATTCTATAGGTTCCCCCCTTAAAGTGTCCAATATATATGATCCTACTATATCACTTCATTTATCATTTAGGCATCAATATCTTGGATAATTTCTTATTTTATGTAATCAATTAGTTTTTTATTATTTTATTAGTTTATTTTAAAGGAATATCCCAACATGTAGTGCACACAATTTCATAGACGTTGCAGCACCTCGAATATTAAACATTCTTATTTATCCAAAAATATATTTTGACATTGTGATCATAGATGTAAGTACTCTTGGATTCTTAGTAAAAATTTATAATGTAATGTTAAATCTATGCAAGGTTGTGTATCATATCAAAAACATTATGCCTTACCATTAGGAACTTTTGATGTAGTATTGGGAGTTGAATGGTTAAATGAGTTTAATGTCTTCTAGTTTTTATTAATCAATAAAATAGTGTTGATTTATGTCTTAAGCATAAATTTATTTGATTTAAATGAAAAGGATGAAAAGTAACACCAAGTGTATTTAATCTTCCTTCAACTCAACTTGTCTATTCTCATTGAAAATTAAAAAAAATGATTAAGAATGGAGCTCCAACATTTTTTTAATTAATTCAACCTAAAATAAAAAAATAAAAATAATCAAGCTTTATTTTGCTCATCCATTATTACATGTGATTTTAGGATAAATAATTTTGAGACAATATGAGTTATTAAATACCTAATTATATGATTAGGTTAATTATTATATTAGTTAAGAAGAGTTACTTTACTAATCAAGGGTTATCCCCTATGATTTATAACCTTTTAATCATATAAAAATACTCACTCTCCTTTTATCACTTTATCATCAGTTCTAAACATATTAAATCTTTTATATATTTTCTCTATTTATTGTTCTAGTACTTAAGTACCTTACATTGTTGGAAACAAGACCTTCAACAATTCTTTGAATCAAGTCTCAAAATAAAATATGACATTAGCATAACATGGAATTGTCCTTCCATGAAATACCATCTCTCAATTAAAAATTTAAATGTTCCCATCATATTCTTCCTCTCTTATTTTCTATGACTTCTAAATAGGTGTCAAAAACTATAGTATATATATATCAATATCGATGTGGATCTATAATGATATATCCCCCTTTGTTCCTTGAATTATTTTAGGATCACCTATTTTTCATTATAATTAGTAACTACAATATCTATCATGATGAGGTTATCACCTAAAAATATCTCCTTTTAAGCCTTGATTTATGTATTATCTCCTAAAACACATTCATCATCATTTGAATGAATCTCATAACTATCAATTGAATATTATGAAAGATTATAACTTGGTAGAATTATCATATGTGCATCAATAACCTTAGTAGAAGAATCATTATAAATTTTTTCATTCTCAACTAGAGTAGTGGTATAACTCCCAAGATGCAATGAATAATCACTAGTGTCAATAAATATGTAAGTAATTTGCCCCTTATAGGGTAAACTAGATATAACTACCTAAAACTTATTTTTGATATTTCAAAAAAAATTATGAGGGAAAATGAATTTTCCTTCCATTTTTTAGTTGGTAAGTAAATAAACAAATCATACTTAAATATTTTATATGGTACAAGTATTTATTATTCCATCCTATAAAGTTACACTACCACCAATAAGAATAGTAGAACCATCTACTTTTCTAAGTGATCATAATGCACTACCATCCTTGGACATGTGATGAGTACATCAAAAATCCATGATAGACTCATTATTTTTAGAGATTTTATGAAATAAATAATTATACACAACATTATCATTACTTTTTTTACCACTTGACTTGATTTGAATCCCATTCAGATATGTGATCTCCTTCTTGAGATCCCATGTCTTTTTCTAGTTGTTGATACTAAAATTTGGTCATAGGTTGACACACGTTTACCATACATGAATTGAGCATATAAATAAGATCTTAATCCACCATTATCTCATAATTGCATGTTATATTAAAATTCAACCCTTTTGTTTTATTATCATACAACTATATGAACCTCGTTGTCTATTTTAAAGCTACTAAATATACTACACAAACATATATAGGCTCTCAATTCAGTTTCCTATACACATGTTAGTTTTACAAGATTTAGTTAGTATCTCTAATCAATATTGACCTAATCTGATTCGTACTGACTCACTTCTAGCCATGATTATTTTTTAAAATTAAACCTATCCTTAGGGTCAACCCATTTTCCTAGTGTGTTGGTGGTTTAATAAATTACCCAATTGGAATCACATATAAACAAATCAAGGTCTCATTCAAAAGGGACTTGGAACTTATCTATAACACATATATACATTATTGCACATTGATAAAAATATTTCTTATTATTCCCAAGTTACAAATATATCACTAGGATTAGTCATAAGAAAATTCTAAAACATATTAAAGCCAAGTCAAAGCAAGCATTGTCAAGTATCAAAGTTGAATCATTAGCTACATATATATAGCAAAGGAGCACAGTTACGTAATCACACTAGGTGATAAAACTGTGTGGCTTGATTTCCCTCATTGAATTATCAAATATATAAGGAGTGGTTAATCATTAATTGAGGGTGATTGAGGTTAGCTCAACCCATTACACTTTCCTAGTTTTTTATTGATTTTTATCCTTCACAAGCACATTTAGGGATTCAAGGTAAAGGAGATTATTTTTTGGAGCTGTGAGCATCATCAAGGTTTAAGATCATGAATAAAAATTAAGTAGAGATAGGAATAAGTGGTTATATATTCATTGGTCCTTACTTATAAAAAGGTCAGTACTAACCAATAGGTCACTATTGACTGATGATACTAACCCTGATCATCAAAATTGACACTGTTAGATGTATAATCAATTTTAAAACCAAATAAACCACGTGCCTATTTTATCTTGATATTCACTTCTGGAATATAGTCACATCTAGACAATTGTCCAAAAAAACTAAGTATTCATCCCTTTATTGTAATTTTTATATTTAGCAAATGCCATTTATCAAATTAGTAAAATCAATTTTAGTCTTTTACATTCAGATGTATGAATGAATGTCATATATTAATATTTGAATTACATTTATAGTTTCTATCTTAATTAGATTTAGTAATTCACCTTAATCCAAATTAGGGTAAAACATATTGATGAACTCATAAACATTGATCAAAACAGCTCTCAAAGGTTTTAGATTTTTTATCCTAGAGTTTCAATTTTATTTTTGATTTCCCTACACAAAAAAATAGTTTCCATATTTTATTTCTCGAGGTTTCATAATATATTTTCTGATTTCCATACACACACTAAAAAAACCTTTAGTCCTATTATTCCATTATATTTTTCTTATATTAAGGTTATTCCTTGATTGGATGATATTTGGATCAAAACATTTCTATTTTTTAAACACTCTGAATATTTTTCTAGTTGTATTGATTGCATAACAAACCTTTTTCTTCAAAAAAATACTATACATATTTTCTTGAATTTGTTACTTACTTTTTTTAGTAAATTCTACTTAGAGGATGAATGGCATACTTGTTTTCAAATTACCCTATTTCTAATTAAAAAATTATTCATTATTTTATGTAAATGTTTGGTTATTTATTTTCTTATATGGATTCTTCTATTCTTCCTTCCACCTTTCCTCAAGGTACCCATAACTACTTTCCCTCTAAATAGGTCTATGTTTTCACTATCCCAAAATTTAATGTAACCCTTCCTATAGTAAAATATAAAGGTCATTTAAATGTTCTTCCTCATCCCAAACCACCTTCCACAAACCCTCCTAATGGAATTTTTATCATATTCAATCAAAAATACCTAAGTTTTGTGCCTCTGAAGTCATTCATGATCAAATATTCACTATGATAATTTCCATAGAGGAGTTGCAAAATAAAAAACCAAATTTCAGTTTAAGGATCATATCACTTGAAAATAAGTTCACATATACAAAGAATCCAGAGCATGCCAATTTTAATCATATATCTACATCTCTATCCAAATATTTTATGCCTCAAATGAATTCATCCTAAGAATGGAATTGAACACAAGATACATCACAACTAATGATTAAAAAAGTGTATATAAGGCTAATAAGAGCTTAATTGAGACTCTGAGGGAAATGCTTTGAAACAAGTTGATGATATTAACTCATATACATCCTCCATAGAAATAAAAATACCATTGTGAATATCATAGAATGCATGGACATCATACCATAAATTATCATGATTTAAATAACAAAATAAAAATTATCACTAATAGCGGTGATTATATACTAGATAAATCAATCAATCCACCAGATGATTTAAGAACAAATTCTAGAATAAAGCAGCCCACTCACAATATGATTGCATTTCCTAAGAAACAAGTGCAAAGATTAAAAAAGGAACAACTAGAGCAAGAAATGTTATAAAATTAAAAACTAGAGAAATAAAGGTTTGAAAAGGCAAAATAACTAAAAAAAAATACAAAAGGAATAACTAGATAAATAAAGGTTACAAAAGAAATAACTAGAGTAATAAAGGTTTTAAAATGTAAAATTAGAGAAAGAAAGGTTACAAAAGGAAAAACTAGAGTAAGAAATATTAAAAAAGTAAAAATGGAACAAGAAAGGGTACAAAATAAAAAATAGAACAAGAGAGGTTACAAAAGAAACAGATAAGATGAGAATTTACAACAGTAAAAAATGGAACAAGAAAGGTTACAAAGGATATGGTTCTCTCTTTCCTACATTAATCATTTTGATTAAGATATTGAAGAGGATTAATATGATATTCATTTATATTATGAAGATGATGATGATAAATTTAATGATATTATAAACAACGATATGCCAAAGGAATCAAAAGATGATACACATGGCATTACACTTGGTGATACAATCCATACATATGGGCATCTCTTGGATGAATTTTTTGGGTGCTCAATAAATCCATGGTTGAATCATAATTAGTTGTAACATAATTTCTTTTACATATATTCTTGATTTCATACTTTGTCTAGTATTCTATTTTAAACATACATACACTCATGTGTTCTTTTGATGCATATCTCTTACCATCAACCTACACTTCTACTTTCACATTGCTTGTCCAAATGGACCAAAACACAAAAATATACTTAAACATATTTCCAAGACACATAAAACATTATAATACCTTATTTCAAACCATCTCAAATTAATTCCATCATCCATCACCTTGCTTTTCACTCAATATTCATCTTCTTGTTTGCTAAGCTTTCTAGCCTAATTTCAATGCAAATACACAATTATGTTCCATAAACAATTTCATATAATAAAAACAAATGTTTTTTAGTACCCTTTTTCATTATTATGCTTCATACAAAATTTTAGGTTAGGTTTCTTTGCAAAGTTTTGTACCTGTAGGCTTACCTGTCACTCCAATTAGCCCTCCAAATTGACAAACCTCCTTAGTCAAAGAAAAGTACAATCAACCAAGGAAAAATACTCACCTTTTTGTTTACTCTTTTTTCTCCTTCATCTTAATCAACTATTTTTTCATTGTCACTCTCAAATAACATACCCTTTCCTTCTTTGGCCTATTCTAACTCAGTCTCTTCTAGGCCTAATCCAACTCAGTCCTCAAAACTCCATACAATTGTATTATTACACATTTGAAACTATGTGATTCACTTAAATAATTTATTTTAGGATGAAAAAACAAATTTTTGTCAACATTTGATGGTTATAACTCATTATAATCACCAAACTCTAAATCTAGGGTTTCCTAGACCAGTACAGGACCGAGAGCCTTCTAAAATGCATAAAATTTGTTATGAGGTTTCAAAGATCCAAATCAATTTTTATAGGTATTTATTGACATTTTTCACATTTATAAATCATTATATATGTTTTTATAATCTATTTTCACACATTTCAACTTCAATTTACACTTGATTGTGTCCAAAACTTGACACTCTAATGGCCTGGGTTTTGTTTAGATGAATATCACACAATGCAAAGAAAAAAAAGGTTAAATAAGGACCTTAAGAACATCCCAATGTATTAACTCAATATTATCCAACACTTTATCATTAATTTAAATACTCCTTATTTTCAAATAACTCACAATACACACAGTCCAATCAGTGACAGACAGCTATAGGAAAACATAAGTTATTTGTTAAATTTGCAACAAGTTTTAAATATCCACCATGGTTTCTTACATATTCATTCATATATTATATTCAACACTAAAATATTTCACAATTTCTCCTTTCACCATGTTCCTTATGCTTTTTTCCAGCTTGACCAACAAATGCACACACATAGGTTATTTGACTGTGCTTATCAAAATAGGGTATATATGAATACAAACACTCTTCCTTTGGGTTATATGATTAAATAAAAATAAATGTATTAACCAATTATTTAAAAACTTAAAAATCATGTTATCAATTATTTCACAATATCCATATAATCTTTACCACTCCATGCATGTACAGATCACAAACACACAAAGTTCTATTGTTCAACATGACACACAAAATTGTATATAATGCAGGGTATGATCATGCTCAATTTCAAGTCTAAAGAAACTTATTAACATGAAAATATTATCAAAATCTTACTATAATCAATAATTCCATCACTAATATATTCATTTGAAGCTTTAGTTCAATATAAAATAAAGACTTACATAGTCCATTATACTATCTTAACAGACCTTCTTTCTTTATTATCTTTTATACCATGTTTTCTCATCTCTCTCTCCTTATACAAACCACCAACATTCTATATATTCTTTCTATATGATCAAAAACATTCAAAACAATAACTATAATGGTTTCTTGAATCAATAAACTCCTCAACACTCTAAGACCCATGTGGGGTGGTGAACAACATGACTTCCACCTCACACTTTACTTGTCAAATGCATTCAAAACCAAATTGGGACCTTTAAAAATACCTTAAAGTTATATCACAACATTATTCAACATTTACATATCTCCAATACTTACTTAAACCCACTATAACACTCTCAATCCCTCATTACACATTTGAAAATTCAAATTATTACAAAGGTGGGAAAACTTCTAATGGACTTAAATTAAAATTTGATTCACATTTATGACTCTTAGGCTAACTCTTTGGCATTCCTAAGATGCCCCTACATCATACTCCCAAGGGGAGAAAATAAATTGACTCCAATCTTCTTCTTCATTTAAATTCTCATACAAATGTGTGTGTTATTTGCTACCACACCTACATCTTTGCTTCCTCATCCATGTTATCCATTGTTCTTGATTTTTTTTCTCCTTATACAGCTACTTGTACATATATTCACTCTTCTTATTTTTCTTTCTTTCATGATCCTCTTCTATCTTCATGGCATTTAGAATGAATTTCCATTATCTTTCTATTTCTTCCTTTAACATTGTTATTTTTGCCTTTTTATCAACATACTTGTTCCATATCATACTCTCTTATTTCCTTGGTGACCATTATAAGGGATCTTTCTTGCTTATATCCTTGTTGGCATCATCTTCTATTATTCTATCATCCTCTTTCTCTAGCTCATCTTCATCCCAATTTTCATTCTTCTTCATCTCTATATTTTCCCTATTATCTTCCATATCATTGACTATATAGTCTATCCAATTTATTTTCTCCACTACAGTTTCTCTTTTATTGACTATCAAATAAATCAACTCATCTTTCACCTATTCATCAATTTCCTCAATCACTTCATGTGCTTCTTGCTTCTTTGTTGAACCAATGTACTCTTCAAACAAACCTATTGTGTCTTTGTACAAAACTTCATCTTTATCTTTAAAATATTCATAAAAAATTGCATTACCTATTGTGTCTTTATCTTCTTTAATACATATTTTTTCCTTTTCTTATCTCCACTCCTCTTCAAAAAATATTTCACCATATTTAGGGTAGTATAACCCCTCATCTTCAGTTGTACCTTCATTATTCCATGCATCATCTTCTTCTTCGCAATCATGCATTTCACTTTCTTTTTCTTTACCTACATTCAACACTAAAAAATCAAGGTTAGATTGAAAATTTTGAGGATTTTTTACCTCTCTCTCCTCTTCCATATAAAGTTGTGTTTCCATCTTCTTTAGTTGTCTTTCCAAATGTTCCATTACTTGTTGGTTTTCTCTCTCTTATATTCTTTCTATGAAGCTACACCTAACTCTTTTTATGAGTTTGATTTCACATCTTAGCCTATATACAGTCCACATATACAATAACTCATTATCCATCCTTGCTAATGCATCTTTCATTTCCTTTATTTCTATCTCCATCATTCTCTCTTTGTGGCTTTCATATTTAACCCTATCTCTCACTTTCTTTTCTACCTCTCCTTTCATCTTCATCTTGAGTACCTCACTTGGGTAAATTCTTCTCATTTTGTTTTGGTCTCACTTAGACCACTCTCTTTTTGTTCACACTTGTAACTCCTCTAACTTTCTATTTCATACCTCACTAGGGCCTTTCCACCTCTTTTCCTTCACACTAGGACTGTCTCTTCTCTTATCAAAGATCTATTTATGAGTTTATCTCCTTTGAGCTTATTAGTAGATCCCTTTTCTTCAAGGATACCACTTTAATAATTTATTATCTTATTTTCCTCACCTATCACATACTATCATCATGTATTAAAATCAAATATTCAACCACAAAATACATCATACCTTCTCTTTTTTTCTACAATCTTACTTTGTCTCTCAACAAGACTCCTTTCTTGCTTACCTATAAATTCATGCAACATGAAACATGAAAAATGTAATCAACTTGTATATAAATATTCCAAAATAATCTATATGGCTCTGATACCAAATGATGTAGATCTCTTACCATCAGCCTGCACTTCTACTTTCACTTTGCTTGTAAACTTGTAAAGCTTCCTTAGCCAACACTAGGCCTATCTTGTCCAAATGGACCAAAACACAAACACCTACTTAAACATATTTCTAAGACACATATAAAATTATAATACCTTATTTAAAACCTTCTCAAACCAATTTCATCATTCACACCTTAATTTTCACTCAATATTCATCTTCTTGTTTATTAAGCCTTCTAGCCCTATTTCAATGCAAATCCATTGTTATATTCCATACACCATATCATATATGAAAAAAAAAATAGGGTTTTTAGTACCATTTTCCATTCTTATAATTCACACAAAATTTTAGGTTATGTTCCTTTGCAAAGTTTTGTACCTGTAGGCTTACTTGTCACTCTAATTGCCCCTTCAAATGGATAAACCTCCTTAATCTAAGAAAAGTACAGTCAACCAAGGAAAAATACTGACCTTTTTGGGTACCATTTTTCCTCCTTTATCTTAATAAACTCTTTTTTCACTATCACTCTCAAATAACATACCCTTTCCTTCTTTGGCCTATTCCAAGGTCTCTTCTAGGCCTAATCCAACTCAGTCCTCAAAACTCCATACAAATGGATCCATACACCTATAAAACTATTTGATTCACTTAAATAATGTTTTTTAGTACCAAAATAAAAAAATTCATCAACATTGGATGGTTATAACTCATTATAAGCACCAAACCCTAAATCTAAGGTTTTATAGACCAATACAGGGCCAAGAGCCTTCTAAAATGCATAAATTTTGCTATATGAGGTTTAAAATATACAAATCAAGTTTTATAGTTCTATCTTGACCTTTTTAAAAATTATCAATCATCATATAGGTTTGGATAATCAACTGTCACACCTTTCAACTTTGAGTTACACTTGAATGTATCCAAAACTTGACACTTTATAGGCCTGGGTTCTATTTAGATGAATATCACATAATAAAAATCAAAAAATGGTTAAAGGACCTTAAAAACATCCCAAAGGATTAAATAAATATCCTCCAACACTTTATCATCAATTTTAAGACCACTTATTTTCAAATAACTCACTCATAATATACACAGTCCAATCAGTCACAAACTGCTACAGGAAAATAGGGGTTATTTGTTAAGTTTACAATAGGGTTTAAAGATCCACCATGGTTTCTTAACTATTCATTCATATATTATATTCACCAACACAATATTTCACAATGTCTCCTTTCACCACATTCCTTATGCTTTTCTCCAACTTGACCAACACTTGTACACACACAAGTTATTTGATTGTGATTATCAAAATAGGGTATATATGACTGCAAACACTCTTCCTTTGGGTTATATGATTTAATAAACATAAATATCTCAACCAAGGATTTAAAAAATTACCAAGAATTTTATAAAGTAGTTCATAATATTCATATAAGTTTTACCCCTCCATGCATGTACAGATCACAAACACAGAGTTCTATTATTCAACATGACACACAAAATTGTATTGTAGGGTATGATCATTCTCAATTTAAAATATGAATAAACTTCTTATCATTAAAATATTATCAAACTCTTACTGGAATAAATAATTTCATCACTAATATATTCATTTGAATCTTTAGTTCAATACAAAATAAAGACTTACACAGTCTATTATATTATCTTGGCAGACCTTCTTTATTTCTTATCTTGTTTACCTTATTTTCTCATCTCCATCTCCTATATACCACAAACACTCTATATATTCTTTTTATATGATCAAAAACTTTCAAAACAAGAGATATAATGGTTTCTTGAATCAAGAAACTCCTCAATACTCCAAGACCCACGTGGGGTGGTGAACAACATGACTACCACCTCACACTTTACTTGTCAAATGCATTAAAAACTAACTTAAGACCTTTAAAAAGAACTTAAATGTATATCACAACATTATTCAACATTTACATATCTCCAATACTTATTGAGACCCACTAGAACACTCTCAATCCCTCATTACACATTTGAAAATTCAAATTAGAAAAAAGGTGGGAAAACTTCTAATGGACTCAAATTCAAATTTGACTCACATTTATGACTCTTATAAAAACTCTTGGGCATTCCTAAGATTCCCCTAAATCATTTTGAATTGACCATTCTTCTATTACTTGGCTTTATTTTCACTTGGACCTTGCCTCTTGATTATTATCATGATCTAGACATCTATGACACTTATCCTTATAATCATTGATTACACATTCCTTGATAGTTACTCTTATCTTACATATTGATATAAAAATATGACATTATACCATGATACTACATTAACACATATGGATGGTGTAAACTAGTTCCTTATTTTATGCTTTATTGATGTTGCTACTCTATTACATGATAGGCTACTTTATGCATGTCTATTTTATATGGCCTTTAGACTTGTTTGATGTGACCTCATCGATGTCCCTTATTTCTAAAAATTTTATGTTCCCTTATGTGTGGCCCTTGGATTTGTTTATTGTGACATATTTTATCCCTTGTATGTGTCCCTTAGCCTTATATGTGACACTAACACTTACATTTATTAATTTTTTTGACATTGATTGGTTCCATGATGAATATCATAATAACATTTACTACACTTTTGATCTGATGAGTGAGTTACATGATACATCCCTCATCTCAAAATGGGGGCATTACAGTAAGCTTTTCATAGAGACATGATCCTCATGAACAAAAAATTAGATCATAGTATAGATATTTAGAGATTCATAATGGTTAAAATTTAAAATGGTTCATATACATGAAATATATTAGAAAGGTGCTTTTATTTTTTTTGTCCCTTAGACTTGTTTGATGAGACATCATTGATCTCCCTTATTTCTAAAATTTATATGACCCCTTGTGTGTGGCCCTTGGATTTGTTTGTTGTGACATATTTTATCCCTTGTATGTGTCCCTTGGCATTATGTGTGACACTAACACTTACATTTGTTAATTTTGTTGACATTGAGTGGTTCCATGATCCATATCATAGTAACATTTACTACACTTTTGATATGATGAGTGACTTACATGATACATTCCTCATATCAAAAAGGGCGCATTACAATAGGATTGTCATAGATACAAAATCCTCATGAATAAAAATATAGATCAAAGTATAGATATTTAGATATTTATAATGGTTAAAATACTAAATTTTTCATATGCATGACATATATTATTACATTGATACATATTTTGGGGGTATATGTCATTCATATTCACTTGATTTAAAGACACTTGAACATATATTCATACACACTTGGGTGCATATACACATAGTTTATAATAACATGAATTATAGGTTTCTACGTATTCATACATTTGAGGTACAGGTTCTCAAATTTAGAATATATATATTCAAGTGGAATGATATTCATTCATACACACATACACAACATCATAGTTCATAGTTGAATGTAAAATGTTTGCCAGTTTGCTTCACACTTATAATATTTGTGGTCATTATGGGGCGATGAAAAAAATTCATTCTCTTTCAATCATGCATTCTATTTTATATTGAGTGAAACTTTATGATCAATTTTGCATTCATAATGAGGGCATAAATATTTTTCATTCCCTTTTGCTCATGCATTTTGGTTTTACATTGAGTGAACTTGAATGAAATTATACAATTGAATTTATAATCCATTTGTAGTGTTTGATTCACTTTCTTTGAGTAAACATGACTTGATGGTTCTATCTTTACTTGTGTAGTTATTTAAATTATTATATTGTGTACTTTCCTCACAGTATTTAGGGTTTAGGCATGTTGTCTTATCAATCTAAAATCTTGCATAATTACACAAATTTCAAGTATAATCACCCCAACTCTCCATTTGTTTTAGCAAGAAAGCATAAGTTTCTCCAATGTTTCAACAAGGAAGCATAATCTCCAAAAAAATTCAAGGAAAACATGGTTTTTACCAACCCAAGTTTACTTTAACCCTTATTTTATTAAAATTTTAAAAAATTAGTTTTAAATTAAAATAATAAATCTATTGACATTGACTACACATGATTGTAAGTTTCACTATTAAGTGACTTCAACACTTGGAGCTTCATACTAAATAAAAAAATTATGTTATACACATATAATTATATTTTATCCTATTACTATATAAATTACATTACTATAATAAAAGGGGGGACATTTATAGATACTAAAATCTAGTCATCAATACTAGTCTTAACAATGATAAGATTGAGACGCATTTACCATGCATGACTTGAGTGAATAAACAAGGTCCTAAACTACCATTATTTCATAATTGCATGTTATCTTATGATTCCAACTTTTTATATACTACTATACACTTAAAAAAACCTCAATCTATTTCAAACCTATTAAATATCCTGAATAGACATCTGCATACTCTTAGTTCAATCCTTCTATACATAAGTTGGTTCTACTAGATTCAATCAATATCATCAGTTGATAGTCACCTAATATGGTCATTACTAACCCACTCAAAAAAATGGATATTTTCTAAAATTAAACCTCTCCTTAGGGTCTACCTACTTTCCTAGTGTGTTGGTGGCATGAGAAATTACCCATTTGGACTCATATATAAAAAAATCAAGGTGTCATTCAAAATGGACTTAGAACTTATATGGAACACATCTATGCACTATTTCACATTAATAAAATTTTCCCTATTCTTCCCAAATTTCAAACTTATCACTAGGAGTAGTCATAAGCCAAGTCAAATCAAGCATTATCAAGATCAATGCTAAATCATTAGTTGCATACATATAGTGAAGGATCATAATTCCAAAATAACATTAGGTAGGATAACTACATGTAGATTTATTTTCCTCTGCAGAGTATCAAATATTTAGGTAGAAATTGATCATTAAACTAGGGTGATTGGGGTAAGCTCATCATACTATACTTTCTCAATTTATTGTAATTTCTAGCCCTCACAAGCACACTTACATTTTCAAGGCAAAAGAGACTAATTTTTGGAGTTGTATGAATTAATATGATTTGGGATCATGAATAAAAAATAAGCATATAAATACACATATGGATGTATACTAGTGTTTCTTACTTCTTCACAATTCAACACTAACCAATAAGTCAGTATCAACTAGGGATACTGACATCGATTGGCACAAATGACCCTGTTTAGATGGATAATAGGCTCTGGAATTAATTAAAACACATGCCTAATTTATCCTAATTTTCACTTTTATAATATATTCACATTCATACAATCACCCAAAAAAGCTAAGTATTCATCCCTTTGTTGTATTTTTATATTTTATTTACTATACTTAGCATATACCACTTGTCAAATTGCTATAATCAATCACAATATTTTATATTTGAATATATTCTTGAATTTCATATATTAATAGATCAATTACATTTGATATCTTAATTAGATTAATTAATCCACCTTAATCAAAATTAGGGTAAAACATCAGCAATAATTATTCACATCCTAGTTTAGAATAATAAGCACACCCCTTGATATTCTTTTCATCTTTACAACTATGCTTATGATCACACTCATGATTTGAACCACTATTATTGTATTATTTATAATTGTTTTGATCCACTATGGAATTTTTTTCCCCATTCTTTTATTCAAATAAGCTTATTGATGTAAACCAATAATACCCATCTTGATGCATTTCCATGTTCAAAAATAAAATAAGATGATAAAATTATTAAAAAACATACTCTTGTCTTCCTCTCTAATCACAAATATTTGAGAAAATTGCATTAAAATAAACACATTATATTTAGGCTTCAATTTGTCCAATATGATCTCAATGATCTCACCATTTTCTTTCTTTAACTCCTTACTACACTCTTTTTAAACTAAAACACAAGATCTTTAACATGAACTAGGTAACCATTGATCCTCTCAAATGAAAATGGATCAAGCATGTTCAAATCTCAATTCAAAATATGAACCTTTGATGAATAAACTTCCCTGGATAAAATGTTTTAGGCTTTCACACATCTCCTTTATATTATTTGACCCCTTCATGTGAAAATGAAGCTTAATCAAAATACGGATCATCATCAACATTATAGCCTAATATATTATATTAAAGTAAGCACTTTATCCTCAATAAAAGGGTTTTTTATTTGTATATAAATCTTCCACAAACCATTGGTTTTGAATAAAATACCAATGGATGACTCCCACAGATGATAGTTATGTCATGTTAACAAACCAACAAATCCCACACATGATAGTTACATTTTGTTAGCAAAAACATATAAAATTTACCCTATCTTCCTAGACACTAAGACCACTAAAGAAATATGAAAAGAATAAAAAGCAATAATGACATTGTAAATAGTTGTAAAAAAAATATTATAAGTTTTGAAAATGAACTCAAATTCAGTCCATATGACAAATTTATGGACTTTTAAAATTAAGATATCTAATTTCATAACTTATCACTCCCACATCCATTAATTACATAACCCCTACTAATTATGTGATGTTTTATCTACTCTTCCAAAAAAAATACTTATATGATTTGTGACCAATTTGAGTAGGAAAAAATAACAAATAGAAAAAATTTGGCCTCCAATGACATTTAATGCATTTTGACCAATTCAACACAATTACTTTGAGTTTTTTTTTGAAATTTTTAAAAATTATAATTTTTGAATAAAATTTTAAAAATTCATATATATAAAATCATAAGGTGCCACATGACACCACCAAATGAAAAATTCCAACTAACTATCCAAGTCACATTACCATCACATATGTGTCAAGTCATTTAAAGCTCATTGTAAACACAAGCACAAAATAATTTGTAATTTTTAGCAGGCCACCACTAAAAAATATAACTATTTCCATCAATATAATTAACATAAATGAGTCAAATTTCAAAAAACTCCAAGCAATTTTGGGGTGGGGGATCCACCCATAAACTCCTTAGCTCAAGTGCCTTCATACCTTGTGTACTCTAGCACCCTCAATATGAGGTGCAATAGGGTTTTACTAAATTATGTGAAATTTCAATGTGTCACATTCTTGGTCCTATTTCACACACTCCACATGAACATGCCCTCTCACTTTTCCTAGTCCCATGTGCTCTAGCTCTCAATCCATCAAGTGGCCACTTGTCTCCTAGTCACTAGACCTATGGGATATTTTGGGATGAATTTGAGGGATATAATGGAATATTTTTTTGATAAAAAAATTCAACCCTATTTTTATACAAGTAATCAAAAAATTAAATTAGATATAAAAATAATACACCTAAATAATAATTCATTATAAACACTAAATCTCATATTGAAACAAAATTTTATGTTGGGGGAGCTTCAAAAACCTAGTTCTTTTCAAATATTAATAACCTCCCATATAACAATGTAAATCATATAAATAATATACATAATAGAATTAATATCCACACAAAATATATATGAGTTGGACAAGATTCCCCAATAATAAATATATTAAAAAATAGAATGATAACCCTTAAGGTAAGGCTACACCATACAATAGTTTTTTAGGAAGGAATAAATACACAATTACATTTTGAATAGAAGACTATAAAACCTACTTAATATCACTTAAAATGATATTAAATCTCATAATAAAGACCCCTATCATTGATAATGGATGGATAAATTTATAATCCATATGTAAGCTGACTCATTTCTCAGTATAATTAATTCCATAATTTACCCATATAATAATATAATTAATTCCACAAGTTATCCATTAAAATAACTGAGGGGGATGTGTGCCACATATAATCATCTCCATTAAACCATATACATTATAATATTATATCTCTAATTACATGGAATTCTCTCTCCATTAACATGTTTTCCCCTCAAAACATGAAAATAAGTCAAATAGGAAATACACTCAAATCATTGCACACTTGTTGTAATGCTCAATCATCTAACCACTTGTATGTGATCTTGGTAGGTTATATTTATTTGATACTTGTTCTTTATTATACTATACTACTTTTATTCCATCTATAACCATAGTTATTTATTTGTAGTTTTCATGCATGACAATTATGATTAATCCTTGACTCCATATTCCACATGTATATCCATAGTAATTAGTCCTTTGATTCTTTGTATATCTATAATGATTGTTCTATTGATAGTCCCTGACATTCCTCCATGATTTTTTATTCTCATGATGACGTGGGTGTATATATTCCATAGTATTAGTATCCTTTTTTTATACTTTGACCTTGTCAAACCTTTCCTATTCTAATTCCTTTGTCTCTTGAGTACATGAATTTTTATTATTTACATTTACATGTTCTTCATATTTTCATTCCTCTAAATCTTCACTAAGATCTTATTCATCATCTTTAGATTCATCCTCATCCTATACCTTAACCTTTCTTTATTTTTTACTAAGTTTGATATCTTACAAAATTATTGTATTTCTCTTATATCAAAGCTTCAAGAAGTTATGTACATTAGTATTGATAATTCCCAAAGTTTCTAACCAATTATATCCAAAACAAATATCTAAAGAACCAATATCCCAAGCATAAAAATCTGAATGCAATACATGTTTTTCCATAATAAGCTTCAAAACTTCTAAAAGTTAAACGTGCTTACCCTCTATTTGGTGTCCTTGATTACTTGAACTTGTAGATGCTTGGATAAGTAAATTATACATGTTTCTTAGGTTTATTAATATAATAACCTTATTTTTCTTAATACATCCATGTAATTTAAATATTAAAGCTTCCCTATTTTGAGCAAATTGTTTGAACACTTAACCTCCATCTCTTATTATTTTTCTTTCTTATTTTTCTCATCATTATTAGCAAAACCCTTATTTTTTTTTTACTACCTCATCCTCTCTTTTTTCCTCCTCATCCTTATTATTTTATTTTTTAATGTCCCAATGATATAATAAAACTTGTACCATTTATTCCCATGAAAAAAAAATCATTCATTTTTCATCCAAACAAACTAACTCAATGCAGGTCAGTTTATATAATAGAGTAAATATATTTTCCATAATTTTGATGAAAAATAGATCTAAAATTTTAACCATCATTCTCTAGCATCAATATCATTATCTCCAAAAAAATTAAAACATTATATCAACAATTCATAAAAACTAGGATTTCAAGAATACTTATATTCATTGGATCTCTTTTCTTACTCACGATCTAGGAATAAAAATATGTAGAAAATTAGATATTAATGTTTCCTTGAAATTGAAAAAAATATAACTTGATTTTCTAACACAGAATAAAGTATATGACTTTTTTGTGGTCGCACAAACAATTCATCAAAAATTAGGTTTGAAAGGTCAACTTCATATCACCATATCACCCTTGATACTACTTAGAATCATTAGAGTGACCACTTTTCAGAATATCTTGAATCTATCTTAATTCCACTAAGAAATAACATGAATTGGAAGCCTGTGTGAGGAGATCACTTTGTGCAAGGTAGTCATGTTTTTCAAAAAAAAATGTAATATCTCTAAAAAAATATTCACTTGCTCGAGAAAGAGCTCTAATACCAGATGTTAAGAACACCACATTTAATAAAGTAAACTATCAAAATAATATTCATAACAAAATTAAGATCCGCATAAAATAGACATTGGTGGGATAAGATACACCAAAATGAAATATATTCAGAAATAGAATAATAACCCTTAAGATGGAGTTGAACCATACAATACTCCATTAGGAAGGAATAACTCCACTATTATATTTTGAATAGAAGATTATACTTCTTCTTTTATATCCCTTAAAATGATATAAATTCTCATTATATACACTAATAATAGATGGGTAAACTCATAATTCTTATGTAGGCCGACTCATTGTTCAATATAAAAAATTATACAAGTTACCCATATAATAATATAACTAATTATACAAGTTAGCCATATAACTAACTATGAGGGATATGTGCCACATGTCAACGTATCTATCAACCATATACATTATAATATCATATCTCTAGGCACATGATATTAAATGATTTCTTAATGACTCCAAATTACATTAAAAATGCATTTTTAGAATTAAAATATTTCTTCCCCATGAATTTTGTAAGATCTTACTTTTTATTCAAAAATTTACTCTTAAGAAAGAAATAAAATGTGACAAATTTGTTTGCCTATTATTTCTGCACTATCACAAGATAAAATGGAAAATCCCTTAAGCTTTTCACACATAGAATACTAATCTCTAATATTGTGTTAGATTATAAAAATAGGTCCATAATTGATCAATAGTTAAATACTCTAAAATAGAAGAGAATACAATTCAGGGATGTGGTGGTGTCAAAGAACACCAATAATAATAATAATAATAATAATAATAATAATAATAATAATAATAATAATAATAATAATAAATGCGTAAATGAGAGATGGTTGAATGGATGGAATAAATTGTATTTATATACACCTATCAACATATGACAAAAGGGCAGTCCAAACCAATGTAAGACACTAACCTAAATATAAATTATAATTACACTCGTACGGTTCATAACAAAAAGTATCAAAAGTATCCAATATAACCAATGGAATGCATGTAGAAATGGGTGTTATATTCTATAAAATAAGTCATAAAATGTGAATGAAGCCCAAAAAATTATTTAGTACAAGAAGACAAATAACGTGCATCAAAATAAAATATCAAAAAACATAAACCCAACTAACACCAAGGTAGAAAATAGAAGTTTAGAATCCCAAACAACAACGTGTTTTAAAAACATATATTTGGGGAGGACAATGTGATTTGAAAAAAATGATGAGCACTCCAAAGTGAGCATAGAACATGTTTTGAGTACAGTCCATGGTAATAAAGGCAAGGCTTTATTTCATAGATGAGTTATATAGGTATCTTCCTTAGTTGGATCCATGCCCCCTTTTTAATTGTATTGAGGTCAATACTAAGCCTAAGCAGTTTCCATTTCAATTCCAAATTTTTCCCATAAGGGTTTTCCTAGGGTAAACTCGTGTTGTTGTTATTATTATTATGTGTATTCATTTGGGCCCATTTTTTCCTATATTATAATGGTATTTTTTCATATAATATGTGGTCTTTGGTACTGGAAAACACTTTAAATGTTTTTACTTGAAAAAATAATTGTAATTGTAATTTATATGGGTGTATAGAATATGTTTGCATATATTGCACATTCTAATTTTACATGTTGGAAGTATTAGTTAGCTAATTTTTGTATCTCACATCTACTTTTTAGTATGCATATGTTGGATTTCAGTCGCAATCATTAGAATAAAAAAATTGACTTATCTTGTAAATTTGTAGTAGTAAATACTTCAAATAGTTATAGATAAGTAGATGTCAACAACACATATTCCATTAATTGTGTCATTTCACAATCTTATTTGGAAGAAAAATAAGGAAGAGATGATGAATATTTTTTTTATATTTGACTTACATGAGCAAGGCCTTATAAAAATAAGGGTCTTAATGGAAATAAATCATGATTTTGGATGTATAATGTGTAAATTCAAAAGGATGTAGTGATGTCATTATGTAAAATTATCTCATTCCAATGAAATTGCCTACAATGTTGTTTGTTCACCTATTTAAAAGAAAATAGTGAATAAGATAATAATTTAAAGACCACCCCATTCTATGATGTGATTATAATTTGAGGATGAGTTTCTTGGATAAGAAATCATTTAGGATAAACATTCAACTGGAAGAGATGATAAAATGTTAAGTATGATATGGTTTATTAATATTTATGAATAGTTGGATAAAAATTAGCAAATGGCCAAAGGTTTCTTATTTTTAGATAATGTAAGGATGATGCTTTAATTATACAGCTCAATAATGAATATATTAAGGATACCATGCCCTCAAACATGGTATAGGTTGTGATTAATAAATTAATATTTTCTAGATTGAAAAGATAATTGGTGTCACTAATACGTTATCACAATTTTGTGATAAAATCAAGAAAAATAACACTATAAAATGAAAAAATCATGGCTCAACACTTTTGATGCAATTCATGTCAAGAAAGATAACGTAGCTCAGATTTTAGCATCACCTATTTATCCATGATCTAAGATTCTGGTTTGGAGGCTTTTTTGGTTATGGTACCCTCTACATCAGGCCATTTTGCATTAAAAAATTATCCATTAGTAAAATTAGAGTCAATAAAAGGGATTTATTTTCATGTGCATGTTTTTTTTAAATTTTAGTAGGAAATGTTTACGTCATGATTTATATCAGAGTGTATATGTCAACCATTTTTAACTTTTAAATGGACCTAATGTAGGATGGTTAGGTTATATGTTAAATGATGCAAGCTATGCCATGGTCTTTTTCTAATAGTTATTATAGTTTATTATTTAAATTATATGTATAAAAATTCTAAATAAATTTAAATAATATAAAAATATAAATTATGAATTATATCATTTAAATAAAATACATTAATTATCAATTTTTAATAGCTAATAATTAAATTTAAATATTAGAAAAAAACTTGAATAAAACAAAATATTTATTGTTAAAATAAATTCATAGTAATTATGAACATGGTTTTTTTATTAAACACTTAGAATCATCGATTTTGACATACATGACGTGTGTGTACACAATTGACTTTTTCATACCCTTTCCCTTATCCATTTATCTATCTATTATCTTGGCCAATCTAATTTTATATAAAACATATTCAATATCTCCTTGTTATGTCCCAAAACACTCTAAAATTCCATGTATACCATTACCACTTTCTATATCACTATTTTCTTGACTTTAGATAGTGTTAGCAACATTTAGATGTTAGTGGTAACCATAGCCATCTACTTTTGTCGACAGTGTCCATAGATCCTTAATAAATAGAATTTAAAATTTAAATCTCTCCCTTGGGTCACCCTAGGCATGTTTCACATGTATTTTATGGAGGGGAATGTCAAAGGTTAATTTATAAATCTAAATCAAGTTTAAGGTGTTACTCATTTCAAAATTTCGTTAAGAACCACTTACATATTGAGAAATCTACTTGTACGTCCTTGAGATATTTCCATAAAATCATATACATTCAAAACCTACAAAAGAACAATCCAAAATCCAAGTTTTAACACTAACACAAGGTCAAAGTTTCAGGTTTTCAAGTGTCAAAATCCAAAGAGTTGCATTGCATTCTAGTGGAACACGATTGAACACACACACATATAGGTGGATAACTAAGTACAATTTGAGCACTCTTCAAAGTATTGGAATATAGACATCACTAAACCATTGTGTATGGAATCTTAGGGTTGTCTAACCCATATTTTACCCCATTTATTTTAGGATAATCTTGTATAAAAAGTGGAGCTAGGGTTTTAATGTAAAGAGAGATAAAATCAATATCTATGCCCAAGATTAAGGATAAAAAACACACATAAATAATTTGTAAAGGTAGACATAGTGATTTATGGTTAAAAAGACTAGAAAATATATAGGGATAGAATCGGTAGATATAGTATGATATTGGTCATAATCATTTTTTAAGTTTTTGATAATAACATTCATGTAGGTTTTGATAGTCTTCTTGATCCTAGTGGTCACAAAGCTTACACAGATTGATTTTGAGGATTGTGACATAGGCAGAGAATAATACAATTTATAAAATCAATTATGATTCTTCTATTCCCTCTTTTCTAAGTCATTTCTATATTTATTAACTCCAATTAATTGCTCTATTATATTTAGATCTATAATGTAAATGTCATACCTGGTGCAATCTGAATTTTAGTAGTTTTAGCCCTTTTAGATCTCCAAAATCCAAAATAATTTAAAACATTCTAGTGATCCTGATCATAGTTTTGAGCATTCCAAACCCTAGGTATTTCTCCCTTTTGGTTTCATATTTCCTTCTTATGGTTTCATATGTATCATGAATTAGGGTTTCAAGTCTGATTCATGATTTCCTCTTATTCATCTAAGCAAAACCCTCACATACATTTAATGGATATTGATAGTTTATATTTTTTTTCAAGTAGTGTAAAGTAGCTAAACTCAATGATGGATGTATACCATAATTTATTGATTCCAATTCCTACATAATACCTACATTACAATTTATGCTAGTGGAAAAAACACATACATGTGAAGTTGGAGAGTCAATCAAAGATTATGATAAATATCCAACTCCTAATTTATCACTAAATCAAGAGATATTAAAAGAATCACTTTAAAATTCCGAAGCACAACAAAAAAAAATACCCAATCTTCCTTTATTGGTAAATATAGAAGATCTCAGTCGAGTATTTATATAGGATGATAGTGATGAAAACAATAAAAATGAAATTAAATAAAATATATATGACTATCTCATCTTAAATTTACACCATAGTCCCAAGAGAGAACCATGATGATTCAAACATGGTCAACACTGATAAATTATATGGTTCCCTTCATGTGAAATAGAATATAAAAAAAGTAAATGCATCCATTCCAATAAATTAGGAGCATAGAAATGTAAATATGTATTGTAATATTAATTAATGAGAGGAATATCTCATAGTAAGTGCTCCATTGATATAATATTTTGTGAGATTTAGTATCACTTGACCATAAGAGGCATTACACTTTGCATGGTGTATCAAAAATGATTATCTAATGGGCATGTAAAATTAAATAAAAAATGTATAAATTATAGATACATAACCTTTCATAAAATTTAAATTTACTAGTTTATGAGATAAACCAAGTATTCTATTACAAATGTTACTTGATAAGATTTTGGTTGTTCTACATTACACTTGAATAGAGTTGTGGGTCGATTATCACATCAAGAAGGGAAGTTATTTTAAAATTATCAAATAATAATTGGATGTGAAATATAAATTATATTATTACAAAAAAATATTTATAAATTTAAGGATGAAGTGATCATCACAATAATAAAGTTATAACATTATCCATCAAGGTCATTTTATAATCAAAACTGACACAAAAATTAACTACGTAAAGTGTACAAACATCCACATATGGATCCATGGATTATCTAGGTATATATCAAGGATAATTATTTATAATAGGTTTAGGTTGATGAAGATAAGGGATAAAATGCTTACATAATTCCATTTTTATAAGGTTTGGACCACATGATATATGAATTACAACACATTATGCATTACAATGAATCAATAGGCCAAATTACAGTATTGATTTCTTTTGTACTAAAGGTTACAGACAAATTAATATTTTGTATGTGAACCAAATAGAACTTTCATGCTATGCTTGGATAATAGTGTTTGAAAAATATGAAAGCTACATTTTATACTGAAAATAAGTGCATTAATTCATATTTGAGGGCAATACAATCAAGATTCACCATGATGGAACCAATGAGTACCAAAAGGTCAAGGATTCGAGGACAAGAGAAACACCATTATTTCATTAGATGTTGCATGATCCCTCATATAATATTAAATAAAATAAAATTTGTATACACAATATCTATGAAAGAGTAAAAGTAAGGTAGAATATGATATACGTACTGAGTTATGATAATGTTAATGATGATGACATATGATCATTTCATACAATTTTATATCTAGATATGAGCACTCTATTGCCAGATTCTCCATATGAATTGAGGCATCCCTTGGATTTAATCTTAAGACTATAAAATTCACATATTTAATTTTCAAAATTTTAAAAAAATAAAATATTCAAAAAAATATAAAATGGTACCTCTGCATGACATGATTTTCTAGTTACATGATTGATTGATGTCATTTTAAATTATATGGTATATTACGTATCCATTTTATAATAACATGTTTTTCATGGTATACATGAGTGGGATGTTGGACATACATGTTATAAATGATATCTCAACATGTATATGCACAACATTACTTACACCTAGGGGCTACACATTTACATTGGGGGCATCGTTATATGTGGAGCATCTTGGTACACTTTTTAGGTTATATATATTTTATGACATTATGTTGATTATATTGAGCTACTTGGATTTATTATAGTACTTTTATCTATTATATTATGACATTGATGGATTCTGTGGACTACCATTCCATGTTATATGCATGTTGATGTTGTTGATTATAACATTGTGTGATCATTGATGTATGTTAAAAAAAATTATCATTGATGTGTGTTATGTGGTATGTTCATTGATGTGCGTTACATTATGTGATGATTGATGTGTGTTATCATGTATATTTATATAGGTACATTAATTATATGTTGTCACATCATGCATCAGTTGTGTCAAGAATATTCTAGTCTATTTCATGTCTATGTTATCTATGTCAACGTAGATTCAATTCAAATTCAAGTCATGGTGTGGATTAAGTACTTATGTGCATCATGATCATGACATTATGTGCCAATGTGTCTAATTACATATATGATGGTTGTTAAGCTTGGTGGTGAGATTTATATCATGCATTCTTTTATTGTATGTGATGCCATGATTTTTGTCATGCATCATCCATGTGACTTATTATTGTGTTGTTACTATATGTCTAATTATTATACCTAATTGAAATGATAATTTAATTCCCATTAACCTAGATCACATGTTTTGATGATCAAATTTTTTATGATGACATATATTATCATGTTTACATGTTTTACTTGGTGACATTTTTATATATAACAGATGATGCACATAACTCTTTCTTTTGATATGGGTGATTTTCAGACTTCATCCCTCATATCAAAATGGGGGCATATGATGGACTTATTTTATTGATTTATAAATTATAGATAGTTAGTTCACATGATGAGACATGTCATATCAATTATATGAGACATGTTAAATAAATTGGGTCAAAATATATGATTTAGATAGGTTATATTTAGAATATTGAGAAATATATGGGAAATTTTGAGAAAATTTATCATATTTATCAGATTAAGTAGATTTTAGGATAAATTAAGGCATTAGATCATATTTGGGACATGAATGTTGTTCATGAAAATATTTTTTTGTTTTCTATGATGAGTATTAATTGTACTACATAATCACTTTGGATCTAAACTATGTATACAAAATTTGATTCAAATTTTATTTTTTTCGTATTAACCTATTTTGAGGTTCTACATGTACATACTATTCTATTTCAGGGATCCACATATTAATGTGAATGAATATACTCTAGAGTCATTGTAACTACCATAAGACATACACCCATAAAATACGTAATATTATAAATCAATGAAATTTCTATATTAAAAATCACATAGATTTACCACAAGTATAATGACTACTTCTTTAGATTAAAAATTTTTAGCCTAAATTTTCTCGTATAACAATTACTCCTTTCAACAATTATTGCCTCAACCACTAGCTCTCTATGTTCTTATATATATAATAAAGAGGCTATAAAAGGGTTTGGAGAGTATTTAACTTGAAAAATAATTATATTTTAAATTAGACTTGTAGAACAAGCCTTATTATATATAATACTTTACTATTATTAGTGAAATTCAATCAATTAAATAACTAGATTGATACTCTTCTTTATAATAGTATTATGTAGATAAATGTGCACCACTTAGTGATTATCCATAAATTATATTACAATGAATATTAAAAGTACATCTTAAAAGCATAAAATAGTGTATGAGTAATTAAATACACTAGCATCCACCCTTAATGTGTTCTTTGATAAAGCAAAGGGGGAAGGAATCATTGAACTATCCCTACTTGATGTCACCTTCCTTCAATACCAAACTTTCATTGAGCTGAGAAAGTCATGCCTCAATAAATGTATTTGTGAATATATCTCCAATTGATCATTTATTTAGATAAAATTAAGATCAATGACCTTGTCTTGTATCAGTTTCAAAATATAATGCATATGAATCTCAATGTGTTTTGTGTGTTTGTGCTCCAATGGTTGTGACAGATGTGAATAACACTCAAATCACTGCACCAAATAATTATGGGTTAGGTTTTCAAGAATATTATCTCAAAAAAATTGTGAAAAATCCACATTGAATTATGGACCAACAAAAATGGCTCCATTATACTCAACTTCTATAGTATACAAAGTAATAATATTTTTTATATTGTAATACCAAGTCATAGGACCTACCCCAACATGATAGATGTATATTTTGGTTGACTTATGATTGCCTATATCTCTTACTCAATCATTGTTTGTGTAGCCTACAACTATTGTTTTTCCACCAGTACAAGGAGCAATATTCTTTACTATTTTCCCACTATAAGTGTAACCAACAATGGATACTTTTCTTCTTGACTTGTACTTGATCCCATAATAAGTAATACCATAAACTTAATGTAGAATGCACTTAAAAACCTTCCATTGGTTATCTGGAGGGTCTTGACAAAATTATGATACAAGATTCATAGTAAAATATAGATTGTGACATGTATGAGTCAAGTATATAAGGCTTCACACCAACTACCTATAGAGTGTAGCATTAACCAAAGGAGAAGAACACTTGGTGGAAATATTGTATATTTATTAAAAAAGAGTCAGGCAAACTTGAAGTCTTCCATGTTTAAGCAAATTAATATGCCTTGATCATAATTATATTGATTAAAAAAATTCCTTTCTTAGACTATGAAATTTGAAGACTAAGGAAAAATTGTAACAAACCCAAGTTATTCATCTCAAAATAATTCTTATCTATGTTTTCAAATCATGAATCTAGTTGATGGAATCCCTTGTGATGATAAATTCATCAACATAAAAGACCAAAATCAAGATTTTCCTATCTAGTTTCTTGGTTTAAACTATAGGGTTATGGACTTTGTGTAAAACTAGAATTAATTATAAACATTTCAATCTTTTCACACCAAATTGAGGACCTTGTTTCAATTTATATAAGGAATTTCTCAATTTAGATGGACCCTGGAGGTTGGGACATGTATATTTCTTCATAAAAGTATCCATGTTAAAGGCACTTTTAACTTCAATTTGATGGACTTCTCATTATTTTGGTTTAGCCAAGAAAATTACTATCCTGATGGTATTCATCTTTGATATTGGAGCAAAGGATTCATGGTAATAAATACCTTCAACCTTTGAAAAAACTTTTTATATAAGTAAGGATTTGTATATATCATTGGACCCATATGTTGCATATTTATTTTGATACATCCATTTTCACTTCACTATTTTACTTCCTTTCAGAAGTGGAACTAAGTCCTAAGTGTTTTTCTTATTCAGAGAAAGAAGTTCTTCTAGCATATCTACCTATCATTCAAGATGCTTAGAAGCTTGATGATAAGTCTCTAACTCTTGAGTCACTATCAAGCCAAATTTGTAACATCATACTGATATTATGATATCCTCCTGCATGGATCTCTTGTATTCCATACCAATGCACCAATATCAATGTAAACTATGTGAACTCATTTTGATAGAGGATGTTTTGGTTGTGTAGGGGAGTTTTGGATGACTTCAACTACTAGTGATGGAGAATCTATTTGTCCCCATATGACTCATCATGTAAATTTTAGTGACTTACAAAATGGGAAACATATAAACTACCATTTTATTCATAATAAACATCAAAACTTGTGTTTATATTGATAAAAATTAATGAATGAGGAGGATCAGATGTTAGATCATAATCTTGGAATTATTCACCAAACAATACATCCCACCAATAAATTATTTTAGTGGTGCCTAGAATAAGAAGATGATATGCCTTCACATCTTCATAGTATCCAACAAATATATAAGGGAGTTCATTGCTTTTAATTTTTTTGTGCTTATCATTTAGGATATGTGCCCATTTATTATATCCAAAAATATTTAAATCTAAAACATCAGGCTTAACATCGAACCATTTTTATTCAGGAGTCATATCTTTCACTACTGAGTGGGGAGTGAAATTTGAAATGTAGTTTCACATTGAATTTCCTCTACCCTAAATTGAGGAGGCAAGCCCTTATAATATACCATACAATTGATCATTTCCAAGTCTATGGCTTTTACATTTAGATACACCATTCTCTTGAGGGGTGTATGACATAGTATGTTGAAGTTGAATGCCTATCTATTCACAAAATTTTATCATCTAATTATTGGCAAACTCTCCTCTATTATCTACTCTGAGACACTAAATTTTTATCTCTTACAAGTTTTCAATAAGGGATTTGAAAATATGGAAGTTCACAAAGACTTCACTTTTTTTTTTTAGAGAGTAGACCCATGTTTTACAACATAAAACATCAATGAATGTAAGCACATATTTATGTTTCCAAAAAAACATGTGGGAAGGACATAATATCATTGTGATCCAACTTTAAAGTGTTACTAACCCTCAAATATTTTCCTTTGGGAAATGGATCCCTCTATTTTTTTCCAAGTTCACAACCTAAATAAACTACATCTTTGAAATAAAATATTGACAAACCAATAACCATGTTATGTTCATTAAGTTCCTACAATGAACGATAACTTAGATGACTTAAATGCTCATGTCAAAATTTTACTCAAGTGATTAGCATATGAAATAATGACTTGTGAAGGTTGAGTCAACACAAGTAGTCAAATTTATATTACATTTATCGATGATCAACCATGTTAGTGGCTACAATATAAATTAGCATTTTATATTTTTCATAACAACATCTATAGGTTTAAATCAATGGTTTTGCCTTCACCTAATTGTGTGATCTAATAAATGGATAGGACATTCACAAACAAGTCTATAATGTGGAAAATTTTATTGAATATTTCATTCTCCATATCAATAGACCCTTTATCCTCAATAGTTAGAGGAAAATTTTTTCCCATAGAGAGTTTAGTTGTGTGGCTTATTTAAAATTATGAAGTAGAGAGCCTTCATGCACTATGTGGTGAGAGACTTGTGAATATAATATCCACTCATAAATGGGTGATCTAATTATTGTTGTATAAAGTACAACTCTTCTCTTTAAAGGAGGAAAATGTATTTTTTCATCTCTTCCTCTAGATATGTCATATTCTTGAAACTATGATGTCCAACATGACCTAGTTTACCAAAACAAAATCAACCTTCTTTGTTAATATTTGCATTCATTTTCCCTTTGAGTTTGTCCTAATGATGGGAAGAATTTTATGGGGCTAATTTATTACCCTTATTCTTAGGATTTGATTCACCTTTTTATTTTTTAGGGCCCTTACCTTTGCCTAAATTAGGATATGACTCGCATTAGTATCATTGACTACTAATTTTTACTTCTTAGTATCAACAGGCTAGATGTCACCAATAAAAATTATTTTTTCCTATTCTCATTGAAGTTTCTCATATAAATTATCAACATTTAGTGTCACATATATAATTCCCAAATAATATTGATATGTATAATGTTTTGAAGCAAAGGTTGATTATGGATGATCAAATTTTGATAAAATACTCATAACGAGTTCTTATCAAACTATGTTTCACAATTTTATGGAAGGAGAAGTCTCAAGCATTTTATTTGAATGATAAAATCATTAATTTGAGGATATTTTCTAGATCAAAATCTCTTAGCTCATTTTATAGTTGGCATGTATGGATTTTATTTTGATTCCCAAAAAAATCCTCCAAGACAAGATTTTTTTTAGTGGTAAATCTTTGTTAATCTATGAATTTTCCATTTTTTGAAGTTGGCATTTGGTGATTTTTGTGGAGAGGCTGACAGGATGGGATCACCTAAATTTTTGGGGTCAAAGTTAATTTTTAGGAGAGGTTTGCCTACATTTGAATGCAAATTTCCTCATATAAATGTAGTTCATCAGTACATCAAAATCCAATCTTGATGAATTTGCCATATACAGTCAGGTGGACGCTGACAAAAAACTGATTCTATGCAGTGTAAACCCAAAGACACTAGGTGGGCACCCACAATATATCCATTGGTGGATGTCCATAAATTGTCAAAGGATTCCCATGTGCTATTGATGGATACCCATAGTAATGAAGGAAAAAATTGGATGACCATAGTTTGATGACATCCACCAATATATAGCAGATGTTGGTATGTTATGGGAGGATGCTCATCGATATATTATGGGCATCCTCTTGTGTATTATAGGTGTCTACCTACATGTTGCGAGTATATACCTACATGTTTTAGGCATCCATCTATGTATTTTGGATGTCCACCTACATTTTTTAATTATCTACATGTGATACTTTTATGGTCACCCATAATAAGTAGGTGACCACTTATGGATTATTGGCAGATAACATTGTGAGGGTGTTTGCATGCATATTGAGGGCATCCACCTACGTGTTGTGGATGTCTACTTGAATATTATGGGTGTTTTCCCATGATATGCCTACAAATACCTATGATAAGTAGGTTATCACCTATGGATTATCAATGGATGTTATAGTGATGGTGTCTGCCATATGTAAACTGTTGGCAGATACCAATGATCTCTAGGTATCCACCATTGGTAGTGTCCATGCATGTGGGATAATTATCCTACATGCATGTCTGAGAAACCTCTCTCAAGAGAGAATCACTATAAAAATTAATATTAACATGTTCTCTTCATAAAATAACATTGTGAGCACATAGCATTGTGGTTACCCACACTTTGTAGCTATGCAACGTATCATGTCAGTGTTCACCAACGTGATGTGGACATTTTTTTGTGATGTATGGGAAATCCTAATGCATGGTGTGTGGTAAGATAATATATTTAAACTATAATTATAATTAAATAAATTTATAATTATTCTTCTTTCAAACCTTTCAATTTAATAAAAATCATAATTTACAAAATAGAGTAACCAATATATGCATAACCATTTTTTTCACTTTTAGCATCCATCGGCATGTAGCTAGCATCCATCTATATTATGCAGATAGCCATCAGCATGTACCTAGCATCTATCTACATCTTGTATCATTCACCTACATAATTTTCTTTGTGGCATCACATGATTCACCTGTGCATCTATACACCTTCTAAAATTATTTAACACCATTACGAATCTGATTCACCTAGGGACCTCCACATATTTTTTTTAGGGCCCACTAAACCGAACCCTACTCCAAGATAGTCTAAACTTCATTACGTAACAATTTTATCTAAAATTTAAACTTTAATTTAGGGGGCATTGATTAACCTATGAGACCTTTGGCTTCATCAATAAAATGATTTGTTTCTAAAGGGCAAAAGGAACAATTTATTCACCTATCGTCATGACATAAATACCCTTACTAATTATTACATCAATGATCTACCATTCCAAAATTAAGTAGTTTAAACATGAATAATTACCTTTTTCATCCATGCTATATCATATAAAATTATTGTAAGTAAAAAAATTTAATTGGATCAAAAGTTATCTCATATTTTTGTTTTATGCCAAACACACCTTTTACACTACCCTTTCGCTATTCTATTTTTAAAATGAATATGAAAATAGATTTATAAATGAAAATTGAAAAAAGAATTATGTACTTTAACTAAATAGGATTATGATATTGTAACTGAACAAGAATTATAGATATCAATAGTGATATGTAAATAGTGTACAAAACTTTTAAATATACCCAATCTTTCTCAAAATTTACTAAGTTGGGCGTGTTTGACTTTTAGGATCTCTAATACACTAATCCCAAGCATAAATAATGAAAATGACCCAAATGGAACTGACTAAGGAGGTTTCCATTATTACCTTAGACACATTATCCCATCTTCAGGTACGTAAAGAATAAATTCTTATGGCTAACCATTTACCAGTGCACCACAAAATTAAATGGCCAAAAGGCTTCTTATTGGAAAAAATAAAAAAAATCCTTGGCACTTCCTATTTACCATGAGGTACGTAAAGCTATAATATGTATACATTATTTTTTAATGGCTTGACTATTTGGGCTTAAGCCCTTACTTCATAGATGATAGCCACCACTTGTCCCAAAATAATAGCTTTCTATAACTTTCAGAACATAGTTCTAACCTAAGGTATTTCTACTTAAAAAATGCAAGTCCAAAGAACTTAGAATATATTAAAACTATTAGAGATTTAGAATTAGAATAAGATAAAATTTCTTAAAAACACACAATATAATTTCATGTAGAAACTCAACCTGACTAAAAACATTTTTATTTTGGCACATGTATCAAGGATGTTAAAACTTTTGCATAGACACTAAATTTATACCTAACACAGAAGGAATGTTTTATGTAGAGTAAAATATCTACTTCTTAGTAAATTTTTAGATCAAGCAGATCACTTTTGTTTTTTACATCATTTATGAAGTAGTAAAAAATTCTCTTACAACCATACCCCCCCCCACCTCCCACCCCTACCTTGAAATTATGATCATGGGTTGTTCAAGATGTCAAATCATCACTTGATGTAAAAGGATAGTTTATTGTAAAGGCTAAGAAATACCTTTTCATAAATTTTCATTTCAAATGGAGTGCTTATATTTTTTTCAAACCCTTAGTACCCCACTATATTCACCAATTTATAATCAACCAAGATCCTTTAAAAGTGAGGTGAGAATATAAGATTGGGTGTCTATAGTATACAACTAAAATTTAGGATTGAAAGTCAAATTTTATAAAAAAATATAAAACTATAAATTTAAAAAATATACCTATTGTGGACATGAAAACAAAATATCTATATGCTCCAAAGAACCACATTACAAGAGGTGAAGATTTTATAGCTCTAATACCATATTTAAGGATGGATATACTCTATAATTTTGGTAAATATCATAATACATGCAATATTATAAATCAATGAAAGCTTTAAATAAAAATAATGCATAGGTTTACCGTAAACAACATGACTACCTCTTTAAATTAGAAAGCTCTGGCCTAAATTCATCAGTATAAAAATAATTCTCTTCCATAATGATTGTATCAATCAATAAATCTGTATACTCTTATGTATATAATAGAGAGGCTAAGGATAAGGTTTAGAGATTAATTAACTTGAATAATAATTATACTTTAAAATCATAATTGTAGAACAAGTCTTTTTGGAGATAGCATTTTACTATTAATTGCAAAAACCAATCAAGTCAATAACTTTATTAATACTCTTTTATAATAATAGAATGTAGATAAGTGTGCACCAATTAGTGATTATACATGAATTATATTATAATTACTATTAAAAGTGCATCTTGAAACCATATAATAATGTATGAGTATTTAAATACACTAACACCACCTTTGCATACAAACTTGTTTTAGGGTTCAACAAAAAGAGTTGTGATAGTTTGACTAATGTGGTTAATATTTTGAGTAACTCAACTAGCACTCCTACACCTCCAATGAGGGTTGAGGCATTTATACTTATAGACAAATTTTTTAAGTATAAAATTTTATTAGGTAATTATCACCCCATGACATTCTCCAAATAAGTTTAAATGGTAATGTGGGTCATGTACTCACAGGTGTATTTATTACTTGAATTTTTTAATTTCATTTATTTCAATTATCTATATTACTTCAAATTTTATATCATGAGTGATCATGTATTTGTACAAGTTTATATGCAATTTTTGTATGGAGTAAGTTTTAAATCTAGGTGCATACTTTTTAACATAAAGTGTGATTAGACACAAGTATGAAATTTATTTCTTTTATCATTTTAATATAGCATTTTCAATACTGAACTAAAAGGGGAGTATTTATATACACATAAAATTTGTATTAGACACTTATAAATCATCATTTTTAAGTACCTATGACATACATGACTTGTGCATACACATATGACTCTTGTACACCATTTCACTTATTTTTCTATCTATCTATTGTCTTGGCCAATCCAATTTTCTATCTCACATATTCATGATCTCCCTAATATATGTTAGAATGATCTAAAATCCCAAGCAAATTGTTACCACTTTCCAAATCACTATTTTTCCTTCTCTAGACAGTGTCAAAAATAGTTGGATAATAGTGGTTACCATAGGTGTTTGACTTTATTGATAGTGTCCATGGATCCTTAATATCCAATTTTTAAATTCAAATATTTTCCTTGGGTCATCTTAAGCACATTTCATATGTCAGTTATGGAGGGTAATATCAAAGAGTCATCTATAAATAAAAATCAAGCCTAAGGTCTTACTCACTTGGAAATTACATTGATAACCACTTGCACATTACAAGATATACTTGTACATTCTTAATATATTTCCATAATAGCATGTAGATGGAATAGTCCAAAATCCAAGTCTAAACACTAATACAAGGTTAAATTTTTACATTATCAAGTGTTAAATTTCAAATACTCATATTGCATTCTAGTGGAACATTATTTTGCACATAAACACACATAGGTGAGATAACTACATGTGTTTTCATCCCTCTTCGAAGTATTGGAATGTATAAAATGTTAAACCACTTAGCAAGGAGTGGTTGGGCTATCCAACCCATATTTAATCCAATTTTTTTAGGTCAAGCTTGTGTCAAAAGTGGAGACAAGGGTTTAAATAAAATATTTAAGATTTATGATCTACACATAGGACCAAGGATCAAAAAACACAAATAAATCATCTACAAATGTAGGTGCAACAATTTTTAAAAGAATGCACTAAAAATATATATAAAGATAGTATCCGTAGATAGAGGTTAGTATTAAAATTTGTAGGTATCTGATATTTAGCCAACAACATACATGAATGTTTTGACATATTTTTCCTAATTCAAGTATTCAAAAATCTTACATAGGGTTATTTTGATGAATGTGACTCTGGCAGTGAGCAACACACTTCATAAAATAAACTAAGTGCCTTTATTTCCTCTTTGCTAAGTCATTTATATATTTAGTAAATGCAATCAATCTCTATGTTACATTCATATTTGTATGGTAAATTATATATTTGGTGCAATCTAAATTTCAATAGATTTGGTCTATTTAAATATCCTAAATCCAAAACAAATTAAAATAATTACTGTAAGTTTTTACAACCATTGCCATAAAAAAGTAAAACTAAAATTATCAAATAATAGTTTATAAAATATTTTAAAGAAATCATCCCATCACATTAAATTAAAAAAATATTTCTAATATTTATCATCATCATCGCCAACATACCCACCACCATCTTCCTCACCCTCATTATCATTGTTGTCCTCATCCTCATACAAAAAAATATCTCTTTACAACCTAGAAAATAATTGTAATTTTATAAAAAAGATTAAAAAAATGAAATATAATAATATTATAAATAGTATACACATCAAGGCAAAATTTGAGAGGCACCCATCTTCCCTACATAACAACTAAATAAAAATAATTGGACTATTGTTTTTAAATACATAATCTAATTTTAAATTTATTTACTCAAATTAAATATCGTTAAAACATTATCTTAAATTCTTAACTTAATATTTAAATAATAATTTTACAAATTTAATTAATTTATGCTCATTTGGATGTCTTTTACAATGTCTATGTATCTTAGAAGTGTTTCCCAATCTTCCTCCATTTCCACCTGTATGTGATCATCAAGTGGTGGGATTTTAAAGTTTGCTTGCTGAAATGATAGAAGCAATTAAAACTAAATAACAAAGAATAAAAAATTAGTAACGTTTAAAAATTTAGTTATATATGTCATGTTGATATATTATCGTAAGTTATTATTTTAACGGTGTTGAACATATTCTTCAGTTGGTTTACATTTAAATACCTTATGTTGTAAAAAATAGTAGACAAAATTACATTAGTCATTCAACAATAAATACAATTTAAATTTAAAATAAAACATTCAAAATAAAGAGAATAAATATAAAATGTACAAACTCTAAAATCTCTCCTTTAATGCTTTTTTGGTATGTGCAATGAGTAACATGGTTCACTTGAATCCTTTTTTTTTTTGTGGCCTTGAGATACCCACATTTTTTATTTCCATGTGACCCTTTTTTCATTTCCCTCCCATTTTTCAATCATATTTTTCCACCCTTATTTGGTATAATAGGTAGTGCACATATACTTCCATTGGGATATTTTATTTTATTTTATTTTTTGTAGTTTGCATTCCTCACCTTTCTCAAATCATCCCCCATATACATATTAGTCTTACTCTCAATGAGATTTGACTTGTATTCATTTAACAAGAGGTTAAATGCTCATTTTTTTGTCTTCTTTGTAGAAAATAGGCCAATTAATGTAGGTTAATGATTTTGTATCAAAAATATGTGTTATCACATGGTTAATATGATCCAAAATGCATTCAAAATTTAAATCTCTCCAAATATCCCTTACCTCGTTGAACCAAATGGACATGTTAGTAGTTTCATAGAAGAATAGATGGTACTCATTAGACATTCTAGTAGGTCAATTAGGAGTGGATAGGAAAATATTATGGGTGTGAAGAGGTATGTCATAATTAATTTGTACATCCTTTGTATCTCTCTCCCTCTTGGTTTCCAAACCACATGGTCTAAAAAACTTACCCCAAAATTTCTTCATTCTCTTTCCAACTGGATATGTTTCCTCTAATTTGGAAAGAGTTTGAGGATTCTTCTACAAGTACATTATAATTGTACCCTCAAGCTAAATAAATAAATAATTAAATAATATTAATAATAATAAATGTAAAAGAAATAATAATTATGTTTCAAAATTAAAATATTCAGTTACGAGATTTTCCTCCTTTAAACGAGATTTTCCTCATATGGTAGTTGATCTGGTAGTTCACTTTATTTATATTCCCCTTTTTCCTCATTTATATTTTCTTTTCCTGCAATTGGGTTTTAATATTTATTGGTGGAATAAACTAACAATGATAGATACTTGGGAATGAAAAGACACTAAGATGTACAACCAAAATGTTCCTCTAGCCCCTTCTGTGTTTCTAGGAAAATAATGGAATGAATGAATATGATTTTCTCCTCTTTTGTGGTTCTACCTAATGTAAGTCTTAATTTAATTGCCTTTAACATTGCAGCAAAGGTATAAATGATACCTATGTTACAGATTGTGTCATCAGGAAGTTAATTTATTATTCCTTTTTAATTTGTTAAATAAAAACATGTTATTTTTTTAATTGGGTCCATTTTCCTTATAATTATTACCAAAAATACATTATAAATGACATGTCATTAGGTTTTTGACTACTTATGGAGGTCATCTTAAATGGCTTAAAAAATTTCGGAATTAAAATTCCACAAAAAGTAATATAATATGTTAACCATTAAGATATTAACTTATAGAACATGTTAAAAATATGCTTGTGTTAAATATGACTAAAGATTTTTAGGTAAACCCCTTGTCTAAATTTGATACACAAACCTAAACCTATTTAGTCACAATATTACTTTAATAACATAACACGTTTCAAAAATGGATCAATCGAGCTAGGTTTTTAATATAAAAAATGATAGACAATACATTTTGTGGCACATATTAGATTGATATATTTTTCATTTATTTTATTATGTTTTTTCATGTATTTTAATTTTTAATTATTGTTCACATTCTATAATTTTTATTTTTAACTACTAATTAAATTATATTTTAAAAATGTTTAGTAGATAACAAAAAAAGTCTCCATAACTTTATACAATACAAAATATAATGATAAGAGCATAATACAACATATGCACAAAAATGATTGATAGAAGAGAAAAATATTGGAAATATATCACTAAGCCACTTTGAAGTGGCAACCTCCATAATTTAAAAATAAGAACAAAATTCATAATATGATGATCTACAACTAGCTAATATGTCTTATATGTACCCTAATTAGGCTATAGATACTCTATAAGCCAACCCTAATAACAATATGAAGATATATAAATTATCATATTATTATGAAGAAAATCAAATGTTATCATTATCATCATCACTGTAGCTTCGACGCTTCAAAAAACTTTCATCATCCCAAGAGTAGTGTTCCTAAGAATCATCTTCATCTTCTTCTTGGGACTCATATGACAAGTTACAATCATTATGTTGAAAGAGGGTGAATTAGTTCCTTATCTTCTTTTGTATTCGCCTTTGACTTGTCATCACCATCCCCATCTTCCTCATCTTCATGGTATTTTTCTTGCATCAATTTATCATCCTTGACGCCTTAATATCTAGCATCAATCTCATGCCTAACTTATCATAAATTAACCTCTATTTTCATTATTGCTAGTTGTTTATTAGTAGCTTCTTTTTCTCTTTGGTCCTCACTTTCTATAACTTTTTTTAAGAGGGACATAATTTATTCGATAAATAAAATCAATGTAATAATGAATAACTAAAATTTGAATAAGATGATGTTGGTATTAAATTTTCTAAATTTTGAAGGGTTTAAATATAGAAAGTTTGAATTGAGACTTTCAAAAGAGTACTTGAAATCACCTATAAAGTACAATATTTTTCATATCAATCAACTTACATCACTTAAATTGCAGGTGATTACACATCTACTAGTACGTATAAATCAGTTCATTATTCTCTCAAAGGATCTAATATCATTATTACACCATCAAATTACATGCCAATTTTCCATATTTGTCTATGAAGTCATACTTTAGATTTTTACAACTATCACCATGTACAACTCAGATTGGAGGTGACTGTAGACATCCAAATCCTAACACCATTTGTGATGAAATTGTTAATCTTACTCGAATTGCACTCAAATGCACATTTTAGGCTAAAATCCATAAAACACCCTAAATGGTTTGAACTTATCATTTACAAGTGTTGATTTAGGTCAAAGTATCCCTAAATAGGGCAATGCATTTTATGGGCCAGCTAATTTTGATCAAATCATTTTGAGTCAAAATGCCAATTTTACAGTTGGGTGCCCTAGATTGGTCTTTTCTATCAAATCTCTTGCACAAGACATGTGCCCTTGTTATTTGGTGTTGACAACATCCTAAATGGGATGCCAGATCCAATGCATCTAACATCACCTTCCAATTCTTCTCAAGTCAAATTATGACCTAGTAATATGACTTTTTGACCATTTTGATTAATTGAGGGCCAATTTCTAAATAATTGTATAAATATTGATTAACCTTGTTTAAGGATAATTGATCCAAATCAATATCTTAAGTGGATTTTCAATGAGAGTTATTGAATATTTCTTTTTGGAAATTAATTTCTATTAACTACATCATCAAGTGACATCATTTCTTAAGAAGACATCTCTAGGCCATAAATGCCATAAATATCAGGATTATGGGTCTCCCACACCTCATTAAGACCCTTTATGCCTATTCAATGCTCGTATATCTGAAATATTGATGAGCTTATTTATGATTTTTAATTACATAATTGAATTAATCATTAGCCACACATCTCAATATTGAGATGGATGGTTTAGGTTGATTTTGATCAATCTCAAAAATCTATAAATAGAGAGGCCATGAACATCATTTTTCAGCTTGATTTGTGCAAAGTTATTATGCTAAATTATATCCACAATCATCTGCATTTGACCATTGATTTTAGTTGAAAGCTTCATTGATAGGCTACTTTAGTGATTCCAAATCATAAACCTATGTTTTATAAAGAGTTCTTGAGACATTGGAGGAGTTGGCCACCATTGTTGTTGAAGACAAGAGCTCTTGATCAAGGGAGAACATGCTCTTGAGCCGCATTGGTATGGTGAATCCATTTGGGATGGTAATATGATGTTTCTTTCTTTAATTTTTTTCTTGTTATCCTTTATAATTCCCACATGAATATATAGGCTTAATTCAGTTTGTGCTTATTCATTCTTCCTTTGATTTATTAGACTAATGTTTGACAAATTGTGTTATGTAATCTTCTCTACATTTTGGCATGCCCGATGGGACCATAACCCACAAAGCCTCTACAATCAACTCACTAATATTTTACATGCATGATCTTGGATTTAGATGCCCAAAAGAGTGAAAATTTAGCTTAAAATTCTATTTTCTTGATAATCACATTTTTGGTTTTTAGAAACCTCAGTTTTGCTCTCTAGAACGATATCGTTGTTACATAGTTACAATTTTTTGTAAATGAATTTTTCATTCACTAAATATCAATTTCATGGACTTGAGTAGTGATGTTATTGTCTAGACCTATGATATCATCCTTCTAGGTAGTGATATCATTCTTTTGGGTAGTGATATCTCTCTTTTGGGCAGCGATCTCATCATTTTGGGTAGTGATTATGAATAACAACAATTTCATCATCTGAACAATGATTTTGTATTTTATGTGTTTTCTTTCTACAAAAAACAATATTGTATCACCCAAAAATAGTTATATCATCATCTGGTCCATCAATTTCATTTGAAATAACAATATTACATTTTTTTATGTTTTTATATCTAACAATGGTAATTTTGTAGGAAAAAGTAATATTGACTGGGTAATTTTGATTTTGTAATAGAGACCTCAAATTTCAAAGTTGTTCTTTCAATTTACAAATTAGCTTCAAAGCTAAAGGATACCAATATCAAGCTTTGGAATTTGATAAAAACATATTTTAGACCATATTTTTCATGCTTTTAAAATGAACTAAGAACTTTGGTTTAGTACTTAATGAAGCATTTATGTGCTTAAGATGAATTTTTGATAGTTAGACTTTTAAAGTTGTAACTTAAGACCAAGGGTTCCAAACAACACCACTCAATCTTTCAAATTGGTACTTAAAAATTGTTTGAAGTAGTTTTTATTTAGAAAAGAGAGGGATGTCACATGTATGTTCTTCCACTTGTCCCCTTTAAGGAACCCTTGGAATCAAAAGTGCCCATCCTTATTAAAAAAAGCCTAGTCCAAGGCTTAGAAATAATGTTGTCTAAAGCACTCCCTAAAAACTCACAATAGTTTGGGTGATCTTGAAAATGACCCTAAAGTCTTTCTATTTTATGTCTTTTATGTTATTACATCTTGGCTTGTGAGGGGGACTTCATTACCTCTCATGAGTTATTTAGGGAAGCTTTGACCCAGGGTTTCATCTCTTGGCATTGACTTCATCCACTCCCACTAGGATCAAAGGTTTTAGTAGTTAAACCACCTTCTAGTGCTGGAGTTACACATGGGACATATTTGCACTTTGGACATCACACTACACTGAGCAAATGATGGATGTAGTGGTTGAGAAAAGGGAAAGACCTTTTTGCAACAAGCTAAGTGCCACAGACACCCAATTATGTGCTTTCCTTTTGCATCATGACGTGAAAGTCATTATTTAGTTAAATCATGTAAAAACATTTAAAAAGTTATTAGTTTAGTTAGCCCCACATTACCATACCCTTGTTAAGATTTGGATGATTATACTTAGTGTATTTTAGCCATTTTTGATTGGTATGTTTTGAGACTAAAACTTGTTTGTTTATTTATAAACCATGTCAAAATCAATTTGTTTATATGCCACTCTTTTATTTAAAAAGGAATTATGCTATCCATTTTACACCATAGTTGTGCCTTGAAATTTTTTTCTAAACATGTTTGTGGGTATGCCATTTGGACCTCATTTATGTGCCATCATGTTGTTCACTTTTGTCTAGCTTGTTTGGTCCAATCCAATCTTCAATGTTGCATTTTCAATTAACCTGGTCAAGTTTAGATCCAAACATTGATTGATATTTGTTTAGAGCTTAATTTATGGGGATTATACATAGATCTTTCTCTTTTGTGTTACATAACTTTGGTTAGATGATTACTCAAAATTGAAGACTATTGATTGTTTGTTTGTTTAAGCACCTATCCTCATCATTGTGTATGCCTTTATTTTGGAGAACACAACCTTTATCCAAAATCCTTTGATGTTAGACATTTAATTTTAGGTTTTTTTATGCCAAATCTTGGCACAAACCATTTTGAGATATATCTCCACCCTTTCAACCAAGGTTGAATCTTTTATCTTTTGGGCATCACTTTTTAGAGTTTGCAAAACTCTAAGCCTTTTATTTTCAGAGCTTTCTTCATTAAATGTGGATATGTCTAGTTACACTTATAGTGGAGTCATGAATAATCCAAATTGTGATAGAATGGTCACATGAAATGACTTTTATGACTTTAGTCAAGACCCTAATGGTGATAATATGGTTTGTGAGATAGATTTCTATCCACCTCATAAAAATCAATCATGGGAACACAATCAAGATCCAACTTATGATCCAACTTGAGAATAGGATGATTAGGTTTATCAAGAAGACTTAGATGTTTTGGCTTATGTAAGAAACTAAACTAAGAATCATCTAGTCATTACCATTTTAGGACCTCCTCTTTTGGTTTGCACAGGAAGCCAAACGAAGAAGTGTCTGATCATTACCATTTTAAGACCTCCTCCTTTGGTTTGCATAGGCAACCAAACTAAGAAGTAGCCAGTTATTACCATTTTTATCCCATTACCAATTTTTGATGAACCTATTATGGAAGAACCTCTATATCATGAACTAATTATTTTGATCCCTTCTTTAATAGTCTAATTTTTGGAGAGTCCATTATTGAACCACAAACCATTATTCTTACTAAACCAAATCTTCCCCACTTTAGAAATGTTGTGCTGATATTTGAGCCAAAACAAGAACCATTACCTCTCTAAGAACCATCTTATGAGGATCTAAATGTGTTCAAAGTTTGTTATTTTATAACCAATTGTGAACCAAAACCAAAATTTTATTATTAAAACACCCATTTATGACAAGTCAGCCTATGATAAGTTACCTAGTCATATGTTACCTATATTTAAAGAACCTCACCTCCTTTATAGTCTAGTCTTGGTAGAGTTATCTCTTGATATTTTCCCACTCATTGAGGAGTCTCACTTTGATAGACATTATTTTTTTGAGACATCCCTTGAGTAATTCCCTCTCTTTGAGGGGCTTCACTTAGACAAGAAAGTCTATGTTGAACCCTTCCAAGATGAATCAATCTTTATTGATCCCATTATGCCATCATAGGCCATTACTTGTCAAACATTTAGCATTTAATAGAATATTATCAAAACAACCATATCGGATGAAGAATTAGAATTACAGTCAAGTTATATTTTTGAATCAGCATTGGATTTAGCATCAAAAATAGAATCAATATCAATTGCAACATTGTATGTAGAGTCCCTTTCTTTGAAATCAAATTCATAAACAAATTATAGTCATGATTTTTACAACATTGGTTATAATTTCCTTATAGATCAATTTGAATATATTTTTGATCCTTCTATGGTTTTTTAGGATGATTACTTTAGCATCGACATAAGTTTTAGTATTTTCTATGAAGATTATGATACCTTTCATCATCCTAACATTATTCCCACCCAATATAGCCATTATATTGGCATTCCACCTCCCACAAACATTGATTGTCACCAACAGAATCACACTTTGTTGAACTACATCCATGGTGACAGATGATTTGTAGAATGTCAGTGAGGTCAAGACCAAATTCATGTAGAAGAAGAAAAATATCCTAGTGAAACCTTTTTGGAGGTACTAGGGGATGATCAAAGTTTAAACTCAACATCTTCTAGTTAAACCTTTTTGTAGGCACTAGAAGATAATCAAAGTCAAATGTTATCATCTCTTTGGTAAACCTTCTCAGAGGCACTATGGGATGATCAGAATAAATTCATTGGTGAAAACCTCATCAAGGCACCAATAGCTGAGCACATAAGTTATTTACTATTTACTAAAGATATTATTCAAGATCAAATAAAAATAGCTTCTAATCTATAGCATAATCAGATGGTACCTACTCTCAAGATCAATTAATAGAACAATCTAATTGAGAGCATCTTCAAAGGTCTTCGAACCCACCACAACCAAAATTATGTTGAATCTAGTATCGGCAACATTGCATGTGATTAAAAGTATTGATCTTCATTTGTTTCCCTTTCATTATACATTCCATTATCACCCACCCATTTATTGCCCATTTATATCATTTATCACTAGCATCACTTTCTTTTACATAGGTTATAAGGATATCTTGTCTCAATGTTTGAAAGAAGCAAAATCAATTATCAATGAAGATCATAAACACATTATTGAGATCCAAATTGGCAACAAGTTCTTAATAGAGAAAATATATCAAAATGGAATTAGATATCAATTTTTCTAACTAATCATTCTGTTGTCTCATATATTGACTAAGATATGCATCTCCTTATCAGCAAGAGCAACAGAACCATTTTTCACTTTTCCAATTACCATTTGCCATTATCATACCTCATCTTTTGGGGACAACCCTATAGACCCTTTTTAGGAATTACTATACCATTTTAATCCATGAACCATGCCATTTGAACTATATTAACTTGGGGTCCCTTGGGACTATGTAGGTAGCACTCAATTTCTATTGAGGTCATCTCAGTCACCCCCTTTTCCATGCTCTAGCCATTTTGTGAGCAATTGTTAAGTTTGAATGATCTTGCCATTTTTTGAGAAACTTAAGCAATGCTCTCACCATTTTTTAAGTAACCTAAGTAATGCTTTCACTATTTTATAAAAAATCTAAGCCAATCATCACTTGGAGCAACTTTGTTGCCTCTATAACCAATTATCTTCTGATCATTTCATTATACCATTTTTTACTATTGTCTAAAGCCTGATTTTATTCATCTTACTGATTTCATTTTGATCTTGGTTCATCCTACACTTTTTATGAGGGGATTTTGATCCAATTTCAATAATTTTAAAATTTTGTGTTTAATGATAGTCTATGGCAATAGTGTGACATTTGATCTGGCAAGTTATCTTTCATATATCATCTTATTTGGTATCATTGATTATAAGCACCTATGGGAAAATCAATATTATTTTGGTAACCCTGATTATAACTGCGTTTGGGTAAATTAAAATTTATGACATTGTTTCAGGTTGATTCTAATCAATCTCAAAAATTTATAAATATAGAGGCCATGAACATCATTTTTAAGATTGATTTATGCAAAGTTATTATGTTGAATTATCTCCACAATCCTTTGTTTTTTACCATTGATTTTAGTTTCAAGCTTCATTGATAGGCTAGTTTAGTGATTCCAAATCATGAGCCTAGATTTTACAAAGAGTTCTTAAGACATTGGATGAGTTGGCCACCATTGTTGTTGAATACAAGAGCTCTTGATCAAGGGAGAACATGATTTTGAGATGCATTGGTATGGTGAAGCCATTTGGGAAGGTAATATGATGTTACTTTCTTTCATTTGTTTCTTACTATCTTTTTTAATTCCCACATGAATAGATAGGCTTAATTCACTTTGTTCTTATGCATTCTTCCTTTGATTTATTGGAATAATGTTGTACTAATCATGTTATTTAATCCTCTCAACAGTGACTACACATCTTCTAATACATATAAATAAATTCATCATTCTTTGAGAATGTCTAATATTAGTACTATGTCATCAAAGTACAATCTGATTTTCCATATCCTTCTATGTAGTCATACTTGAGATTCTTATGAGAATCACCCATGTACAACTCAATTTTGAGGTGACTACACATTTCTAGTAATGTATAAATGAGTTCATCATTATTTAAGAATATCTAATTTTAGTATTGCACCAACAAAATACAAGTTTATTTTTCATACTTTATTATGCAATCATACTTGAGATACTTGTAAAAATCACCCTATGGAAATCATATTGGAGATGACTACACTTTTCTAGTACGTATAAATCAGTTCATCATTCTCTGAGAATATCTAAATCATTACTGCACTATCAAAGTATAATCTAATTTTCCATATATGTCTATGCAGTCATACTTAATATTCTTACATTAATCACCCTATACAACTCAAATTGGAGGTGACTAAACATCTCCCGGTATGTATAAATCAGTTCATCATTTTCTAAGAATATATAATATCAATATTGCACCATCAATACACCAACTAATTTTACATATCCATCTATGCAATCATAATTAATATTTTCACAATAATCACCATGTGTAAATTGATTGGAAGTGACTACACACATATTGGTATGTATAGGTCATTTCATTATTATTTGAGAAGATCTAATATCATTAATGCATAATTAAATTACAAGTTGGTATTTCATATCCATATATGTAGTTATATTTAATATTCTCATGAAAATCACCCTACACAACTCAAATTGGAGGTGATTTCATATATGTTATCACATATAAATTAGTTCATCATTCTTTGAGACTATCTATCAGTATATATCCATCTATATCATGAAGGGTTTTAGTTGCATGTAATTCATAAATTCAAATTCCAATCTTATGACATCACCTTTCAATACAATTCTTCAATATCCTCTAATCTTAATAATGGAAAAATAAGTTCTTGAAGACAATCCAAAAAATATATTAAGATTAGAATGATGACAAATATGATAATTACTTAATGAGGTGCATCCTAGGAAGGGGCATGTTTAGCTATGCCAAAAACATATATGGATGCCATTCAAATGCAACACAATGGATATCCTAACCTATACCAATCATCATCATCATCATCATGTAACCCCATGAGCCATAGTGAGGATTATATTCATGTGAATCATCAAGACAATGTAGATATTACTCTAGCTCATAAGGGGTGGACTTTTTTACAACAATGACTTATAGGGCGACCATTCAATTATAACCCAATTAATAGATGTTATTTTAAAAATAAACAATTTGAATTAGAGTAATTATTTAAGGAGAATTTGGGGATAACTTTTATCTACATTGTGAAGATAATAATTTGTGATTTATGAACAAGATATATGTATGTGTTTGTATGTGTGTGATTTTGATAATTTCCTAGTATTATGTGTTACAATTTGCAGTAATGGTTATAATTTGATATTTGATTTCTTCATTACAATTATTAAAAGTTAGGAAAAGTAAATTTGGTATTTTTACCTTAAGTGGTGCATTTTTTATCAATGGTTGTGTCAGAAATAAGTAATTATATTTTTGAACCATTTTATTTGTTTTTTGACATCCATATATTTAACATTTTTTTTATTTTTTAATGGATAATTAGGTCACTTACATAAAATCATATCATATGTTTGGGGCATTGGAAAAATTATGAGCACATGTCCAAAAATATTCAAAATGAGCTTTCATTTTTCTTATTTCATTAATGAAAGATGTGCAAATTGTACAAGATAATACATATAAAAATATGGGGGAAGGATATCCTATAATATATCTAAATTACTAATAGTGGTATATATAAAATTAATAAATAAATAAAATAAATAGGTTGGTGACTTGAGGGAATACATCCAATAAATCACAAAAAAAAAAATATTATGTTTTGATAAAGTTATAGGTGAGAGAGACCACCAACATTCTAAAAATAATCTACATTGAATGGTATAAACAAGCTATAATGAAATGGAAATAAAGTAATGTAAAATTAGGAGTACAAGGCTTGATCCACCTCCATTGAATAGTCTTTATCATCCCTCTAGATTAAATAGCTTGTAATTTCATGAGAAAATGAGGGAGCCAAAAGAAAAAGAAAAAGATAGAGGAACTAACGATAGCATTGTTAAAGGAGGAACAAACCTCTGCCTCTATTGACTACACTATGTCCCGCTAGATCATATGGTTTATTTAAATGGATGAAATGAATAGGGAGTTAAAGGAATAAAAATCCACTTAACATTTGAACTTATATCAACATTTTCATATTGTAATAGATATTCAACATCAAACATTGGTAGAGCAATATTTCCTACTCATACATTCCCAAGATATGCATAAACAATAAGGGTCCTCCTTTCTCTCAGCTAAGGAACAATGTAAATTTTGAATGTGACTTTGATCTCCTTATAAACATTTCTAATTTCCATTTCTAGTGTTCTAGTGTAGTGACTTGTAATTAGTCCATCAATCGTACCACTCATATATAAGTTTATCATGCTCAATTGACTCCTACATAGATTAAACTAATTGGGATGGAGTACATGAATATATTTTAGTCATGTTCCAATTGAGTTCAATTTTAAGTTATACAAGACCACATCCTTACATGTTCTCAAATATATGACTTAATTTTATAATATAATTTAAATTATTATTGTAGTACACGCCATGAGCTTGGTGCAAACATAATACTTCCTAGAATAATGTAAATCACTATATAGGCATTTGGTATACATTAATCACTTGATAATGCTCAGGAGTCTCTTGCATAGAGTATACTAATTGGGATAAACATAAATATAATTTAATCTCATTATGCTTGAGAAATTTCAATTTATATTAGACTACATCTAGACTTTCAATGTATAACTTCAATTAATAATATAATGAGAATATTATTTTAGCACACACCATGAGCTTGTTCAAAACACAATACTTCCAAGACTGATATTAATGACTAGATAAATAATCAGTGTGCATTAATCAATTTATAACTACATGGTATCTCCTAAATAGACTAGAATAATTAGAATGGACATGAATATCTTTTAGTCTTGTTCCACTTGAGTGCACCTATAAGTTATACTAGACTGCATTTGGACATGTTTGTATATGTACAACTTCAATCAATAATATAATTGGGAATATTCTTGCATCACACACCATGAGCTTGGTGCAAACATAGTACTTCATATACTAATAGAAATGACTAGATAGACATATGGTACACATTAATCAATTGATAATTCTCTAATGTATTTTCTATAAACTAGACTAATTAGGACAGACATGCATATATTTGGTTTCATTCCACTTGAGTGCAATTTTAAGTTATTAAGTAAACCATTTCCCATATCTAGATGCACTAAGACTAGTGAGAGAATTATGAATACTAAAATATATTAATAAGAACATTAATTTTTTTCACATTTTCTTTACGGTATGTCCTTCAGTCATGGACCTAGCAGAATCACAATTTTTTAATAATTTTTTATTGATTTTATATGTACCATTATATATATTTTTAGACACATTATATGATCTCCTTCCCCCATAATTATTTATGTATATTATATAATGTACAGTTTTTGTATTTATTCATCAATAACATAGGTAAAATGAAATCTCATTTTATATTTTTTTCAAAAAAATAGGATGTATTATCATATTATTTCCAGTGCCCCTAAAAGTTGTCCCATACATATGTCAACCTTTCCAACACTCACCTTACTAAATGACACAATATAATTACAAGATAATTTAGGGTGATTTATAATAATCATTTTCATTGATCCACTTGAGAAGTGTATATGTTAAATTACAATTTTTTTTATATCTTTGTATGCATGTTGTTTGATAGTCTTATAGCACTCACCTTGTTAAGAGGCCCATACTATCCATTATTTTAATAATGACATTATTGACTAAGAAAATCAATCCCAATCCATTTGATAACTAATCCACTTACAAAGGATTATATTATTTTCCATATATTTTTGTGCAATTATAATTGATGAGATTATTATAGTGACATTATTAGCAGACCAATGAATATACAAATGGAAATGACTAGACCTTGTAATTCACTTATTGTGTAATCCTAATTTAGGTTATTTATAACTCTTCTAATTTATATTTATAGATATTTTTTAATATTAGTATGCACTCATATATCATTATACACAATAAATTTTGAATCTCTTCTCTACTTATACAAGGTAGAGGAGAACAACAAATTTAGGTTGAGAGTTGAGAACATTATTATAGATGTTAAGCTCTTAATCAGTTACTTTTAATTTAACTTAGAATTATTCTATAATTTATTTTTGGATGTATTTACTTTGGTATAATATGTGGAGAGGTTGAAGGTTATAATGGGGGGATTAATAATGTGCATCCACCTTCATCCCTGCCCTAAAGAGAGAACTATGATTATTACAGCCCATAACTTTCATTGTGAACATAAATTGTAATGCCTAAATTTTTACACTAATTAAAACTCAAAAAGGATTTAATTTTTATTTATTTTTTTTAATATATAGTTCATTATTCGCATTCTCCAACTAAGCCTATACAACATTAGGTTTAACTGGTTTTACTCAATCACTATGATTTTATTAAACAAACCAATTAAAAAAATCAATAACTCAAGCTTAGTTAATTGAAGTGTTTTGGATAGGCATTAAATAAATAGCATTCCCAACAATTCATTTAAAGGACATCTTATTATAAGCCTGGGTAAATAATTAATCAAACTTACTAAATGGGTTTACATAGCGAGCTAATCAATTAATGCAAATTAATTAATAATTATTTAACTTAATAACTTAATAGTGAATATTTAAATTTTATTTATAATAATTCATTTAAATAATCTCATATAAAAACTTAGGTGGAAAATAATTATTCAACTTACAAAAGGGTTTATTCATCAAGCTAATCAAATAAAACAAAGTAATTAAATCCAAAATAAATTTATTAAATCTTGCCTAAGTTACTTGTTAAGCTACCCACAAGTAATAAAATTACTAACACTCATTTACAAATTAAATAACACCTTTTAGGGGTAAAAATAAAAAATAATTTATTTAATAAGTGGTCTGATAAATTTTGCATGTAAAATTAAATAAGTAAAATCAGTTCTAATAAAATAAAGTCAAAAGTCATTTCCCACTTGCAAGTGGGAGAAATAAATATGAGCCATAGAATTAAATGATTTTGAACCCTAAGATCTAGGGATTCCAAGTGTTGTCTTAATTTCTCATGTAATCAAATAAAATCTATTTTTCAAATTTTTATTCTTATTTTATTTTTATTTATTTGATTTTTAGGTTGGATGGAGGCTTGAGGAGCAGAAGCTCATACCCTGAAGCTCTCTTCCCCCCCCCCCACCACCTTTGTTTATCTTTTTTTAAAAATGTGTGTGTGTGTGTGTGTGTGTGTGTGTGTGTGTGTGTGTGTGTGTGTGTGTGTGTGTGTGTGTGTGTGTGTGTGTGTGTGTGTGTGTGTGTGTGTGTGTGTGTGTGTGTGTGTGTGTGTGTGTGATTGTATATATATATATATATATATATATATATATATATATATATATATATACATATACATGTATGTAAAAATATATTATATATTCATGATTCCCTTTATACTATGTAGATTATTTATTTTTGATTAGTTTAGTAGGAAAAAAAGGTCCTAAACCCTATACAAAGCAGCCCCCCAGGCAAAAAGGCCTCGAACATGCTAGAAACAATTCATTAACAGCACAAAAATAGCAAATAAAAAATGAGAAAAAAAGCAAACACAAAAAATTAGTAGAACCACTAAGGACTATCATTCATCCCATACTTAGCCAAGAATTTGAACATATCATTATAAACATTGAGGTTGTCCACCCCCATGTCTCTAACCTTGTCATCAAAATCCTTAATAGCATCGAACATCAAAGTCGCATGATGGAGGGCCTTGGTAGCGAATTCAGCCATAACCCTCCATTTCTTCTATATCTTGTCCATCTTAGCTTTAAACACCATGATCTCATCAACAATCTTGACACACAACAAGTAGCTTCCCTTCTTCTGACCATAGGCTTCCTCAGCAACCTCCTCCATCTCCTCTAAGTTAGTCTTGTTCAATTCAGCAAAGTGGCTTGCTCCTTCATCTTCATGTACATATTTGGTGGGTGTTTCATCTTCTCCCTCCCTATTGGTATCCTCAACAAACTTAGATTCATCAAAAATTTCAATGCCCTAGGGGTTAGCGAATGGGATTCCTATAATATTGTTGGACCTATGAACTCCTTGAACCCCATACTTGCCAACACCAGCCCCATCATCATTCCCTACCTATTTAGGTCTTGATCCCAAATCTAAGCCCTTCATGAACTCTACAACCCTACTAACATCCTCTTCCCTAGTTTTAGCCTTTTTAAACTGCATGTTGCCCTCATCTTCCATAGTCTTTTGGTTCCTTTTAGTAGACACCACCGTATCCTTCTCAGTCTCTTGATTAGGGGTATCAAGTCTACCAATGGCTTTCTTAAGAAATTTAGTCTTGGAATCAAGGGTAGGGGTCCCAGTAGGGGTACTACAATCTTTGATTTTGGGATCCCCTTTCATATTTTTAAGGGAGATTTTGGGGGTCCTAATAGTTTTCTTATATTTACTTTTAATAATAGGAAACAAGGTTGACAGGGTATCCACGAGCAAGCTAACTTTAATTAGTTTTGGTGAACACAAGGCCAAATGAAAATGCTATAACCTCAGAATGAGGCCTTGGTGAATGGGTATGAGAGGGTAGTTAGGATTTTTAACTTGAATTTCCTTGGTCAACTTAGTAGAGTTCTCCAGAGAAGACGATAGGAAAAAAGGGAAGCTAATCTCTATCCTATTCTTGAAATGGTTAAGAATAGTAAAGTGGTAGTGGTAAAATACCTTAAATCTACCCTCTAGAGTGAATTAATTCATGATCATGAGGTAAATTTTCCCTCATGACACTATCAACTTCTCCCTTTCAAACCCCCCATGGAGTTTCACAGCAAACTCTCCTTCCCTAAAAAAAATCCCCATATTTTTTGGGTCCAATACCCTACTACATCAGCTATGTTTTTTTCCTTTGATGGGGATCCCCATGGCTTGCCCAATCACCTCCTTAGAGACCTCAAAACCAATGCCCCCCATACATATTTTCCTATAATCCTCCTCTTATGACTCCACAAACTGATGAGATAGATTCTCATCATGGCCAATCATCCTATCAAGGAATGGAGCCACATCCCCATCCTATATAATGTGCCAGGTCATAGGGTCCTATCAAAATTCCTCAAGAGAGGTTGACCAATCTTAATAATTTCACCACCCATCTTAAAATCTTGTAAACCATGTAGCCAGACAAAATGTTTAAGGCAAAGAAAGATGGCATGCTTAGCAAGATACCCTATGATGTAAATAATCCCTTCCATGTACTTCCATAAATTTAAAGGCCACAAGAATCTTGCAATAATAATGACATAATAATTTTAGAGATCTGCATTGCCTTTGCCACCCTAGTTTTCTTCCTTAGTAAAGACCCACATCTACCACTTCATTTGATAATGAAAATCACTAGAGACAGGGATTGAAGGGAAATTGTTACTCCAAATCCATCTTGACATTTTTTCATCTCATCATCCCATCATTTACCATCTTAACATCCTTCCAGGCTAGCCTACCATCACAATAACTTGCTTACCCATTGTTTGCCTCCTTAACGTTCTTTTGAGCCAGCCTATCATCTAGTCTACCCATCCACCAAAAACTTGCCTCCTTAGCTTCCTAGTAGGCCAATCAGTTGTCCAAATTTTTTTCACACCTCTCATATTCCATGTTGGCATCTTTATAAATCTCCTATTTGGCTCCTTTCATTTTTTGTTTTTAGTCTCACTCCTACAAAATTAAGAAATAAGAACTCCTTTCCCGTCGCTTTGAGTTTGAAACCCAGTAACTCCATAATAATTTAAAGTATTAATATCTTCCTAGATAAAATAACCCCCTCCACACAACCAAAATATGCAAATGGTGAGGAGCCCAAAATACCTAAGTTATTTATGTACTTCCATCCTTTTTAGTGAGAGTTTGAACCTCACTAGGTAGCCTGGATAGAAGCCTCCAACACTGCCAACCATTATTGTTACTACCCAGGTTTTCCATAGCATCTGTGACAACATTACCCTCCCCATAGATGTGAAAAACCTTATATTCCTCCATAACATTGAGAAGCAACCGAATATCACCAACAATATCTACCAGATTCCAACCTATGCAGATTATTTGTTATGTATTACATATATAATACAAATATATAGTTGTAGTTTATTTATTTATTTATTTATTTATTTATATTTTATTATTATTATTATTATATGTTTAGCTGACCCCTGCAGCCTATAACCTACAACCATGGTCATGGAAGGGGCCATCATTTTGAGATCTCAAAGGGGTAGGGGGTAGATGGGATGGCCAAACCCCTTCCCTCATTCCTTAATGGAAGATATAGTTTGGGGGGATGGGCTCAACTACCACCCCCTCCCTCTCTCCAAACACACACACACACACACACACACACACACACACACACACACATCAAAGGGGTAGGGGGTAGGCCAGCTGGTTGAACCCCTTCCCTCCTTCCTTAATGGAAGAGAGGGTTTGTGGGGATGGGATCAGTTTCCACCCCCTCCCTCTCTCCATATATACATATACATATGCATATATATATATATATATATATATATATATATATATATATATATATATAATTTTATTTTATTTTTACTTTTTATTACCTATATTATTGTTTATGAATTATGTGTGTGTGCCTAAACAATCTTATTTTTTATTTTGGATTTGTTGAATTCTATATATATATATATATATATATATATATATATAGAGAGAGAGAGAGAGAGATAAATTATTCATTTAGTTAAATGTAATATATAATTATACATATACATTTCTATTTCAAAATAAAAAACTATTCATTTTAATCTTAAATATAAATATAATGGCACTACTAATTGTATTTATTTGTTCAATACTCATAAACTAATATAAGATTAAATCAAACAATTTTCAACATTCTAAAATAAATGTATTATCATTTCTTTTTTCATATGAATGAATTTATAATAACATTTTTAACTAAAGAAAAGATAAAATAAAAAGATAAATATTCCAGTTGGTGTTACAATCAAATATCAACATAACCAATATATGTGTTTCTAAAATGTTTTGTAATCAAATTTATTTTGTAACAAATGTGTATATATATATATATTTTATAACTAAGGAAGAGAGGGGTAGTGATAAGGAGAGAATTATTTTATCATAATACATGCCACATCAATCTCTTTTGATACTTTTATGAAGGAGGAAGAAATACATTTGAAGCAAAAAACATAAAACTTCAAGAGAACAAATTTTCTTTTGTAATTATAATCTTCTTTGAGGTTCAAGGGAAAGAAAAATATGTAATATATTTCCTTTTCCAAAAATATTTATCTCTTTTATCAAAAATAAGCATTACATCAAAATGCTATAAGGATAGATTCAACTCCACATTTCATTCACATTATTTACTTGCATATCATATCAAGACTCTTTTGCCTTTTATATGAACAACTTGAAAAATAAATGGATATAATGAACATATATTTTTTCAAAAAGTAATATTTTACATATTGATAACAATAATTTAAAATGAAGATGAAGTAGAAACATTCTTACAACTATTTATTTAAAAAGATTCAAACACTTCCAATAAGATATAAAAGGAATGAACCTTAAGTCCACATGGCTAAGATCATTGTCTCATTATAATCTATTTACAAAAATCCATAAAAGAGATGTCTAAGACTACAAATTTTAATCAACACTTCATAAAAAATCTCATCCCTCAAATATTAATTCATATTGGAGAATAATCTCTTCAACAACATAAAAGATTTGAGATGCCAAAAGAACATATGAGATCAACTGTCATGCCAAAAAATCAAACTCCAAGCTCCAAGAAGAAAAAACCTACACAAAAATAGTCAAGCTCCAAAGACATTTCAAGGAAACATCAAAATAAGTCAAAAAATGTGCTTGACCACCCATCCAATAGGCATCATCGCATGTAAACCTTACTAAGTAAGGTTCATGCATAGCCTCTCCAAATCCCAAGGGAAAGAGGCGTGCCTCAACACATATTTACAAATGAAAATTTTAAGAGTACAATGGTTATAAGTGCCAATAATTAAGAAAATGAGATAACAAAATATGCACAAAGGAAAACAAAAAGAACAATGAAGTCACAAAGACTTCAATAAAGGGAAGAGAAGAGAGCACTTGATTTCTTTGTCACTTAAGTTCATTAATGAACATAAAGCTTCTAAATCCAAATTAAAAAGTACTTATCAAAAAATACATTTCCTCCTTAGACCTCCCATAACCCTCCTTATAACTCCTATATTTCATAAAGGAGAGTGGATTTTCAACCTTATAAAAAGGTTCTACTTTTCATAAGTAAGTTCATGCCACAAAGACTATTGCAGGCTTGTCCAACAAGCCATGATCAAGATATCCACTCTCTCATTCCTCAAATACAATCACTTTTGTCAACCCCACATGGGTGGCATAGTGGTGCTCCCAATTTCCATACTCAACATTCAAAAAAAAACAAAATAAGAAGACAACAAGAAGGAGAAATCATGACAATAATACAAAATAGAAAAGCTTAAAATAAGGCCTAAAATCAAAAATATAATACTTTTTCATTTTTTTAAAATGAGATTCATTCAATAGAAACAAGAGAATATAAAACATTCAAACATATAAATTAGTAAACAAAAACCTACCTCAAATCAAAATCTCCACTTGCCAATCTATCAAAAGCCCTTCTCCAAGCACCCAATCTCTCCAACAATCCAAAATGTATAAACTTAAAAAGACAAAAATAAGGTCCTTAAAAGGATAAGATAATAAAAATAATGATAAATAGGAGGGTGACACATAGCCATCCTCATCCCAAAGATGTGACCTCCCTCCATGAATTTCTCTTACAAACTTCATAAATATTCTTACACAGTCACGTGTGTTTCTGCCACTCAAATATATAAAATAATTTTTTTGTTAAAAAAAAAGAGGGTTGCTTGTGGAAAAAAAAATTAGGCCATAAATAAGGCCTTTATATGACCAAAAAGTGGTCAAATGTCCTTAGAAAACCCACCTACCCAATGGATATAGGTATTGGTCCAAAAAGTACTAGTAAGAAAAAAATTCTTGTCAAATATTCAAGATAAAAAGTGGTTGAAAAGATAAATCCAAGATTAAACATATGGGTTGGATTTATGGGTCAACCCAACTCCTTAACAAGGTTAAATAACCTCATTAAGGGTTAACATAGGTTTAGGGTGATTAAATTAGAAGAGAGGTTTAGGTCAAAACACCAAAATTTAAAAATAATAAAGAGAAAAAATTTAAAAACACAAAATAATATAATTAAAAAATTTAAAGAAGGGTATAAGATTAAAGGTTTACAGTGAATTTAGGTGTGAATTTGTTTCATCAAGGCGTGTTTGAGTCCCTTGTAATCATGTATTCAACCTCCCATAACCTACACACTCAATACAAACATCAAATATATCCATGGAAAAATAATTCATATCTAGGATAATATGAACAAGTATATATATAATTATCACTACAAAATTTTCATAAGACAATCATATATCCTGGTTAGTTCAATATAATCAACTATCATGAAATAACACATCATACTATTCAATATCGATATCTTGATAACAAAGTATATCTACTCATAAATAACCATACATACAAATAAAATCTACCAAACTAAGTAATTAAAGTCTATGAATTCAAAAAAATATAAAATTTGGGCATCTTGTGCCTCCAAATAGTCTAACACATATCTATCAAGTCCAAAAATTATGTAACAAAATATATAATAGGGAGTGATATCAAAATGGGGTCTCACATATATATCTTTGGAATTAGTGGTATATGGAAAATTCATTCACCAACCTTAGCTTATGTTTCTCATGAAGTTGATCTAATTTTGGTTGGTGAAAAATGTCTAAAGAGCGATCTTATTAGGAAGAAGGTGTTTCCTCTTATAGCATTCTGAATTCTTCAAAAAAAATTAAACCTCTGTAATCTAATTACAACTATAGATAGTCGATCATCATAGCACCCATGCTACTTTTCTATAAAAATAAATTTTCAAGGATTTAATTAGCACTCATTTTTGCATTGAATGCATGATTCTTTTTCAAAGTTTCCCACTTAACTTTACATTGAAAGTGGTTGTATGAATTTTTTGTGGTGGTGGTTATTTTTGTTTTCAAGATGAGTAAACATTTGTTTTTAGTTTTTTGGGGTATATTATACATTCCCTTTTCAATTTATATATTTATTTTTAAATATTAAATTATTTTGGGATATGATCATAGTGATTCTAAAGAAGAAGAATTTGAGAAGAAAGATCAAAAATTCATTAACTATTTCCATTAAGACATTAATCCATGGCTCCAAAAGAATTGAGGACTTTGCTTCTAGTATTATATGATCAATTTTTGTTTTCATGTCATTAAGTTGTTTGTTTAATAGACTCACTAGATGTAGCACTAAATATAGGGTTTGAATTAGTGTTAGCATTAGTGTGCCCTAGTTCAAGATATTGAATGTATGAACTCATTGGAAGCACACCATTTTTTTTATTTTTGGTATTAGGAGGGGGATTTGCATGAGGAATAGTATCTTCACCACTTGAAGTGGAAGGGTTAGTTTCAACCACTTGAGGTTATTTCATTATAGCATCTTTTTTCCTAATTTTATCATTTTAGGTTCCATTAAGTAAATAAATCATATCCTCTTAGTCATTTAAATTTTTGGCAATGAAGTCTTTGAATTGATCCTTGTCCATGTCTCAAAAATTTAGCATATCTTTATATTTTTGTTGAGGGTTATCATGTTAACTATTTTTTTGGGATGAAAAAGGTTATCCCTCAAGTTTTTCTATTTTTGAAATACAAGAGTTATACAAAGGTCATTTTTCTCATTTATAAGTGCCACCACTTAATCTAGCACTATGTACAATAAGCATAGGTGACCTAAGCCTCCTAGGCATAAGAGAAGAGCATGTAAAATCACAAATAAATAAATACCAATGTGAAAAACACTAAGGATAAGAGGGTTTGTAGAAACCCTAGGTTGAATGTGTGAAAGAGTTAGGTTTACCAATTTTGTTTACCTTATTTCTAGTTTTAATCAAAATAGGGGAAGAAATAGTTATAATTAAATATATAGAAGCATGCATGACTGAAAATATAGAGTTCATATATATCTAATAGGCTACAATGAGAAAAAATTCCAAATACAATAATTGAAACTAAAGTAAGTAATTTAAATGATAAAGGGGTAAGAAATGATCACACTTATTTGTTAAAATGAAAAATCTGAGACTGTAGACAAACTGTGCAAACCATGTGCAACATCCTCTTAAAATATGGAAATGATGAAATGCTTTAGGATTGTCCCATTTATTGGCATATTTTTTTTTCCTATGTTAGATAGACCCATATGACAGTGATTGCCTATATGTACCTAGGTTTTTCCTATTGTAGTTAGGTTCATCTTACTAAGGTTTTGTAATCTAGTTTTTTTTTGCTTGTGCTTTGTTGCTTTCCTAATATGCACATACCTTTACTTCACATATATGATGGTTAGGATGTACATAATATATGAATCTCCTCCTTGAATTAGACTACACTCCAAAACAAAATAAATAGTTACATAGTCAGGTAACCACCAAGAAATCATTACAGGATGTATAACCCACACGTATAGAATCAGACCTCCACATAGTTTTGTGAGTTTTTAAATAGAATAGCTCAAGTGAGGGTTTCTAAACCTAATATTCCCTATAATTTATTATGCAAATACATATAGTCTAGTACCCTCCTTTGGCACAAGAAAAAATGTAGAGATATGAAAATAGGATGACAATGTCACAAGTGTACAAGATTTTATTTGATACTTAGCTCAAATGTTGTTTGGCTCTTGATATTTCAAACTTTGTTATGTTTGCCTCTAGAGAAATTCCTCCTTAATAATTAATTATTTGGTTATACCTTGAATATAAAGGTTGACCTGATATATATAAACACATTTTCCATGGTAATGTAAAAAAATAAGAGTAAAGCTGTAATATTTATGGCAACAAGATAATGGACCCACTAAAATAAAAAGGCAAAAAACTATAAGTGTATGAGTTTGTCTTAAAAAGACCCATATAGTGTATGATTTTGTCTAAGAGATGATTTTAAGTTTGTTTTTAAGCCACGGTTGTTTGATAAGTAAGAAACCATTTAGATGTGTAAATCAATACATTTTTTATAAGTATTAGAGTGTTTTTAGGCTCAGTGGAAAAACTTGATCTAAATTATGTGAACCTAGGATCAAATTTTTGGGGGACAATTACATGTTAAAGGTAACCCATAGTTGTAAAGATTGAATGCACATGATGAGGATTCAGATAGAATAGTCAATAGACACATTCAATTGAAACCAAAGTTTGATGCTTGCAAAAATGCAACTTCTATTCAATGTGAATGAATAGGGGGAAAAATAAAGATGTACTACTTGTGTATGACATAGTAGATGCATAGAGCATGTTATATATCACTACAACTATGTATGTCATAGACCCTTGGCAAAATGCATCTGATAAATATTTATACATGCAATACAAGAAGTATTTATAAATTTTGTTAGTTACAAAGAATAAAATTACAAGTCATTTCATATTCCTTGTTGGGGCATGGTTAAACTTCCATGCACATAGTGTCTAACTACCCAAATATGTATATAACATGTTTGAGACTAATAAGCACCACTTAGAAATACATGCATTTGAATCAAGTTGATGTGTGGCTGCACTAGAATAAATCAAGTGTATGTGCATGAAAATAGTGATAGGGGTGTAAGACTATGAGCAAGCACAAGTAGGTGTGCAGCAATTAGAAATCCAAAGTGAGAGGTGCAAAGGTTCTGAAAGTACACAAAGGATTTGTTGAACCTAGTGATGAATAATTTTTATGTGGCACAAAAAATTATAGGCTTTATCTAAGTTTCATTCTTATGCACATGACTCAGTTCTAGTTGGTGTATGGTAGGATATGTCTAGATGTGTTTTAGGCTAAAACCCAAGACATGTCTGGAATAGATTATGCCTCATAGAGTTGTGGGGTGTTATGTTATAGGCATGTTGAATGTACAAAAAAAATCCATCCCAAGTGTGAGCATGTGCATGGTTGTACATTCACAAAATATGAACAAGTTTTCAATTGAAAACTTATGTTTTCCCATATGTCTATGGATGAAACATTATTGACTAATCCAACTGCATACCCATCAATTCCCATAATGCTTGCCAAAAGTGACTCACATAGTGTGGATCTCAATCGAAGACAATGGATGTTGGGAGTCCAAAGTTAACCCAAACATCATTGAATAAGGAATTTTTAATGTCATTTCCATCAATGTATTTCTTTCAAGTGATAATGATAGCCATCTTCCAAAATCTATCCATTGTGATGAATAAAACATCATGTTGGCATTTCATCACAAACAGCCTAGTCATAAAATCCATGTTGATAAAGTCTCATGGCATAGATGGGACTGGTATAGATGTGTAAATTCTTAGCTTATTTTTCATGGTCTTGGAAATATGACAAGGAATGTAAGCCTCGATGTGTCACTCCACATTTTTGTGCATGTGTAACTAGTAGAAGTGTGATTGCAATGTATTTAGAGTATTTGTCATGTTTTAATGTCACAATGTCTTATCACAGTGCATCTCCTAGATGAGTCTTTGGCTAGATGCATCACTATAAACACATAGATGCCAGAGCTTGTATATAATTTGGTTGGGAAATTAGAACTCCTAAATTTTTTTGCCTTGTATGAGGTTGATGTAAGTTTCTACAAAGTCCTGGTCAACTAAGTAGAAATATGCCCAGCCTATGAAGTTTTAGCCACATGTCTGGCACTGTAATGAGCCATTAAATTAGTAGTCAACTAAGGAAATCCACTACCTTATTATCCCTCCCTTTCTTTTGCTTTATCATGAGATAAAAATGATACAGGTAACTCATCCATTTCATGTGGCATGTACTCTCTAGTTTTCTCTAGGTTTGTAGAAACTGAAGTGGATTATGATTACAATGAATAATTATCTCCTTCCCTAAGATGTAGTGATGTGATTACTTAATTGATTTCATAATATCATAAAGCTATTTTTTATAGGTGGAGTACCTTTACATTGTGTCATTAAATGTGTTGATGGTGAAAAATGCCATGCTAATGAATCAACCCATTAGCCTATCACGAAGATCAAAATGGAATCGTACCAATTTAATCATAAGGAACCTTATGGCTAAAAATTAGACTTAAAGTGTACAAAGGGGTCTTTTAAAGCTCTAAAGATTAATATGTTCAATAATAAATCTAAATAAAGCTTATAAACATTTATTAAGTTGATCAAACACAACATGAAAATCAACTATGTCAAAAAGAGTTACTCATAAACCATGGTTTGATCTAAGAAGCTAATCATTCTTTCAATATATATAACTCAATCTCAAATCTGATATAAACTATCATCTGACCTATCTAACGGAATAAAGTCTATGAATTAGACAATCTCTTAAAGGACAAAAATTTTAGATTGTTAAAAAGTATATCTTATATTCATGCTCATAAATGATCATCAAAGATAATAAAAAAGAAATCATAAAATATCAATATAACTCACCAATCTTAAAGAGATGATAAAAATAATATCTATCTACTAAGAAACTAAACAATAAACTAATTAAGAAAACTAAAAATAAGAAATCTACACTAAACTAAAACTAACACTAACTAAAGAAAGAAATAAAAAATAAATAGAAACTATCAAAGAAAGTAAACTAATGTTAATAAAAACGAAATTAGAAATCAAACTCAAATAAATAAAATACATTATAAAATAGAAAAAATGTGAGTCTTAATAAATAAGATTCATCTTAACAAATCAGATCAATTTTATTTAAGAAATCAACATCTTTCATACAAAATATCTTCAAAGATAACTTTTACAATCAATTAAATCAATAATCTATCACAAAAAGTGATATTTTCATCATTATTCGGGTTGAATACTCAGATTTTGCACATAAGACTACAAGTTGTAATCATCAAAAGATATTAAACTTGAAAATATTTAGATAGCCAGTTATAAATGATAATATAAAATTGGATATACCTACATTGTCTAAGCAATATACTCAATCATCAGAGAAAGTACCATTGGTCTATCTACAAAATTCATGTTATATCAGATAAATTGCATAGAAGAGAGAGATAAATGATTGACTTCATAATGTATAAGTCTTTAATACCTATATTGTTCCTTCTTTTTAAATGAATCATTGATCTCTTTTTATACTGCCAAAGTTAGTTGAAAAGGAAGTTGTAACTAACTTAGTTAGTTACTTGTTAACTTAAGTAATTGACTTTAACAAGTCAGTTAATATTGATAGTTATTAGTTAAGGTTTATTTAAGACTTAAAAGTCTTAAGAGATCAATAATTTGAAAATAGACTAGGAATTCTTAATGGGTGGGGACCCTCTAGCCAATTAATAATAATAAAAATAACATATTCAATTAATAATTTGATAAAATCATATTAAATGATATTCCTATTTACATTAATTCTATTTTGCATATCAATCATATAACTTAAAGCATATATATATCAAGGTTAATTATACCATGTATATAATCCATCTATTGCCAGACAATAAATCCAAAATCTCCAAAATTGAATTTACTACTCTTTATTCTATCTGCAATACCATGCTTCTAAAAACAAATTATTTTGCAGAATACCTTCGTAGTAAAAATATTTTGATTGTATCACATGAAAGATGAGCCAAATATCTCTATAAAACAATTTTCAATTTTTTGAAAATAAAAATTTTATTATTTTTTCCATCCAGCTTAAATTTTACATTCAAATAATCATCAAATTGTATAATTCCTAGTTTGTGATGACAGACATTTGGCCATCAAATTTAACACCACAAAAAATATGTAGGTGATCATTTTACAGATTTTGTATAGCAAAATAAAATTCAACAAATTTTCAAAATCAAATATAAACCCATTTTTTATCTCTTATTCATCATCATGATTCCACTAAATAAATTATTGATAAAAATATATTTTTCATAATTTTATCCAAAATATTCTCCCATATCTCATTATATTTTGTTTTCAAAACATGTAGTGTATATATATTTTTAAAAATTGTGGACTGTACTCATTCTAATGAAAACTGACAACCAATATTGAACCCTTTGCAAGAATAAATTTTATAGAATCTATATTCACAATACTATGACTATTTGACTCAGTCATTTTTAATTTTTATTTTGAAAATCAAAATCACAATCTTTAATATTGTTAACTATTCCTTCGTTGATCATTCCACTTATGATTTCAAAAATAGAACCCAGAATGTATTTCACATTATTAAAAGTAAACATTCACTTTTGAGAATTATATATTATCTGTATCTAAAATATGGGTGACAAAATCTCAAACTAAAATAGTTCTTATCAACCTAGTCTGCCATGTATACAAAATTTGAAGTTTTATCTTTGTATTAATTGAGCTTCAAAAAGACTAAATGATCAAGAAATATTGTAACAAACATACAAATTCAAATACCATATCAACCTCAAAAACTATTTTTAAACTCAAAATTTCATGCATATAACCCTTTCAAGTCCATTCTATTCACATATACTTAAAATTTCTTGCATGAAAATCATAACTTAATAATGCAAATATTATGACTGAATCAAAAGATATTATCCCAAAATCATGACTGAGATGCACTCAATTGAAAACCCAAAAGTAACATATTTCAAAATAATCTTCATGGCCATCACTTCAAAATTACCCAGAATTCATATCCTCAAATGAAAATCCATATATTCATTAAAACAATGATGAAAGAATTTTGAAATAATGATGAAAATAAACTCATTTATCTTTAAGGCTTCATCGTGAAAAACATCATGTAATTAAACCAAAATAAATGTCTTCACAAATGACTGCTCTTTCATCATCACCTTTGAATCATGCATGTAACAGAATAAACTATTATATCATGCAAACTCTCATACATATTCAAAAACAATTTCTTTTCATGCAAACTATTTTCATTTATATTCAATGAAATGTAATCATTTCTTTAGATAAAATCTATTTTTATCAATGGCATAATTGTAACCCAAACTCTTGAAATCTCCTATTCATTATTTTCATCTACAACTTTCCAAGTTTATCCTAGCAGAGTGTCATTTCTACGAGCAAGCTTTGCAAAATATGAATGAAAACTAAAAACCAACCCTTTTGTATGTATTTACCCAAGTATTAACTACCTATGCTAGCGTGTTAAAATTATATTAGTTTCTCCAATTAAGGTATATAATTATCAAAATGCTAAAGTGTTTTGGCAAATAGACAAATTTAGTGAAAACTAAAAATCATGCTAAAAATCCAACTAACTGGGGAAAATCAAGGCATGTACAATTGCCATTAAATTTCCAAGCTACCTCTTTTATTCTCTACAGACCTCAAAATGTCCAATTCATATTTCACATTAAATAAAATTACCACCTATGATGCTAACTCACCAACTTTCCCTATTTGAGCATTTAATGATATGTGCCTTGCAATTTATCAATATCAACATAGCTTAATTTCCAATGATTCTTGAAATAAACATCACCCCATGTAAAATCAAGTCTTCGTGCTAGGTAAATAACATTATTTAAACATTTTTCATAGGATAGTATTAAGTTAGGACTTTTAAGATGACTTAAGAATATTTAATTATCATATAATGTGACAACTTTAGATTTTGAACAGCGTAATTCAATTAAAAAATTTAAGTCAATATATTCATAGTGTATCAACATTATATTTGCCTTAAAATTTGTAAATCATTAATCTATTTAATGTCATGTCAAAATCCATTTGATAACTCCAATCTGATCGAAAATAATAGCAACCATAATATTTTAAATAAAATGCACTATAATCAAACCTGATTGTCAATTCTTCATGATTTCAAAAGAACATTTAATGATGATACATATATATATGATTATTTTATTCATTAAACTATTAATGTTTTTCAAAACCATTGTAATGCATATAATAATACATAAATATGATAATTATCAATTAATTTAATTAAAATCATGCATATTCATAAATAATACTAATTGACTTAGGGTCCCTGATGTAGTTTTAGATTTTATGACTAAGTCATCACTATGGTAGATAGAAGTATAAATTTCAAAAAAAAAAATAGGGGGATGAAAAATAGGCATAACACTAATGACCTTGCTGGCCAATTTCAAGTATGAAATTAGGTAGTAATCAAATTGTCTATTATAAGGACATTAACTTGAGAGTGTGATCCAAGTAGATCATTTCTCAAGCAATTATGCGTGAACCCTTTTAATAATGAATGTTGATAAAGAATGGTGTGTTTGGCTAGCATGGCATGAAGAAAGGGAATGACATAATAGGGAAGTTCAGAATGGATGCATAAACAAATACAAATGCCTCAAATACAAATTTTTGAAAGTGCAGTATTACTTTGAAAACCAATTATAACTCAACTTATATTATTCAAGTATTAAAAAAATTGAATTTATAAAAGTAATATTTGAAAATAATCGATACTTATAGCATAATTTCAATATCCTCACATTATTCCTTCATAACGTGAAACTTCATTCATTTGTAACACTTGTTAAGCTCTTCAAAAGTAAAAAGGAAGCAACAACATAAAGCAAACAAACAACAAGAAAAGAAAAGAACACAAACCAAAAATAAAAAAGAGAGCAAAATATCAAACCAAAATTGACAAAATATTTACAGACCAAAGAAAATAAATCATTAACTGACATCAAAAATCATCCATTATGGGACAAAATGAAGGATACACCATAACTAGAAATTAATAAAAGCAAAGAAATAAAAATTAATAAATGAAGGAGGTGTAAGAATAAATGATAAAAGATTTCCTCCAATATAACTATAATATAAGATATTATTTTTATCATGCAAATATTCATGACAAGTCAAGATATATGATTTAAAAGTAGAAAGATAGTATGATAAAAACATTAAATAACCTTGAATAAATAGAATTAAATCATGATTATGCATGATTTTGTCCATTTTTGGATTTCGTATTATATATGAAAGCTTATCTATCTGATTTGGAATGAGATGAATATTTTTAAGGTTAGATTTGAGAGAATCTTGATCCATAAATTGATTTGAATGTTTAGGTATCTATAAATAATTTTAAATATCTTTAGATTTAACATATTTAGTAGGATCTATTATTTCAAAATCTAAAGGGTCATAAAATTTGAAACATTCATAGTCAATGTTATTAAGCAGGTCTTCTAATTCAAATTTTGTACAAGAAACCTTATAAGAAATATCATACTTTTAAATTTTGTATTGTAGCCTGAATAATCTATAAAATCAAACTTTTCATACTCAACTTCAGTCAATTAATTTTTCATCTTAGTGTTTACAACATCACAAACATATTTTTATGTTATTATAGCACTAAATCGAGCATCAAAGAGATCATAATTTTCATTATTTGCATGATATTTTGAATCAAAAGTGATAGGATAGTTATCATAAGGATTCAAATTAGATTTGATATTATTATAGACAGTAATAAAATCATAAGTAAATGAATAATTTATGTTGGAAGAGTAATCAGATTCAAAATCTAAAGAAATTTTCATATCAAAGTCAAGAGTTTCTAGTTCAGAATTTTTTTAAAAATCATTAAATATGTTTGGAAGAAAATCAAGAGTAACTTTATTTGATAAAGAGTCATCACTAGGAAATAAATCAAAATTAAGAGAAAATAAGTTATCAAATGATTCATTAGATTGATTAAACAAATTAAATTGCTCTAATTTTGAATCTGATGGAAAATCTAAATTACAACATTCTGATGAAATATCTGAACTGTAATCTAATTCTTGAAAGGTGTATACCATGTCATGATTTGATCATAGACAAAAAAATATATAAAAAAATATTTGGGAAATTCATGTTCAAAATACAACATTAACATAGATAATTTTTTGCATTTGAACACATCATGATAGAGCAAGCAAAGATTACAAAAATATTGATTTTGTCTTCAGATGTGAGCAAATTTCAACGCTGAGCTAAAGTCAACAGTGCCAATTTTTTGAAAATTTTGAATGTAATTCTTAGGTATGTTATTCTTCTAAAAAAGAAAGGAAATATCACCACTTGGTTGAAAATAAATAGGAATTTCATTTAATTTTGAAAGAAAGCGTAATAAATATTCTCTTATAGATTCTTTTTCTTTCAAATAAAGTATGAACCAAGCTATTAGACGGTCATCTACTTGGTTTTTAATTAAGCTTTTGATGTAAATCCTTTCTTGCATGAGCTCATCCATATTTTCCATAACTGAGCAAGAAATAATCATGAAACTAGAGTTAAAATCTATGCAAATAGTTATTATAACTATGAACTATAAACTGGTGACCAGTTATGGTAAACTGAGTCATTGAAGATAAAGATGAATAAAGAAAGACACTTGATTTAAAATTCTCCAGCAAAGATGCCAAATTTTTTAATGGTGAAAAATATCATGCCAATTAATCAACCCATTCACATATCATAAAGGTCAAGATGAAATCATACCAGTTAATTTGTAAGGGACCTTGTGGCTGAAAATCAGTCTTAAGGTGTGCAAATGGGTCTTTTAAAGTTCTAGGGATTACTATGTGTTGACCAAATTTGACTTTTAGGTCAAATTGGGGCACCCCTAGGTAAGAAATTAATTTTTAAATTTTTTAGGCATTTAATACATATGTCACAAGGTGTTTTATACATTAATTAATGCCATTTAATATCATACTAGCCTTGGTCCTTAGTCATTTTAGTCATTTTGAGGTCAAAAAAGGGGCATTTAATGAGTTATATGGATTATTTAAGAAATATGAAGGCTCAAAAATTTTATTTCACATGACATGTATCCTCACATGTCTTAATCAATTATTTGTGACTAAAATTGGTAGGTGTTTCAGAAAAAAATAGTAGTTTTCTTAGGAAAAAAGGTGAGTTTGACACGTATACGGCCCATAGAGAAGTGTGCCACATGGGAAAATGTCATATAATGACTCTAAAACTTATTTATATCCATATCAATGCTTTATATGCTTTTTAAGTTCCATTTTTGGCTCAAAACTATTCTACTCTTTTTTCACCATTCTTGACAAGCAAAAGCAGTCTTCAAGTTTGTACTTGGTATGGCCAGCAAAAGAGGTTTCAGATCAAATGCCTTAGGGAGGTGAAATTAAACTTATATACCTTCATTACCATTATAATATTTTTAATAATGGTGGTATATACTTTATTAACCATCCTCATGAAGTTGATTGTGCTTTTTTTTTGTTGTTTCATGCACTCTATAGGTTTTGCTCCATTTTTGGCAAGTTCATATGAAATAGTTGCTAAAGTTGATTCCATATTATTTTTACTTAATTATATAATGTTATCCATGATTTTTTTCATGTTTCAAGGTGTTTATATGAGTCAAGTATCTTAGCTTGTAGGAGGGAGTACTTTTCTATGTAACGGATAGTTGTTTTACCATTTGAAGGATTTTCTTGTTTTGATGGTGGTCTTGGATGGTGAATATGTTTTGGTTTACATGATTCCATGTTATCTTGTTCATTTTCACCTCTCAATCTCCTTTTCAAAAGTATCTCTTCATGGAATCACATTCATATGGAAGAAAACACAGTTAGGTAACCATGAACATGCTTATCTACAGGTGCCAAAAAGAGGTTTCAAATGTTGAAACATGATATAGAAGTTACCCTCAAGATTTGTATATCATTATATATTGTTTTATCTCTTTTAAAGATCATTAATAAGGTTATAGGGTCAAATTCATGATATCACTACCCATCACACCAATCTTATTGTCAGCCTACACACAACTCCATCTTCACTTACAGGGGTCCTCATAGAGACCAACTATATTGAAATGAGATGTTTAATATAAGTAGGGTTTTTAGAGTGAATAAATTCCTTTTGAAACTTTTTAGAAGGCCTAAACTATATTGAAACATACAAATCATGCACATTACTCACAAGACCATTTACTGCCTGCACTATAGAATAACCACCTACATGTGGTAATATAGAGAGTGAAAAGGCCATTTTGAAGTGTTGAAATAAATCTTTGAACCCTTCTTGAGGTCATAATAGGATTAAAACATCATGAAAAACCTTTTGTAATTGATAGGTTGATAGACAAGGTTGAGAATGACTTCAAAAGGATGATGACTAAATTTTAGGCCTTTTGTCCCTAAATTTGCAAAATAGAGTTCTTCAAGGTTTTTTTGATATATTATTACAATGTTTTCAATGCCTTTTCTACATCCTAATGTGCTTATCTTGTAGTCTCCATCTAGGAAAATGAACTTGCAAGCTTTTAAGAGAATATGAGCAGTGGAGGATGGTAATTTTGAGGCATAAAATTGCCTATAAAAACATTGAACTCAAGCATTATCATCTACAGTTCTGAGGCTAAAAGGAACCTTTTTCATCCAAAGTTGCACAATAACCTATTCACCTTATTTGAATGTTTCAAATGGTTAAAATGGGTAAGCATGATCTAAAAGACCATATTAAGGAGGATAATACATTGTGCTCTACTTCCTACACACCTTTAGTCCATACACAGGCCATGAAAATAAGCACCTACAACCAACATGAATTTTAAGTTTGAGAAGGGTCATTTTTCTTGCATACATGAGTGTTAAGGTATGATCATGGTTTTAAAAATTGATTGGAAACTTTCTAAAATTTTTTGAGTATCTCAAGAAGCAACCATAATGACCTTCCAAACTCATAAACACCTACAATCAGTCGTAGGTGACTATAGGTAGACATTCAACTGAGATAATATGCCTAGGGGATGGTTTAGGCTTATACAGGGTGAACAAAGGTCCAAGAAAGATATTAAATGACCATGGATTCTTGAATAAGGGTATTCTAACATTGTCAAAGCTTAACAAAGAAAGTACACACCTATAGGCCCTTCCCAGTCAATTATAGTTGATTATGAGGGGCAGAGAGCAAGAAGGTTAGAATGCTTGAATTGGATCTATTTCAAACACAAGTACATAGGTCTACTAGTAAAATTTGGCAAATAAATGACTACATGACTAAAACTTTTAGTGACAAAAACTAAAAATGTCTAAATTCTACTAATTTTTTGCAACTCAACTATAAATGAGTAAATAAATGACTAATTTGGTCTTCAACTAAAAAATCATTTAGTCATACAAATAAAAATGACTAAATAATTACTCATGTAAATACAAATTAGACAAATTAAATTTTTAAAAAATTGGTGAGAGTGTATTGTACATGATTCATTATTCAATGAATATTTCCTTTTTTTTTAGTTGGTAATTAGCCTGGCACTGAGGCATTTTGGGTTATAGCAGCTACTTACATGGGCTATAAAGCTTATTTGGAGAGGACCTGGAGACTTCTAAAAAAGTGAGCAAGGAATTCAGATTTTGCTACAAAGAATTTGAAGTCAATGAGGCCCTCTACAGGAAAGTCATATTTGGGGATGCCCTCTATAATGAATTCAGAGGTAATTCAAAACCCTCATTACATTAAACACAAAATCTATAGCTTTCTAATTGGCAACTTAAAATAGTTACATAAGCAACTGATTACTAGAACCATACAAGTATTTTAGAGCTTAGGGGATTATTTTTTCATTAGTTTCCTCTATGCATTTTGGAGCATATTGGAATTGAACTTATAACTCAAGTGAAATACCACCTTCTTCTAGTTGTTGGAAGAGTTTTGTATCCTTAAAGCACATAAAAAAATTGTAGAAGTGGCACTAGGGTTTTTATTTATGAATTCAACCAAAATTCCATTTCCTAATACCTCTATAAAATTTTGTTGAGCCAACTCTAGTTCAACACGCTCAACATGAAGAACCCCAATGTTATTTAACAATTTAATGGGTACTTCTTTGCTCTTTTTCAAAAGAGACTTTGTTGTCTTAAGAGAATCTAAGACTGCACTAGGGTCTAAATATATTAATAACTCACCCATATTGATAAATGCATGGGCATCACGTGGATCTATGTGAGTTGCCTTTTTTAAAATTTCCAAAGCCTTCTCTGTCTACCCTTACTAAGTATATATATGGCCTACAACTTTTAACCTCTCATACTTCTCAGGGTAGACCTCTAGAACCTTTTCAAATTTTGAGAGAGAACTCTTAAGATCTCCTAGCTTCAATTGAACCTATCCACAAAATCATGTGCCCTCTATATTTCCTTGACTGATGCCATATAGTGACTGTGAGTGGTGTCATAATCACCTTTACTATGATAAGATCATGTAATATTATAATATGAAAGAGATTTCATGAGAGGGTGGTCAGTTGGAATAAAAACTATCTCAGTCAACTATTTCACAAGAAAATGTTGCCCTATGAAGAAAAAATGGTTTACTAAATGATTAAATGCCATTGCACAGTATGGGTATAATTCAAAGGCTCTATGCATCTTTTCCATTCCTTCATGAACACTACCTTTTTCACTAACTATGATAATCCAATAAGTAAAAAATGCACAAAACTAACCAAAGAAATTTATGTAGAGGCAAAACATCATTTCCTAATGCCTCCATAAAAGTTTGTTGAGCCAACTCTAGTTCATCACACTCAAAATGAAAAAACCCAATGTTGTTTAACAATTCAATGGCTAATTCTTCTCTAATCTTCTTTAGAAGAGACTTTAGCATCTTAAGAGAATCTAATGTTGTACTAGGTTCTAACGATACTAATAACTCATCCATCTTGATAAATGCATGGGCATCACATGGATCTATGTGAGTTGCATTTCTTAAAATTTCTAAAGCCTTCTTTTGTTTTCTCAAATTTGCATTATGAAAAAACTTAAAAGGATGTCAAACTTTATGATTAGGTTAAGCAACCAATTTTTCCAACTGACAGAATCAACCCAAGTGGTTAGGATTCTCTACACTTTAGGCTCTACTTTGCCCAGGTGGGTGTTACCTTATATTCACCAATGATTAATTACTCCTCAAATTTGTTGGTGACTTTAGAGTAGATTAAGAGATTTATGTAATTTTGTCAATTAAATCATCCAATTCACCACCCTAATCCAAATTGGCATATGATTTGAATTAGATTTTTTTTAATTTTCTATTCTACTATTACTCCTACTCATACACAATAGAAAATTAAAATTGGAATTTTTTAATATGATACAAGGAAATGATTTTGGAAAAGAATTGAGTGGTGCCTTTCTCAATAATTTGGTAATGTAGTATGTTCATAGAAAGATTTGTGCATTATATCTAGCCACAACTTGAATTACTTGGCATGGGATTATCTATGGCTGGCATAGGCATGCAAGATTATTATTACCTAGCTCTTCTTAATTATCTAAATTGAATCCTCTAAGTTATAGTGATGTATTCAATATGATTTAATCCCTACTTGAGGAAACCCAATTAGATAAACCACCCAAAAATAGAAAATGTGTTTTGAATAACTAAACATATACTTGATATCTTAATTCAAATAACAAGGAGAAAAAAAAATGGAGACAACCAGATAAAGTATAACATGAATATTCAACAAGAAATTGAGAACTAGATAGATGGCAACAAATAAATGTGCTTTGATTTTATTGATATATCTTTGAAGAGTAGGCCTTACAATGTCTTTTTCCAAAATCAAATTCATAAAGAGCTTTCCCAAGGTGTTGGTTTCCTTATTATAGGGGTGAAGGAAGCTACAAGCTTTAAACCTTTCACATTCCAAAAAATGACTTTTCATATACCCACCCCTTAATATGACCTATTAAAACATATAATTTTTGACAAGTCTTAAAAAGACTGCCAAATATATTAGTAATACATATTAGAAAGCATAAAAACAAGAAAAAGACAAAATAGGAGGACGTCTAGTATTTGTTGGTACCATGTTGATGCTAACTTGATGCTCATTGCTCCTCTGCATACTTGGTCTACTTATTCTTTAGTTGTCAAATATTGATTCTCCCATTAGTACACTATGAAATCATTAGGCCACTTATATTCTTAGATCTAGAGTAGGTTGGCCTGGTGATCTTTCCATATTTTGTCTAGTAGCACTTTGACATCAATGATGAACTTTGCATATCTAGCATCCAGAGCAATTACTCTATCCAAAATGACATTGAAATTGAGAATATTTATATTTTGATCTTTTTTCAAGAAATCAATGACTTGAGAAACTGTTTGACCATATTCACTTTTCCATGCATTAAAACCTTTGATCTTTTTATCCTCTATCAAAATGGAAGGAATAAACTAGTGTTTGAAGGTAGCAAAAGAATCAATCTTTGCTTGAATTTTTTGGCTCTCACCATTCACATACTAAAATTCATCCAAGATCATTTTCACTATCTTCTATGTTGGCTTGAGTGAGGTTGAAGCACTTGGATCTCTTTGTAGAACCTTTCACAAGGTTAGTAATGTATGGTGTGTAGGTTGTCATTTCTTGTATATTGGATCCAAAATAAAAAGATTGACCTTCAACTGATTAATGGATTGAGACAAGGAAGAATAGCATTCATACACATCTCCCAACTTTTCAATAACTACTTTTACTCTATCTTCCAAAATCTTCTCAAACACCTCAAGGATTTTCAATTTGGCCTCATCCTTTGTCTTCTCATTTTACTTTTTCAAATCTTCAATTTCTTTCTCCAACTTCAACTTCAATGCATTCAATTGATCAACTGGGACTATATTATCACTGGTTATTTGTGGCACAGGGGCTAGGTATGGCACAATTTCTTGGCTTTGAGAATCAACACCCTTCAACTGCTGCTTTAATTTGACATTTTCTAAATACAGCCTATTCACTTCATCATTCATCTCAATTTGAGTTTTTTCATAGTCAAGCAATCTTTGCTCCATTTTCTTGATACCAACTTGTGTGAACATTATATAGTACAAGTAAGGGTGGTAGATTCAAGCACTGATGTATCCTTAAAAAACTTCACCATAGTTGTTCTTCTCAACTCCTGGACTACATCAAGCAATCTTGGCTTGTTGGTGTTATTCTATGTGGCCATGTTGCTAGAATCTCTATCTTTGGGTTAAACACACAACCACTGACATCATCCTCATAATCAACCTCAAAAACCATCATGGGGTCATCTTGATTTATCACTTGGTCCAACAAAAATATTTTCTTCAATTCAAGGCTAGGGATGATCAGCATATTACTCTTTAAAACCATTTGTCTAGCCTCATCAGGGCTAACATTTATTTCATCAATTTTCAAATCCTTGAAAATCTATGTCATAATTTGATCATGTTGAGATTCATTAGTACCCATTTTATTTATTTCCACATTTTCTTCAAATTATTTCATCTTCATTTTGAGCCAAAAATATTTCAATTTTGGGGTATTGATGAAATCATCATCTTCGATGAACCTCATAAAAGCCAAAACCTTTTCATCTTCTTGTATTTCAGACTTACCTTATGCCTGTTCATCCATTCTTATTTTTGGTTTATGCACTTTTATTTCTTGACCAACAAGGGGTTGATCAACTTTTTCTTCCTCTCTCATATGCCTCAAAATATTGGCCACCTCCTCAGACTCACTAACTCCTTCAGTCATTTCAAATGGAACCAGTGGAGAAACATCATCAATCTTTTACCTTTTGGTAGGTGGTGAATTAGGAATAGCTAGATATTGCACTAACATTGCATTTGGACCAGGTTATTGAATCATAACTCCTATTGTATTTTTGATAGGGAGGTTGGTAGCCTTTGTAAGATGCTTCTCAGACTTGCCATATATTTTTTCAAAATTATCAATTATCAAATCTATTATTTTCAAAGGGTCCTCTTCAAAAAAAATTGAAAAATTAGGGTTTTTTTTCCTTTGTCATCCTTAATCTTGTTCAAATTTTCCCATTTTATTTTTTTATTATATAAATATTCAAATGTGACATAATTTTTTATCACATCCTCATCAAAATTGATTTGATGGAATATCCCCATCCTAGTAAGGATGACTTTTCTAACAAAGTTCATGTGACACTCTATATCATAAAACCTTTCTGTCCCTAATTTCAAAGAATATTTAACCTTCAAATAGGCTTGCAACTCCTCCAAGGTATCTACACTAATGTACCATTCACCAAACACAATAGAATCTAGAATAAATGTGCCCTTGTTTTATTTTTTCATCACATCTTTCTCCATCCAGAGCATCTGCCACATGAATTCAAGAAAAGCAATTATGTTTGGAACAAATTTTAGAAACACATGGGTTGGTTGAGTACACCCATATAATCTAATTATAGTATGGTCATGCAAGAAATACCAATCAGAAAAGTTATGTTTGTGACCCTATTTTGGCCTATGAATAAGAGGCCTCAACATTTATTTGACCTCTTTGGTCAATCTAGGAAAAAGGATACCAAGGTAATTCATTATTATGACTGATAAATTATCATGGAACACAACATAGTTACAGTTCTGATAATGAGTGTCCCATTTGTAACACCAACACTATGTAGGCAATCTCTATCTCTTTTGATCAATCATGCTCAAGTCCATCCTACTAGACCAACTCCTTTTGTTTTGATATAAAATTAAATGACAAAATAAAGAATAATATTTGAACTCCATAGGTGTCTTGTTCTCCCTTATTTTCAAAAATCCATCATGCAATTTCTTCTCAATAAATGATGCAAAATCATACTCAACATTAACCTTTGGGTTTTGTATTCTCATGCCCATCATCATCATGCCAATTGGTATTATATCTTTGGCATCAATTCCTATCACTTAACACAAAGCAAAATATGTCCTTTTGAAATACACAGTAAAGTCATCAACTGGAAAAGGATCAACCAGAGTGGTTGGGATTGAAATCCTTCTATTGTTGGCCCCTTTCTTCATGTACATGGGTAAATCATCACTCATATGTGTATTTCTTAGAATGGTATATATTTTTTCACTCTTCTTCAAGTCAAATTTTGTGAGGGTTTGTTTGTTGAGCATGAAGTAATCAATGATTGCATTCTATCCATAGCCATTAATGGTGACCCATTTGGCAACCTAATAATTTTAGTTACTAGATGATAGTGTTGTGATAATATACTAATCAAATCCTCATCAATGAATACATTTGGCACAAAAATCTTAGCCAAATTCAAATTCCATGGGTTTGTAACTAGTCCCTATCCATCTTGCTTTACACAAAAATACCAAAAAAGGTTCCATCCTAAGATAGGGACTCTAGCATCCTAACACCCCTTTGCTACATCTTTGAATATTTTCTTATACCCTTTGTTAATTTAATTTTTCAAAATGTCCCAGAAGTGACTATTGAATGAATCACTTCTTAGGAATAGGGGGTTTAGTTCTCTTACTTACAGACTCAGATTTCTTAGGTGCCATAGTTTGATGCTTTTATGAACTAGAGTTTTAGTAGTCACTTGCTTTACCAAACTAGTTGAAAACAAAGCACAAATTAAATACCAAATTTTATGAAGAGAGTGATGAGGTAGACTTACCCATTTGGAATATGAGCAAATTGTGCACATAGATCTTGAATTCACCATCTAAAATCACCATTGAATTTTCTTAAATGATGAAATATAAAGAAATTATAAATTTTATTCTGCTATGGAGCTGATCATTTTGCCATTACTCTAGTTTATGACACAAAATTGAAAAATCTTAGTATTCAAGTATTTCAAATATATACCATTAATTGGTTCAATCCAATGGTTGGGTAGGCACTTCAATCATAGGTAGTAACGATAACCATTTTGGGGTGGTGATATAGTCATTTTTAGCACTTAATACTTTATCACATCACCATAAGACCTATTTAAATCTATTACAAGACTATGGGAGCTTCTAGATGGTTATAGTATATCTTTCACTACTTACCACCACTCCACAAGCCTTGATACACATCATCATGGTATGGTGGGGTACTTGTTACCACTTATACCTCATACCAAATTATTACCAACCTTTGATCTAACCATCGCAAGACCACAAAATCCTTTGGCATCCCTTCATTGTTTACCATATCACTACAAGCATTAGATTTGACTATGGTAGGAGCATGGAACATAATTTATATAACTTTTACTGCTTACTATTAGCCTATAAGATCTCCTCTAAAATATGAAAATAGATAGAAATAACATATATTGTATAGAGTGTTACATAAAATTTATGTAAAAAATATGACCCTAGAAATGTGCAATTATAGTTGTGATTATTATTGCTCTAACATTTGTATTTGGTAGGATATGGTTGCCATGATCATATAAAATGCTCCTAATAGGGTTATCGAGTAGATAATTCATTCGTTGTGATTCATATGTACATTCTATAGTTAAATTTTTGACCTAGAGTGTCAACGAAAATATATGAAAAATCTAGAGTGTAGACTCTAGAGGGTTAATATCTCTAACTATGTATATTAGGGTTTGGGTGGCTAATATCCATTGACTTACCCTTTAATAGTGAGACACTATGTGATAAAATAATAAAATTTATGAGAATATTGAAATAACAAAATATGTGTCTCGTATATTACAAATATGTTCAAAGTTAAGTGTGTAATTGATAATGCTTATGTGTGAAATGAGTTACAACACTTATCTATTTATAAGTGACTTTGAATTCAAATTTGATAATTTTATTAAATGATAAATGATCGTAAAAGAAGGTCATGAAACGTTATGAAATTATACGCTATTATACCAAAAACATAAAATAACATAATAATTGTTATAAAACTTTAAAAAGGTGGTTTCCACATTTAAAAATCAACCACAATACTAATATCATTCAATTTAAAAAATTTATTATACATATATAAATATAAATAAAACTTAGGGAACCATTTTAAAATACCCTAAACTAGTCCCATCCAATCCACCAATCCCCAATTAAATATAGTTTCTAAGTTCATTTCACAAAACTCTAATCAAAGGTCATCCATCCAACTCATATAAAGTTATAATAACATTAAGCCGCCTTACCATAAATACATCATATTTATTAAAATAAAATTTTAACCTTACCACCATTATCTTCTTATCCCCCTGAGGTTATGGCAAACCTTTATTATTTTCTCTTACCACATCACCACAGGTCAACATTTTGTTTGTTTTAGGGTCATAGTGAAATATTATATGCTACTCAAAATCTTGTCACTAGCTCACAATTACTTTTGAGACCTCCATGGGGTTGTGGTAACCAGTCATTATATATCGCAACACTACAAGTGAAGTTCTTACATGTTACGGGGAAGCGGTAATTATCTTTTCACTTCCTTTGGTTCTCGTACACCTACCAAAGTTATTTGAATGTACTGCAGGGCTGCGGTAAGAGATAAAAAACACATCAATGATAAAAATACAAATGTATTTCATATGTACATGATATGGGATGCTTATGAATGACTCCTAGAATAATTGTAAAAGGAATATGGACTCCTAGGATGAATTTTATGAATTTTAGAAAAAAATACCTCAAAAAAATGTGGTCTCATGGTTATGGAATGCCATGACAAGTGAATTTTTATGGATTTCATGGTATTCCATCACCATGAGACCACATTTATTTGAGGCATTTTTTCAACCATTTCACTACCTCGTCTATGTTATTTCTTACTAATAAGCTTTGATAGATTTGTTCCAAGCATTTATAGTTTGTTCGAAAGCACTTATTTTAGGCTTTTAGTCATAGCAACAAGGCAGTGAACTATTTGATAAAATTATTCGGTAGACATGTATGAAAAATGTGCTATCATAGACAAGGCAATGAACTATTTAAAAAAATGCCTCAAATTAATGTGGTCTCATGGAATGCCATGATAAGCAAATGCAATTGGCAATTGTTCCTAGTTATTAGTTATGCAATGTGAAGTAATTGCATAATTGCTTAGGTGGACTTTGTGAAAACTACATTGTAATTGAAATTTTGTCATCTATCAGCATCTAGTTATTAGTTATTCAATGTGAAGTAATGTTTTAAGTTTGAAAGATGTGCAATGTCATGTAATCAGCAATTTGAATATAAATTAAAAAAATCTTTTTATAATTCATTACTTAAACTCTCTATTTTATTTGATCTCTATAACTATATTGCTATGGAAATGCATTTCAATTAAAAAAAATAGTTGTTGTCTCTTAGTCTACAATTTTTTACATTTTAAAAAAAAATGATTTTTTCTCGATATTTTCAAAAATCTTGAAATTTTGGTTTCCCAATTTTTTCTCAAAAATATTTTTGTTGCTATGTGTGTAACATTACAAATATATCAACATCGAAGGTTGACTATAAATCAATACCATGCATTTGATGAGAGAGTAGCCAATGAGAGGGACATGGACAAATATCCATGTCCATGTAATAACTATCTTGGTGGAAAGGTGAGACAAATAAATCTGATTTATCAACATATGATAAGATATGGGCATAGTGGTATAAGCCCTTGGGATTACAATTATTATGAAGATATGATAGAATTGCAAAGTGTGAGAGATGAAGAGGCAACAAACATAGATGAAGTGGCACCAAACATAGAGAAAGAGGTATCAATGTTATATGAAGGGTTTGAAGTTGATAGAATGTTGAATGAGGGTCTAAACGATGATTGGGCCAAGCTGATGGACAATGCCTTAAATCTTATGTATGCTAATTGCAAGTTAAGTCATTTGAAAATAATCCTTCAAATTCTTAACTTGTAAGTGTGTTTGATTGGACAAATGAGAGTATAGATCAGTTATTGGCATTATTAAGTTCATTGTTACCACTTGACTCCACATTGCCAACAAAATAAAGTTAATTTAAAAATCAAATCACTAAGCTAGGCTTAGGGTATGAAAACATCTACACATGTGTGAATGGTTGTGTATTATTTCACAATAATATTGCAAGTGAGAGTGAATGTCTGAAATGTCATGAAGCGAGGTATAGACAAGGATTGAAATCAACTATAGTTCCTAGAAAGGTTCTTCACCACTTTTTGATAATCCCATGATTACTCTAGATGTATAGGTATAGAGACATTTTTGAACTTATGCAATGGAATGCCCAAAATAAGATCACTAATGGAAAACAATGGCATGTGCCTGATTCTAAGATGTGGATGGAATTTGATAACAGATAGCCTGACTTTGCTCAAGATCCTTGTAATATAAGGTTGGGTTTGTCTCTCAAATCAAATTACTAAATGTTCAAAATGGCTAGTGTTTTTAATAAATTATAACTTGCCTCCATATTTAGTAACTAGACCATTTTTATTAATGTTATCATTGATTATACCAGGAAAGAAAAGTGTGACCTTAGATACAATCGATGCTTATTTAAAGCCATTATATGATGAGCTAATGGAATTATGGAAAGGAATTAAATAAATTCAATCTTTAAGGGATGGTCATTCAATCAAATTCACTTTAAGAGCTTCCTTATTATTTATGATTCATAATCTTCTTGCATTTGGCACATTGTCTGGTCTCAATGTTCATGGATACCATGGATGTCCTGCTTGCAAATTTAAGGATTTTGTGAGGCACTCAAGAAATTTGTATAAGTGTATTTATTATGGACATCATGCTTACCTTAAAATGGGTCATCCATATCATCAATAAAAAACATGTTTCAATGGTCAAGAATAGAATTTTAGAGCACCATTACTAATAACAGGTGATTACATAAATTGAGAATGGACAAAAAAGAATGTCATTTACTAAAAATGATGGGATTATTGGTAGTATATATGATCCATGTAATGAAAGTGATGTAAAATGGTTATGTATATTCTATAAGTTGTCATACTTTAAGGATATAACCATTAGGCATACTATTGACTTTATGCATATTGAGAAAAATATAGCCTATGCTATTGTAGAAACTCTTTTTGGTTCTTTTGATACTATTTCATCACATGAAGACTTTTGACAACTAAATAATCATCAAAATATTTGGGTTGAAAATTTTGATGATGAAAAATATAGAAAACCTAGTTCTCCTTATGTCTAGATAAAGGAACAACGTGCACAACTCTTATAGTTGATGTCTTAGACTCGATTTCCCACTGGGTATGTCAGTAGTAGTATTAGAACCCAAACTGATATTAATGGCTTAAGAGGCTTCAAGACCCATGACTATCATGTCATAATCTATAATATTTTACCTATTGTGGTAAATATATCAAGTTTGGCAAAGGGTCCAAAATTGGAAATTATAAGGTTGGGCCTAATATTAAAAAGAATGAGTTTACATATATTAGATCCTTCAAAATTTGATAGTTTGAGGGAGGAGGTTGTTGAAGTCCTTTGTCTATTGGAATGAGAATTTCCACCAAGAATCTTTAACATTTATATGCATCTTTTGATACATCTAGATTATGAACTAGAGCATTGTGGCCTAGTAAGAATGAGATGGATGTATCCTATAGAATGATATATGAAGGTTTTGAAAAAAATTGTTTGTACTAGGGCAAAACTGGAAGGTAGCATGTCTGAGGGATATTCAATGCAAAAGGTAGTGGGATTTTGCATAGAATATATGAAGGATTTTTAAAATGTCAATCAACATGTATGGGATGATGAAAAAGATAAGAGAGTTGAAGGTGAAGTATTATAAGGCAATGGATGTCACTTCAAGCTATCACATCAATAAAAAAGTATGATACATGACTATATTCTTCAAAACACATGTTTGTTCGATAAGTGGAGTAGGTAAAAAAAAATACACAATAATTTATTTACTCAATTGAATTTACACATTTATATTATTAATCTTACTATTTTTACATTAATATTCTATGTATAAAATATGAAGAAGAGAATCAATCTTGGATGCAACATCAATCTCAAAAGTGCAGACATCATGATTTGATTGGAGGTGATTCTTTTTCAAAATTTAAAGAATGGATTGCTAATGCAGTTAATAATGCAAAAGAAGAAGGTCAAGATATAAAAATAGAGGAAAGTGAGCTTTCATAATCTCCACATTTATGGGCTATGTGTTTTAGTGGAATGTGGGCCTATGGTAGTCATTTAAGAGTGGAAGAAAAAGACAAAGGAAAGACAAATTGTGATTGTATTGTTAGTGCTGAATTTCTTCACGAAACTGAGAAGAAATTTTATGTTGGATTCGTCCAAAAAATATTCAAGTGTTTTTTAGTGAAAATAGTCCTATATTATTAAAATATAAGTAGATCCCACCATTCACAGTATAATTTGATGAGTATGGATTTATACGCACAAATACAGGACAATTTTTATCAAAGATGGATAAGTTATATGTTTTTCCTCTTCAAATGAACTAATAATTTCTAATTGATTATGTAAGAAGCCTAAGATGGTTGTATGTCATTTAAACAGAGTCGCATTCTAAAGGAAAATTCATGGAAGTTAACAATATAATGCATGATGGGCAATATGTTAATTTACAAGAAATATTCAAAGAAGTGGATGAAGACAATGATGGAGTGTTTGAAGAAGAAATTTTGATTAGCAATGAAGAGATTGGGAGATACAATGTATTGCATGTCATAGATGAGGATGAGGAATAAAATCAAGTAGATGCAGATAGGAGTTATTAGAATTCATAAGTGTCAATATCTAGTTGAAATAAGGGATAGTCATCTTGATAGTCTGATACCTGTAATTGTAAACATCTTGGTTTTTGACTACAAATTCTTTTTAATCTATAAACTGAACTCTAATTTAATTTTCCATTTTAACTTATGAACTCAATAAATTTTTACTGATTCAAGTTGTTGATTTATACGTTATTGTTTATTTAGACTTCAAGAAATGAAGAAAAGGACTGTAAGGCATAAATTAGTTGATGATAGTGATCATAATGCTGAAATTTCATTGATAGATTATGAGTGATTTTGTAGAGAAAAAGTGGCCAAGAATAATGAATATTTATTGTGTCTTGGTTTGACAGATAGGTAAGTTATAAATCCACTTAGTATATTATTTTTTTAATAGTGTTTAATGAAATTTTATAGGTAAGAGCTTTATGTATATAAGACATAATATGATACTTTTTTTGTTTTATAGGCAAGAAAAAGAGTGCAAAAAAATGTGGCAAAAAAAGAAAAGGAAAGAAAAGATACAGTACCACCATCTCATAGAAGCCAACGCATTTGTGATTCAATAAATTTAGTTGGTAAAAATAATAGTTGTGATGATGTACAGCCTGATATAGCATATTCAACAAATAAAGTTGGTAAAAACAATAGTTGTGATGATGTGCAGCTTGATGTATCACATGGTAATGTGCAACTTGATATAGCACATGGTGATGCACAATGTCATGATGATTTCTTAGCACAAAGTCTAAGAGAGATTATTGGAAAAAATTAGAGAAAAAGAACAAGTTTGCAGATGATTTATTCAACATTAAAGGATGTGTTTGAAGTGAAATCTATAGAAATCAATACTGATCTAACTACTCATGCCAAACTTGATGTGGCCAAGGAGCATGAAGTTATAATTAATTAAATTTATGAAGAGATACTGCTTGCATATGTCATGCCTCATAATGCACCTATTGCATCTAGAAATTTTGATGAAACTAGTGGATCAGCTAAAAATACTTGTAGTGTTTTAATAGAAGATGTGTCTACGTTTGTAAAAAGACAAATATTGAATCAAGATTCATACATATCTACAAAGAGGAATGAAAAATAAAGAAATATAGAAGGCAATAATCCATTCTTGGTTGAGGTATTGAGAGATGGTGAGCCCATTGGACCAAATGTTACAAAGTGGGCCTTTGAGTTGCGTGTAAGATGTAGGGCCCATTTGGATATTTGAAAATCAAGTTTTGCAGAGCAATATCCACAAACTGTGAAAAATGTTATACAAAAAAATGGAAAATGCTTTTGAGACTACTAGTGGATAAATCTCTAGAAAATATTACAAGCAAAAGATGAGAATTTTGATGAACAATTTTAGATACAATTGCAGAAAAACAATCATGAAGGGAAAAGAGAGGTTAGAATCCACTCTATCTCCCAAACAGTGGGAGGCATTGAAATAAAGTATGCATTTCAATTAATATTTGGCAAAGAGTAACAGAGGCAAGAGAGCAAGAGATAATGTGAGAGCTGGATATACATTTGGTCGAGGTGGGTTGTAGGCCAAAATGGACAAATTTACAGTAAGTGTATGGATTTTTGGTTCAATTTACATTATGGTATTTATTTTGATTTTTTATTAAACTAACTATATGTTGAAATTGACATTGTATTTTAGGTGAAAAATAGTAATAGAGAAGCAGGTGCAGAAGATATTGTCAATTATATGGCAGCACTAGATCGACCTAGTAAATCTAAGAGTGGGATGAAGTGTAAATCTAGTTCATCAACAGAGATTTCATATCCATATGTTAAATGCCTAGTAGGATCCTCTCTAGATCATGTCAACTCAAATTAAGGGTACCAACAGGTAATGATTTTCATATTTGGTCTCACTTAGCAAGTTTCGTAATTGGTTGCCTCCATTAACCCTATAATTTATGCATGGAATGAGCATAAATCCATAGAGTTAACTGATGTAAGAGGATCTATTGATCTAATTTCTTCTTGTTTGGTAATTATGTATACAAATGCCTCTTAATATGTATATTATTGAAATCTGAGCATAGGAGAATCTAACCTAGTTTCTTTATTATTGGAGTGATCTAGAAAATGTTCTTTTAGACAAATTTATAGCTTGCATTCTTTACTTGACTATTGAATGATTTATATATATATATTGCATGATGGTTAAACCACATGCAGAGCAATGTTATCAAAGTAGTAGGAAAAAAAAATGCCTTCATGATGTCAATAGAGCTGCCGATATTGATAGTGATCATGATGAATTGGACAAGAATGGTAGCACAATCATCATAGTTGTGCTAAATTAGTTGAGGTAATATAATAGTTATCAGTTATTTATCCCAATGTTTTGTCATTCTTCATATTTAAAATTTTTTTAAAACTTAATAGAGTTTAATTTGTTTTTAACTATTTCCATAATACTTGCTTCAATCTTGTTTTTGAGGGATTTGAGACTCATTTCCTTGTCTTAGAACAATCTTCTATTTCATTCCTTCCAGAGTTCCCATATTAGAATTGTCAGACTTATCAACCATAAACAATGATAAGTAGAATGTCTTTTGATATTGGGCTAGTATTGAAATAAAGTCATTATATCACTGGGAAGGGCACTCTTCCATCCTAGCTTCATGCATAACCACCTCTATTATTTAAAAGAGAATTGATAGCCAAAATCTTCTCACTTTGACTCACTTCAACTCTACCATATCCTAAATTTCCATCAACACCTTGTGAATCCCCTTTCCTCATGTCACCATTTTCTTCTCGAAGAACCTAGAATTAGTTCAAATTTCCTCTGCAACTCTGTATCATTTATTAATAAACTCCAAGAAGGGGATGAAGTCCAAGAGTTGAATTTATTTGATGGTGTTGTTGTGGCATTGGGTATATTCACTCACTATCTATTGTAAATGGAGTTAAATTGAAAGGAATAGGAGATGCAAATGTAAATATTTTAAAGGTCACAACTAACATGCCCCTTGCTTGAATAAAAAAAAGATAGAGCTATCCATATAAAAGAGAAAGAAGGGATCTTCACATGGTGACCACTAAAATATTTGAAAAATATGACATAGTTGATGTTTATCATGTATTAGCTATTAGACAGCTTGGCCCACTACTTTATGCAATAGTTTGGATGTGTTTTTTAGGGATATTCTTAGTTTTTTTGTCTATTTTGGAGTTGTATAAGTAAAAAAATGCATTTTAACTCAATTTTCTTAGTCACAACACTGAGAAACACACTTTTTATTAACACATTTTTCAAAGCAAAGACACATATTTTTGTCTTGTATCTACTGTAAGAACACCTTTTATCAATAAAATTTTAGTATTTTACCTTCTTAATAGTTATTTCATTATGTTCAAATGAATGATTTATTATGTTTTTTTATGTTTTATGTCATATGTTTTGAAGTCTCATCATTATTTCATATGTTTGGTGGCACTTGTATCTAATACCCAAACATTTATTAAATTTATCCTAAGTTTTAAATTAGAGTAAGCTATATTCCCTAATGTTTCAAATGTTGATTCATAAAAAATATTCATGGATTCATCATAGTCATGCTCTACATATTGAGTAGAATAATATTTATGCATTTTATATGATCTATGAATAAAATTAAGAATCACTGCCATACAGTATGGGCCATTTAAAAGTCTCATGGCCACATGAATCTAGGACTATTGTTAGTGATGTAATTGGAGGTGACATAATTAGTTTCTAGCATAATTGGAGCTACTTTTCTTGTGCCTAATATTAAAGTACTCTTATTACTTAATTGGAGGTGACTTAAGCAATCTACAACATAATTGGAATTACATTTCTTGTACTTTATATTATGACTTAATTTTTTTCATACTTTTACCAGGTATAAATTAATGAATAAGTTAATGGAGTCTTAATCAGTATGGTATGTAACAAATCTAAAATAAGAGTCTAAAATTTGACATCTCTCTGCATTTTTTAGATAGATATATTTAAAATATTTGTAATACTACTTATGGCATCCAATGGAAGCTAAAAACATACCCCCAAATACAGAATGTAACAAGTAAAAAAGTGTATTGGGTGTCTTTAATCATCATTTTTAATCCATATTGAAGGTTTTCTAAATTCTTATTTCAAGAAGTGAACATTTACAATTACATTGATTATATGTTTTTTGATATTATAAGTCTGCAAAGAGGGTGTAGAGCCCAAGTATAGAAATCTCAAAGGGTAGCAAAATAGGCCAAAGGCCACTAACAGTCAAAAAATAGTAGATAGACAAAAGTAAAATAGGAAACAACAAACAAACTATGGATTAACCATAACAAAAACACTATCTTTTTAATCAAATATTTTCAATATTCTTTGATGAACTTGAGAAGGTCCTCCATGCTAGCAATTTTTACTTTTATATCTTTATCTTCTTTCGGGAGGTCTTACAGAATCAATAGGGAAGAAGCCACATGGTGGACAACTTTAAAGTAAACAGTGGTTATCACCTTCATTTATTCTAAAGGGACCACAAACCCTTCTTCACTTCCTTCAACTCCCTTTCAATCTATCTCTCTTCTTCACTAGAATCCATGAAATCCTCCTAGTCAGAATCATAAGTGGAGTCCTTCAGCTCCTCAAAATAATTGGTTCCCTCCTCCAATTGTTGATCAGTATTGGGTTTATCTTTTAACTTACATGCTTCCTCCCCTAGATATAAAGTAGAGGGATCATCTATAGTCTTTACCAAATAATTTTTTCCCCTTTCCAGTCTCCTAGATCTCCTTATATTCATCTTTCTTTCTATACATCTCTAAAATTTAAAACCAGACCCTTCCTCCTTAGTCTCCTCACCTTGCATCTGGGCCTCTAGGTGCTCTTTGTCACTGGCTAAATTTTGAGGCTCCACCCAAACCACTTTATAGTTCTTACTCTTTCCCTAAGTGATCTTCTCAAAATTGATCTGAACAATCAATTTTTTCTTTTTATTTCTAGAAAAGGAAGGGTTATTTTTTAGCTCCCACAATGCTTTAATAGCTAGAGAGTGATAAGGGTCAAGGGATCTAAAAGTTGTAGATATCGAGGAGGGAAAACTAGAGCCTATCCAAAGAGGGGAAAATATTTCAAACTTATGGGATAGTTTTGAAGAGGGGGGAACAAATTTATCAAAAAAGGGTAGGGAACCACGGGGACCCACGAAACCAAATCTGACTCTCAGGGGAATGTGATATTCATCAAGGTCACTGTCATGGGAATTATCTAACACATATACTTTTAAAAGATTAGAGGGACATAATGTAAGGTGAAAGTGACAAATCCTAAAGATAATACCTTGGTGGAGTGGAATGGAGAAGGCAATTGGGTTTTTTTAGGGAATTTTTGACATACTTAACAGACATCTCCATGGATAACATGAGGAAGAAAGGGAAGTTAACCAACACCTTGTGATGAAAGTGATTCAAAAGATTGAAATGGTAATGATAAAATCACTTAAACTCCCTTCAAGGGTAAAATATTTCATGATAGTGAAGCATACCTTATCCCAAGGGTTAACCAAGCTCTCTCTATCAAAGCCTCCCTGTAAGTTCACCGACATTTTTCCTTCACTGAAGAATTTTTTCAACCCCTATGGGTCTTAGAATTTTTTAAGTCTTTTCAATATTTTACCCTTATAGCATAAACTCATGTCCTTATAAATTGACTCCTCATTAACAAAAAACTCTATACCTCTAACCTAAACATTATGGTCACAATCCCAGCTTGAAGCAAATTGAATGGGGATGTTCTCATCACATCCATTAAAACATTCAATAAAATGATAAATTCTACCTTCGTAACATATACTCCAAAGCATAGAATCCATTTTGGTTTCATCACAAGATAATGGCTTAGTTCTAAATTTTTCTTTTCCCATGACTGAAAGCTTCACCAAATTATTGCAAGGCTAAAAAGGGATCTAGACCAAAGTGAACCACTACCAAGGATTAACAAAAATTAAATCAAAAAAATTAGAAGCTATCAAAACCCACACCTAATCTTTAGTAAAACTCAATCTGATCCTATAATGATTTCACATGTGAAAGACTTGCCAGGATTTATCATGCAAGAACATGCCTTAAAGGATTGAGGTTGCCTCGTGTGATATTGATTTTCTTCAATGTGAAAATACTCATAACAAATGTGATTAGGACACAATGATGACCAGTGAAATTAGTGAATAAAAATGATTGAATATACTACCAAATTGATAAAAATAATGATTAAAATTAATGACTAAATACACTACCAATGGACAGAAATCAATGAATAAAACTGATTAAATAAGTGACCAGTTAACAACAAACACTGATTAAATATATTAGTGAATAAAAAATGACTAAATAAGTGAATAGATTACAGAAATAAATAAATAAATATACTACCAAATTGATCAATAAAAACAACCAATGAATGACTAAAAATGGTTTAGTCATCAATATGTTCACATTATAAATGACTGGCAATAAACTACTAATGGTCACGTGATCATGTTTGGTCATTTATATGTAGTTTTTAATTGTTTTTTTAATCATATATTGTTATTTCTATATTAGTGTTCCAATATATGAAAAATTAACATGGAAATATTCAATAAATTCCCTAAATCATTATTTCAATCTTGACTCATGCAAAAAAACCTACAGAAGTCAACTTTGAGGGAAGAACACAAACACGCAGTTTGTTGCCTTAATTGGTTTTAAGAGCATTTCAAGTCTAAGATGTAAGCATGAATGATATGGTTTGAATGCATGAAAATAATATATACAATGGTATTTAGCATCCTATATTTCACTCTAATATCATTAAAATAGATGAAAAGGGACCTTCAATCAAGTAAAACATAGTCTACATCAAATCTTGCTTACAACCTGTCTTCCTAGGAGCCAATTTTGGATTTTGAGGATTTGGAAAGCCTAGTAACCTGAAAAAGAGATAAAAATTGGTAAATATCATATATAATATATGATGTATCCCATCCAATAGTTATTTTTTCTAGACAAATAGGTTAAGTTCCCTCTATTTTATCTCAGATAGATGGTGCTTCCCTAGGTGCATAACCTTACAGTTTTAAGGTTTAAAGGAAAAAGAGTGAATAAAAAGTTGATTGGAAACTAAAAAGAGTTTTTTATAGTTGTAACACAACCATAACAACATGTAAAATTATTAAAAGAGTGGATAAACTAAATATAATTCTCTAAACCTTCAGTGTTGCAGTCAAGTATATCAAGCAGGTTTTAGGCCGAGAGGCCAAATAGAAGATCACTTTCACTTGAAACCTTGGTAGAGAATTACAATCCATTTGGATATGTTAATTAAATCATAAAAAAAAATCAATCTAGATAAAGGTACATAAGATCAAATAGGATGTTTTAAAGCCCCAAGGGTTGCAGGCAACCCCATTGGTCATGGTTAGGCCTAAGTCCAAATAGAGAATCATTATCACTTATATCTTAATATGGGAATTAAAATTTATTGAGACATGTTTTTTATTTCATATAAGATATGTTTAAGATATTTATATTCAAAGGAAACCTTGAGGAATCCATTTTTTGGCTTAGAGATAACACTGGGCCTGCAGGAAAAAGAGGAAATGGCTTGATAGGACAAGTTTGAACACTCATATCTCTCTTGATGCTTTGAATGGGGACCAAATATTTTTATAGGAGTTATAATATGTCTTAAAAAATCACTTTTTGGCATTGGATTGAAATTTCAATGTCCCATGTTTATGAATGATGCTTAAGAGTGAAAACAAGCTAAAACCCTTGGAAACCCTTGCCAGTGACCAGTTTAGAGAAATAGAGTTGGATAGCTACTCTAATGGACCTTTTTGAATATGATGATGATTGTACCTTGTAGGATACTCTCTCAAGCTACTTCCTATGTTTTTTTACTGTACGTAATTGTAAAGACAAGGTATAAAATAGGGTATGTTTGACTATTTTATATGTTTTTTAGGGTACATGAGGTTTCAAGAGATGAAATAAATTTTAGGGTGAATATTATGACTTTTAATAACTCACTATGTCCATTAATTTTTAAAAAAAAAACTCCTAATTATTTAAAAAATAGTTCTTATCTTAACCAGTCAAAATTGGCATAGTGGACAAGCTAAGGAGAAGTGTGAAAACTTTAAGTTGATGAATTTTTAAGGTGTCCCTGATTCTTATAATGTTATTTAGGGTATTTAAAGGTGTCATAAATTCCATCCCATGAATTTTCATGGGAAAATAAAGCTAAATTTAAGGCCAAGTGTGCAGGGTGCATAAAGAAGGGGTTTTTTTTACTATAATTGATGATGGCTCATCTCAAGAAGTTTCCATAGGATCAAGATTACAACTAATGCATGGAGATTAATTCTTAAATCATGTCCCATTAATTCCAATCATCAAACATGTTCTTAATCATTTTTGTGATTTTCAAACAAGGCTAATCATGACGGTAATTTTTTTGAGCTAGTTAAGGGAATTTCATGTCACTTTACAAGAGTTTGATAGCTTGGATGGACACTTGTACTTATTGATCTTACATGGTTCATACCATATCCCATTTTTATGCACAAGTAACCAATTATCTTGGCTTTACAAGTGTCCTTGTGACCCTTGGACTTCTCTCTTGTCCTCTCTCTCTCAAGTTCTATAAGAACTAACCATATTGGCCATTGTAACTTATGCTCCACCTGAGTATGGTTAAACCCTACTCATTTGTATACCATTTGATCAATAAGACTACTAATTTTTTACCTCTCCATGACTATTAATAGTGTTTTCTACTTGAATTTTGGATTTTTATTAGTGAAGACTATGGATTCCTTAGCATGTTGTCTCATTCTTTCATCTTATTTACAGTTGGAAAGATTCTTCTTCCAGGTCATGTGAAATTTTATAGGAAATGTCAAGGATTTATTGAGTTATTATATTCATTAGTGACATTAAAATCCTCTTGTCTAATCCTAGCTTTGTATATTCATCCATAACCTCATAATGTAACATTGATGTGAGAAGATGTAGATTGAAGGAGTGTATGTTTGGTTAGTCCTTTTGTTCTCATATGTAACATGTTATTGGTTGGAATTCATCATCTTATTTGGTGTATCACCTCCATTAGAATAGTTTTATTTCATTTATCTCTCTCCCTTTTCCCCCAAATTTTAGGTGTAGTTATAATCCAAAGTGGTACATTAAGGGAGCTAGCCCTATATAGAGATTCACCTCATCCTTAGGCTACCCACAAGCCTAAATGAGTTTCCATTGTGCCACTTAGATGAGGAGAGATTATGACCTCCTCAAAGGGTGAAAATCTAAGTGACAAAAAAATTTGGCATGCCTAATGGGACTCTTAGTCCAAGAGGTTGAAATATTTTTGGTGTTGTCTTTCAAAAATGATCCTTTGGAGGCATCTATCAAAGCATCAATGGTTACTCTAAAGACACATCAGATGGTCAAGTATCCTAAGTTTCCTTTCGAAGATTATTGGTAATATATTTATTTATGTTATTACTTTCAATGAGGTTTCATGGCTAATCTTGGTGTTGAGCACTATTTTACACAAGTTGGTGAGACATTTCAAGCTTGTGCCACTCCCTATTAATATTAATAAGTTTTTAATCAAACCATTCATGAAGTGTATCAATCCTACAATCATCCTTCTCCATATCTTGCTCCTAGTCAACCTAGTCACTTCTCAATTCAATCCATTTCCACCTTCAAAAAAACTCTTTTGGACTATGAGAGGTATATGTTAGATCTTGACACACAAAAGGGATATGGTCAAGAGGTTCCTAATAATCTTATTCATAAGGTGAGAGATGCATTAGAGTTGGTTAAAATAGAGTGATTACCTATTGAGAGAGCCAATTGACAAAGGCTCACAAGTGAGATGTTTGATGTGAGTGACCTAGTTTCTTCTTTAGAGGATAGGTTAAGAGTTCATGAAAGGTAACCCCATCAAACCTATCATCCTTCATATCCACTTCCCTAAGTTTCCTATCAGCCATATTTGATCCCTAATCATGATCCCAATCAAGGATATCAAAGTCATCATTTTCCCAATCAGTTATAGCAGACAGTTAAAAGGAGAAACCTTGTGTTTAAAGCTAATCTTGATAGGTAGATTGAGTTAGATAATATGTATATGTAGCAGTCTATGATAGAAGAAAAGGAATTATATTTTGAGTCCTCATTTCCCTCTCACATTGCATCCATATCTCAAGGAGTGGCCCCTAGATATGAGATTCTAAGTTGGAGACAAGGTGGAGAATCCAAGCCCAAGTAGAATCCAAGTTCCTTAAACACTTCACCCACTCCTCAAATTACATCACCACCTCAAGATAAGACTTTTCATCCTAATATCATAAGCTAGAGTAATATATTGGAATCATGGGGAAAGAAATAAGATAGAAGCATTGATAAGGAATGTGAAGTTGAGAATGAAGTTGATCCTTTCTAAGCCCCTCCCACCATTCCTCAAAAAGAGACCTCTTGTCTTCCATTCCATCCCTCTTACATTCATTATCCTCATAATGATGCCTATGAACTTCAAGAAACATTTCTCCAAGATAAACTAGCTAGGAAAATTAAAGAGTTGGAGTCAAGGATGAAGTTGTTAAGTCAAGGTGTGATGAAAGGATTAAGCCCAAAGGAAGATCTTATGCCTAAACACACCCCGTCTAACCTCCCTCAAGAGAGTTATAAAATTGAATATAATTTTAATGAAGTGATTTTTAAGTTGAAATAAGATAACCAAGTCATCTTAGCCTAAGTTTTTCCTCCCCTTCCTCAAGATCTTCCAAAAGAATCCCCAACTTTGCATTCTCAATATGATTTTAAGCCCTATGTTCCACCTCCACCAACTAGTTCATCTTATCCTCACCCCATCACCCTTTGGCTTTATAGACCTATGGTATGAAAACCCAAAGAGGAGAATTTATTTGAGGAAAATTTATAACTCTTTCTTGAAGAAAGTGTAACTCTTTGGTAGCGTCATTTGACTAGGTCACCGAATTTCAAGATGCCTAGTCTTGGCATCACCAAAAAGGAGAAGGAAATGGAATATCTTTCAGACCTTAAAAATTAAGATCAGATTATGATAGATAAGACACAATTTGAGATCCATCAAGAGGTCCTAAGTGTTGAATAAGAGGTGAGTCCTTGTTTTGAGTCTTTTTATTTGGTTGATAATGAATAATGTCTTCCTTATGTTGAAGAGGAGATCTTAGATGAAGTCCTTTTGGATTCTTAAGAAGAGGATAAATGAGCTCCTTTAGCTGTTCCCTTTTATGATGCTGATCAAAAAGATGATGAGGACTTATGGTAGAAATTTGAAAATATTTACAATAAGTTTGAATCTCTCAAGGGGTCTACTATTTCATTAGAGCTGATTACAAGTGATGAGCAAGATGAAATTTTCCAACATGTTATAGATGAACAAGATGACATTGTCCAACATGTCATATATGAACAAGATTAAAGTCCACATTAGCCTTTATAGGTTAAGATAAAATTATACTAGCCTCAACCTTTAAAAGAATAAGAAACTACTCCTCTTGAGATCATATCTATAAAGAAGATGAAATTTGAGCATGAGATGAATAGTAGGCAGCAACATGAGGTATGTTTACAAGGCTAAGAGAAATACTTTCACGTTTCAGACCTATTTGAAGATGGTATACTTGAGATAATATCAATTGAGGTGCCAAGAAGTAGATCTGATCTAGCAAGTGTTCAATCTAAAGAGAAACATGCTTGGCACCATAATTCATATCATGACGAAGGAGATGCAAGGAACTTTTTGTAGACATGTAAATTTAGCCACCAATGTCTTTGCATCAAACTATTAGACCAATTCTTACCAATCATTAAACATTTAACTTAAGAATTTTTATTAGTCTCAAATTTGGCTTCATAACCTTGTATTAAATAAATTTTCCCTATTAAATCAATTAAACAAGGCAAATACACACATTGAATTAATCAAAATCAAACAAATGACCAAATTTCTAAAAAAAATTAATTAACTTGCACACCCTAATCAAAATCAATTAACAAGTTAAATCAATTTCAAATCCTAATTGAGATCACCCATGAGCTAATAAATATACTAAATTAATTACTAAAAAAGAAATTAAATAGCATCTTAGAACATCATAGAATACACACATTACCTTTGTGAGTTTTCACTTTAGGAAAATATCTAAAAAACTATCCTAGGAATATGCCAAACTCAACCAAGGTTAATAAACACAACTATGATCAGATTTAACCCATTTCGAGGGATTTGAAAGTCTATAAAAGTAATCCTAGAGCTCTTCATTTAGGAAGCTTAATCAAATTAAAGTTATAATACAAGAATAGATTCATGAATATAAAATCCTAGTGTTATAATGTCAAATTTGAGCCAATCCATCAAGCTATTGAATCAATAAAGCCATCAAGCCATCAATCAAGCCAATCATTCAATAATGGTGCATAAAGGAGATGATGTTAGCCATATGTAATTGATGAATACTTATTATGCATAAACTAAGCAAGCCAACCAAATTATCATTTGGAGCTATCAAGGATTTGGTAAGGAATTTGTGTTTTTATATTTATATTTCGCATTTCCTTCCATGTTTTATTGAGTTCTCATTTAGTTTATTCATTATACTCCCCCCATGATCAGGCCTAAAGAATGTTAGATTGTTAGTCAGTTCATTTTTCATTGTTTTTGATACTAACTCTATACCAACCTCCTCTTTTGAGTCAAATGCCTAAATCATAAATGGCACGCCTGGTGGGACATGATTGTGCACCCCACATATTTGAACAAAAATATCTATTAAAATAGCTCTTATTTTTGATCTATTTATTATTATTTTTTAAATTTTTGGTAAGTTTTTATTAAAGGTTTCATCCTAATTTTTTAAAATTTCATTAAAATCTGATTTGTAGTTTAAAAGTTAACTCTTTTAGTGACTGTCACTTTTTATTTTCTAATTTTATGGTAAAAATGGCTAGTACGTAGATAATAACTTTTTGGTTATTCACTAGTTTGACCTAAATGTTTTTAGAGAGGTGAGCCCTAAACTTATAAATAACCTCCAAAAATTTAGTGACAAATGGATGCATATTTTAAAAATTATGGTTAAAATACAAAATATAGGTTTTTATCTTTTATGAGTTTGGTTTTATTTGTTTTAAGCTTTTATCTTGTTGTTTGCGTGTTTCATAGGTTTTTTTTTTAATATATTTCTTGATATTTTTATTTAAAAAATTTCTAACCTTTGCCTGATCTAAGACATTTACTTTCTTGAGGTTTTGCCTTTGGATCGACATATCTTTCCCTTCAAGGTTGCTTGTCTCATTTGATAAATAAGCTTCAAGGCTAAACAAAGTGCTAACCTTTTTCCTGCAGGGCCCATTTGAAAAATCCTAAAAACAAGATTAATTAGTTATTTCACACTTTTTTTTTTATGATGTTTTAAAAGTAATTAGGCATTTTAATTTGGGTTTAAAAAGAAAGTTTTTCATATTTGTGTTAAATGTTTTGATTGTTCTTTCAAAGTTCATGACTTAAAGCCAAGGGGCTGAAAGAATACCACTACACATTTCATTTATTGATATAAAATTGAATACACTTCAAATTTTTTGTAAGTTATTTTCTTTTTTTGTTTATTCTAAACTTATTTGAGTAAATAGGGAGTTGTGTGCATATGCTCTTCCATCTGTCTCTGTTAGGGAACTTTTAGGATCAAAACCACCAACTTATTTTTGGGTGGTTTAAAATTATTTCCATTTTCACATCTTAAATCCAAAGGGATAGTAATGAATCTAATCAAACACTTTTAATTTGGTGAAACAAAATTAACCTCACTTCAAATTTTTACAAACTTGCTTATTGATTGTGTGTTTTAGCGAAAAGAGACGTGCATATATGCTCTCTCACCCATCCCCTTTAGGGAACTTTTAGGATCAGAAGTGTCACCTCATCACACTTTAAGCCTAATCCAAGGCATATAAATAATGTCATTTTAATATTTACCTAAAAACTTGTAATAGTATTAGGTGATCTTGAGGCGACCATAAAGTCTTTCTATTATGTCATTTATTTCATGCATATTGGCTTGTGAGAGGGACTGCATTACCTCTCATGAGTTATTTAGGGAGGATTTGACTTGAGGTTTCATCTCCCATCATCATATTCAACCCATATTCATAGGGGGTATATAAATTGGGATCCCCTCATTTGGATGATGGTTTGAGCGATTAAACCATCTTCGTTAGTAGAGGCTAAGCTCAAGACATTTGAGCATGTTGTACATTGCACTACATTTAGCAAGCAACAGATGTAGTGGTTGTAAAAAGAGAAAGATATTTTTACAATATATCATATGATATGAACCCAAATGACATGTTATTTCTCTTGTTTTCTAACGTGAAAGTTGATAGACATGAGATCCATCTAGAATGATTGAAAATCAATTAGTTTTAGTCAACCTCACATTGTCATACCCTTGCTAAGATTTGGATGATTATACTTAGTGTATTTTGGTCATTTTTGCTTAGTGTGTTAGATTAAAACTTGTATCATTCAAACTATGTCATTTGATAAGTCATGATTCCACATTACATCATTGTTTGAAGAGGTGTTACATTGTTTGTATGACACTTTGATTTAACTTAGCAAACATTCCCTTTTTGTGTCAAAACATTGGGAGTAGCACTTGATTAAGGAGGGCACCATTACGTTACCCAAATCATTTCAAAATCTTATGCCTTTGAAATCTTGAAACATAAACCATTTGTCACATCATCTTTTAGGAATGCTAATGGCGTTATGTTGCCCAATTGTTTCAAAAGACTTGTCATGTCTTGCATCCAAACTATCATTATTACAACCAATCCTTTGAGCCTTATTATATCTTTATCTAATCCTAGTCACATTGTTAAATATTTTGTAGCTTATTTATCATTAGATCCTAATTTACCTTAGTTGAGACCTTGATTAACTATTATAAGTTCAAATTCAAAAATTGGTTGATTTTGGTTTAGACCTCAATTCGTGGGATTGATGCCCAGATCTTTCTCTTTTGGATTATGTAACTTGGGTTAATTCATCACTCAAATTCAAAAAATTATATTGTTTTATGCTTTTATTTTGGTCAAATCAGTTTATCTTCAAATATCTCTAGTTTAGCATTTTATACCAATTAGATCATGTTTTATGCCTAGAGTCATGTACCTTGTATATGTTAAACTATTACAAGTTTGTTAGATTAATAAATCATTATTTTTAAGTTAAAATTTTTCCACCATTTGGACATTAATCCTCACATATCCTATTTGAGCCTAGCTTTTGACTCCATGCTTGGACAAAAGACCTAGAAACTTTTCCCTTTAGTAGCTTAGAACTACTTAGAACACGTTTCAACATTAGATTTTGATAGTTTGACTCTTAGGTCCTTTTGTGTGACCTTTGCATGTATCAAACACTTATCATTTGTAATTTTATGCTACACTATTTTTATCAAATATTTTCATAGAATTTTTGGAGATTCAACTCCACCTTAGACCAAGATAGATCACGTTTGAACCCTTTATCCTTTGGACATTTTTTTTTAGAGTTTGCAAAACTTGCAGGCCTTTTTGTTTCAGAGCTTTCTTCGTTGATATGGATATGTCTAGCTATACTTATGGTGGAGTCATGTAAAATGCAACCTATGATGGAAAGTCCATATAAAATAAATTTGATTTTTATGGCTTTGTTCAAGACCCCTTTGATGATAACATGGTTTATGAGATGGATTTTTATCCACCTTGCAATGATCAAGTCAGGGACTAAAATCAAGACTCCACCTGGAATGATATGGCTAGTGAGGAGGAATTGGGTGCAGACCTCTATGATGAGGATGATTGCAAGACAAATTTGTACCCTCCTTATAATAATCAATTCAAAGACCAAAGACAAGAGACAATTTATAATCCAAATCAATATCTCTTTGATGATGATATGGTTTATGAAGAGGGCTTAGATAATTTAGGCTATACACATAACTAGGCTCCACAACATCTAAGGAACACCATTACAATTCAAGGACCTCATCCTTTGGTTTATGTAAGTAACCAAGCTCTACAATGCCCTTTCATTATCCATCAGCCAATCCAATCTAAATACTAGCTAGTCCCATCAAAATTTTGACCAATCCGATCACGATCACAACCTATCATTCAGACTCAAACAATCATTTAGCCCAAACCTCAACCTATATTTCAACCGCAATCCCATCTAGTCCAATCAATATCTCAACTGAACCAATTATTTGAAGACCAAGTTGTGTTCAAGACTATTACATTAAAACCAATTATAAACCAAGGCCAAAATAATAAATCCAAGATGTTTTTTGTTGAACCAACCATTTGTGATAATTCAACCTCTAATGAATCACCTTTTATTCCTATACCTAATTTTCAAGACCCTTCCCTTGACAAGTTGTTCACCAAAGAGTTGTCTCTTGACATTGTTCCCATCATTGTGATATCTCCCTTGGACAAGCCACTCTTTATGGATCCCATTTTGCCATCACACATTGTTACTTATCCAATAACAAACATTAAATAAGACATCATTGTAATAGAGTATCCATAAAATGAAGAATCAAAGTTAAAGTCAGGTTTTACTCTTAGATCGACACTAAATTCAACATCCCTTGAGTTGGAATTAGATTTAGAAATAGAATACATTCGTGACTATTATAATATTGGTTATGCATGCATAGAAGATCAATATGAATACATTTGTGATCCTTTTATGGTTTTTGAGGATGATTAGTTTAGCATCGCCATAAGTTATCCTAGTATCTTTCATGAGGATTATGTAGCCATCCCCCATTCCATTACCACCAACCATCATCACCATATCATTGACATTCCATCTCCCATAAGTGTTTATTGGGACCAATATAATGATACCTTGTTGAACTTCATCCATAGTGACATATTAGATGAAGAAAATTAAGGAGGCCATGACCACAAAAACCTTTTCAAAGGCACTAACAGGCAATCAAATTCAAAACTTAGCATCTTGTAGTGAAACCTTTTCGAAGGTGCTAGGGGATAATCAAAGTCAAAAGTTAATGATCCTTAGTGAAACCTTTTCAGAGGTGCTATAGGACAATCAAGACAACTCCATTGGTAGAAAACTCTTCAAGGCACCAATAGCTAAGCATAAAAGGTCTTCACTGCTTGATGAAGATAATATCAAAGATCAAATCAAAATAGCTTCCACTCTATAGCCTAATTAGATTGTAGCTACTCTCAGGCCTAAATTATAGAATAATCTAGTGGTCTTATCAAGAGAATATTTATAAGTCTTTAGCCCCACCACATCCAAATATATGTCAAATCTAGAATCAAAAACATTATGTGTGCTTGAAAATCTTGGTCTTCATTTATTTCCCCACCATTATTCATTCCATTATAATCGACCATTTCATTTCCAAATCAAACCTATCATCTAAAATTTATCCCTATTTACCATCCTTATCCACACTTTATGTTTTAGAGGCTACAAAGATACATTGTCTCAAATTTTGAAGGAAACAACATCAACAACTGATGAATATCACAACAACATTTGCATCCAAATCTATAGCCAGTTCTTGACAGGGAAACTATTCAGATGAGGTGTGGGATAGCAATTTACATGATTGACTATTCTGGTTGTATCATTTTTTTATTAGGATGTGTATCTCCACTTTAGTAGGAACAACATAATAATTTATCATACCCAGGCTAGAAGCAAACATGTACCATATCATATCAAGTTATCAATCCTTTTGCCATTGTCACATATCCTAACCATTCACCTTATCACATGTGGGAAACCCTCTTACCATTTTATCCAATCCATCAAACCAATCATTATTTTATCATATCACATTCTACCATATCATTTATATCTAAACCAAAGCTTATTTTTAGTCATCCTATCCAATCCTATTTTGATCTTGGTTACTTTGGTTCTTCCTACACTTTTTGTGAGGGAATTTTGATCAAGTTTCAATAATCAATCAAATTTGTGTTTATAATGATAGTCTACAAAATTAGAGTGACAGTTGATCTAGCAAGATATATTCTATTCTCCATCCTATATCAAGTTTGTTTATGTGAGCCTGATTATATCGTCTGTTGGGAAAAATTAGTGTTCACCAATCTTGCTACTAACTATAACCACCTACAAGAAAATTAGTATCATTGATATAGTCTTTTGTATCCTATTTATAAATACCTATGGGTAAACTAGGGGTAACATTTGTTTATCATGCATTATCGTATCACCTTGCCATTATTGTTTTCATTTGACTGGCCATTTGTTCAATATGAGAACTTGTTGGGACCTAGTTGGTTTTTCCCCACCTTTTGTGTGGATGAAATTACTATGACTTGAGGTCATTTTGGGACTATATAGGTTATGTTCAATTCATGTTATGATCACCTCAGTCCCCTTTTCCATACGCTCTCATCATTTTGTGAACAATTTAAGCCAACGCTATCATCATTTTGTGAGTAGGTATCTTATCATTCTATAATGAGTTGAGATACCTCAAAATTCCAAAAACATTTCAAATATTTTAAAATCCAAAAACATTTGTCTTGTCTAAGCGTAGTCTATTATGCTTGATTTGCCCTACTGGGTCACGGTATTGTTAGGATGTTTTATTTTGCTTTTGTTTTAAGGATTTATGTTTATTTGTTTATTTCAAGTTATTTGTTTGTTTGTGTGATTTTCTATTTATTTTTTTATTTATTCATTTTCCTATTTGTTTACTTTCAGCACTGTTGCCTTGACTTAATTTGTATGCATTCATTAGATGATTCCTCTAGCACATTATTCTTGAGTCCATCCATATTCATACGTCAACATAATCATCATGGTTTTTATCATTGGTGCATTGTTTTCAATTGTTTATTAGATCAAAAGCCAGTCCTTATGCACATTTTGTCCAAGTATTCATGGTGCTCAATCATGAAACCTACCATCATGTGATACAATAAAAATTAGTTACAAAAGGTCTACAAGCAATGGAGCATAAAAAATTTCTCCTTGGCACCTTTAAAAATCCTTCCACACCCATCTTGATCAAATTAACCAATTGACTATTCTAAGTTGTATTATTACTAATAAGGATGATCATCTCCTCATTGGTAGGTACAAATGAATCTTTTCTATTGTTTGATCTGATTTTTCTATCATCTATTTCATCCCCTTGTATCCTCATATGTTTGGTTGTTTGTGGCTTATTTAGTCATTATACCATCACATCTACATTTTCACCCATTCATCTTTAATCTATATTCCAAGTTATATATTTAAGTTATGCTTGATAATCCACCCTATTGGGGCATAACCTTATCAAACATCAGCGTTATCAAACAATTCAGGTCATCTTAATGATTATAATTGCCTATGGAAAAATTATTATTCTAACTTTTATTCTTGATTATAACCACCTTTGGGTAAATTAGTACCTTTTAAATCAATGCATGCAAGTATTTTCTCATTTGGATTAATCTCAACCATGGGTTAATTCCACCTTTCTTCTTACTTCTTTTTGAGGGATTGTCCATCCACATATGTGATGACCACTCCCTCAAGGGGGCATCATCTTAGGCTTTCCAAACACCATTTTGAGCTTTTTCTTAAAATCATCATCTTATTTTTGGCATACAGTCCATTTCTCATTATTTGAGAAGACATTGTTGTGCTTACAGCTTACAACATCTTCATAAACAGGGTCAAACTATAGACATGTAAAATTGGCCACCAATGGATTCACATCTGACTTTAGGCCAATTCTTTCCAATCATTGAATACCTAGCCCAAGAATTTCCATAAGTCTCAAATTTATCTTCATAACCATGCAATTAAATCAACTAGGCCCATAAATCAATTAATTTGGTTAAATGTACATTGAATTAAATCAAATCTTGCAACAAATGACTAAATGCCTAAATGTGATTAATTAAAGTGAAAATCTTGATCAAAGCCTAATTAAATTCATCCTTGATTAAATGAGCTAATAAATCAACTACCAAAAAAGAAAATTCAAATATCAAGAGTATCTTAGAATATCCTAGAAGCTACTCATTACCTTTGTGAGTTATCTCAAATAAAAAATATCTAAAAAATATACTAAGAATATGCCAAATGAAAAATATCTAAATAATATCTTAGGAATATGTCAAACTCAACCAATATTAATAAATTCAACCAAGGTTTCAATTTAACCCATTTCAAGTGATTTTGAAGACTATAAAAGTAAGCCTAGATCCCTTCATTTAGAGGGCTTGGACATAGTAGTGTTATTATATATGAATTTGGTCATGAATGCAAACATAATGTTATAATGCCAAAAAATTTCTAATCCAAGCCACATCAATCCAAAGCCAAGCATTGAACAAGGTGCCAAGAGAAGATGAAGGTAGTCACGCTCCATTGATGAAGAAGACCTTTTGAGCATAAATCTAAGCAAGCCAATAAAGAAGCCTTTTGGAGTAATCAAATATTTGGGTAACAAATTTATATTGTGCTTAAATTTTCATTTCCTTCCATTTTAGTTGTGTTTTCAATTGGTTTGTTCACCATGCTCTGCCTATGATCTAGGCCTAGAGACATTAAATTGTTAGTGAGTTGATTTCATTATTTTTGGAACTAACTCTATAAAAACCTCCTTTCTTGGGTAAAATTCCTATTAATCACACTTTCATTTTGATCTTGGAAAGGGAGGTATTCCTAGTTGTTATTTGTATATAGTTTCTTGCTTCATATTTTTCCTAAGTGCCTCGAGCACATGTGTGTGTGTGTCTTGTTAGTTTGTTGTCTTGTTTTGTGTGTGTCCTTACTTTGTGTGGTTGAGGTAATCAAGTGGTCTTGTCTTGATCAAATACTATGGTCAAAGTCTTTTTATTTGTCTCAGACTTAATATGACTCCCTAAGCCTAATAGATTGATAAAGTTACTGGTCTAGTTAGTATAGCAGGCATACTACCCCTATGAATCACCAATTTGTTGACCAAATTTGACTTTAAGGTCAAATTGGTGCACCCCTAGATAAAAAAATGATTATTATATGTTTTATGGGTCTAATAAATATGTCATAAGGTGTTTTATAGGTTAATTAATGCCATTTAATATCATACTAGACATGGTCCTTAGTCATTTTAGTCATTTTGAGGTCAAAAAGGGGCCATTTAATGATTTTTATAGATTATTTAGGAAGTGTGAAGGATCCAAAAGGTTATTTAACCTACCATGTATCCTCAAATGTCTTAGTCAACTATTGGTGATTGAAAGTGGTAGGTGCTTCAGAAAAAAAATAGTTTTCTTGGAAAAAAGTGAGTTTGACACTTGTACGACCCATGGGGAAGTGTGCCACATGAAAAAAGGTTATATAATGACAATTAAAATTCCTTAGATCCATATTAGTGATTTACATTCTTTGGAAGTGCCATTTTTCTCCTAAAACTATTCTACTCCTTTTTCACCCTTCTTAGCAAGCAAAAGCAATCTTCAAGTTTGTATTTGGTATGACCAGTAGAGGAGGTTTCAAATAAAATTCCTTAGAGAGGTGAAATTACATTAATATGACTTAATTTTGATTACAATATTTTGAACAATGGTGTTCTTTGCTTTATGAACCATCCTCATAAAGTTGAATGTGCTTTTATGTTTGTTATTTCATGCACCCTATAGGTTCTGCTCCATTTTTGGCAAGTCCATATACACCAGTTGCTAAAGATTATTATAGATGATTTTTCCTTCATTATCTAATACCATCCATTACTTTTTTCATATTTCAAGGCGTTTTGATGAGTCAAGTAGCTCAGGTTGTAGGAGGGAGCACTTTTCTGTGCAACAAGTAGTTTTTTTACCATTTAAAGGATTTTTTGTTTTGATGGTGGTATTGTAGGGTGAATATGTTTTAGTTTACATTATTCCATGTTTTTTTGGTCATTTCAACCTCTCAATCTCCTTTCCCAAGGCAGCACTTCATGGAATCATAGTCATATGCAAGAAAACACAGTTAGGCAGCCATGAACATGCTTACCTATAAGTGCCAACAAGAGGTTTAAAATGTTAAAATGTGGTATGAAAGTTCCCCTCAAGGTTATTAGATCATGATATATTATTGTATCTCTTTTAAAGAACATGGAGAATTTTTAGGGTCAAATTCATTATATCACTACCCATCACACAAATCTTGATGTCTGTCTGCACACAACTCCATCTTCACTTATAGGGGTCCTCATAGAGATCAACCATATTTGAATGAGGTGATTTAGCTAATAAGGGTTTGGAGAGTGAATAAGTTCCTTTTAAAACTTTTGAGGAGGCCTAAACTACATTGAAACATACAAATCATGCACATTGCTCACAAGACCCTTTACTGCATGCACTATAGATTAACCGCCTACAGGTGGTAATACAGAGAGTGAAAGGGCCATTTTGAAGTGTTGAAATAAGTGTTTGAACACTTCTTGAGGTAATGATAGGATGAAAACATTATGACAAACTTTTTGGAATTAATAGGTTGATAGACAAGGTTAAGAATGAATTCAAAAGGATGATGATTGAGTTTTAGGCCTTTTGTCCCTAAATTTGCAAAATGGAGCTATTCAAGGTTTTGTTGACATCTTTTTACAATATTTTTAATGCCTTTTCTACCTCCTAATGTGCTTAGCTTATAGCCTCCATCTAGGATAATTACCTTGTATGGTTTGAAGAGAAGATGAGTAGTGGAAGATGGTAATTTTGAGGCCTAAAATTGCCTATAAAAACACTGAACTTAGGCATTATCATCTACAGGTCTGAGGCTAAAAGGAACCTTTTTCATCCAAAGTTGCACGATAGCCTATGCACCATGTTTAAATGTTTCCAATGGTTGAAATGGGTATTCATGATCTAAATTACCATCTTAAGGATGATAATGCATTGTAATATGCTTCCTACACACCTTTAGTCCATACTCAGGCCATGAAAACAAGCACCTATAGCCAGTATGAAGTTCAAGTTTGAGAAGGGTCTTTTTTCTTGCATACATGAGTGTTAAGGTATGGTCATGGTTTTAAAAATTGATTGGAAACTTTATAAAAAATTTAAATTATCTCAATAAGCAAACATAATGACCTTCCAAACTCATAAACACCTACAGGATTGTGCCTACAGTCATTTGTAGGTGACTATAGGTAGATAGTCAACTAAGATAATATGCCTAGGGGATGGTTTAGGATTATACAGGGTGAAAAAAAGTCCAATAAATATACTAAATTACCATGGATGGTTTAATAATTGTATTCTAAAATTTTCAAAGCCTAAAAAATTAAGTACACACCTATAGGCCATCTCTCAATCAACTATAGTTGATTGTGAGGGGCAGAGAACAAGAAAGTTAGAATGCTTGAAGTGGATCTAGTTAAAACGCAAGTAAATAGGTCAAATATATTAAAAATGACCATGTAAATATTTATTAAATTCCCTAAATCATTATTTCAATCTTGATTCATGCAAAAGACACCTACAACAATCACTTTTGAGGGAAGAACACAAAAATGCAATCAGCTACCTTAACTGGTCTTAAGAGCATTTCAACTCCAAAATGTAAGCATGAATGATATGGTTTAAAGGAATGATAAGAATATAAAAAATTATATTTATCATCCTATATCTCACTCCAATATCATGAAAATATATGAAAATTTACCTTCAATCAAGTAAAACATAGTCTACATCAAATCATGCTTACAGCATGTCTTCTTAAGAGCTAGTTTTAGATTTTGAGGCATTGGGAGCCCTAGAGACCTAACCAAGAGTTGAAAATTAGTACAGATCCTCTAAAGGACATGATTAATCTCATATAATATTTATTTTATCTAAACAAATAGGTTAATATCCCTCTATTTTGTCTCAGATAGATGGCACTTCCCTAAGTGCATAGCCCTATAGTTTTGAGATTTGGAGGAAAAAGAGTGAATAAAAAGTTTAACACATCCATATTAAAATTTAAAATCTTTCAAAGAGGGGATAAACTAAATATAATTCTCTAAACCTTCAATGTTGCAGTCAAGTATGTCAAGCAGGGTTTAGGCCTAGAGGCCAAATTGAAGATCACTTTCACTTGAAACCTTGGAAGAGAATTATAATCCATTTGGATATTTTCATGGAACAATAATAGATTCATTAAATTTGGTGAAAGTCAAATAATCTCAAATAGGATGATCTAAAGCACCAACGGTTGCAGGCAAACCCATTGGTCATGGTTAGGCCTAAGTCCAAATGGATAACCATTATCACTTCTATTAAAGATAGGAATTAAAATATATTGAGACATGTTTATGAGGTCATATAATATATTTTAAATATATTTAGATACAAATGAAACCCTGAGGAATCCATTTTTGGCTCAGAGATAACACTAGGCTTGCAGGAAAAGGAGGAAAGGGCTCGATAGGACAAGTTTGAACACTCGTGTCTCTCTTGATGATTTTCATGGGGAAAAAAGAGGTTTATATGAGTTATAATAGGTATTTAAAAATCATTTTTTATCATTGGATTTAAATTTCAACATCCCATCTTTCTGAACGATGCTTAAGAGTGAAAACAAGCTAAAACCCTTGCAATTCCTTGCCAATGACTAGTTTGAATAAATGGAGTTGGATAGCTACTCTAATGGATAAATTTGAATAGTATTATGATTTTACCTTATAGGATACTACCTCAAGATACTTCCCATTCTTTTTGACTATATGAAATTATATGGATAGGGTATAAAACATGGTACTTTTGACTATTTTATGTGTTTTACAAGCTACATTAGGTTTAAAGAGATAAAATAAAGTTTGGGGGGAATATTAGGAATTTTAATAACTCAATATTTCTATTTATTTCTTATTAAAAACTCCTAAATTTTCAAACAATAGCTCTTATCTCAACCAGTCAAAACTGGCATAGTGGACAAGCTAGGGAAAAGTGTGAAAACTTCAAGTGGATAGATTTTTAAGGTGTCCTTGATGCTTCTAAGGCCATGGAGGCCATTGATAGGTTTCATACACTCCCTCCAATGTATTTTCATGGGAAAATAAAAATAAATTTGAGGCCAAATGTGCAGGGTACATGAAGGAGTTTTTTGGACTGTAGTTGATGATGGCTCATCTCCAAAAGTTTTTAGAGGACCGGGCCTGTAATCAATGCATGGAGAGGCATGTCTGAAACCCTTCCCCTTAAATCCAAAAATCAATCCCATCTCTAATCAATTTTAGTATGTTTAAACAAGGCTAATTATGAAGGTATGTTTTTTAAGCCAGTTAAGAGAATTTAATGCTAGTTTGTAAGAGTTTAATGACTTGGATGGACACTTGTACTTCTTGACCTTACATGGTTCATCGCATATCCTATTATCATGCACATGTAACCAATTATCTTAACTTTAAAAGTGTATTTGTGACCCTTAAAATTATCTCTTCTACTTTCTCTCTCAAGTTCTATAAGAACTAGCCATTTTGACCATTGTAACTTATGCTCCACCTGAGTATGATGAAGCCCTGATCATTTGCATACCATTTGATCAATACGAATAATGATTTTTTACCTCTCCATGACTATTCATAGTGTGTTCTACTTAAATTTTGGATCTTTCTTGGTGAAGACTATGGATTCCTTAACATGTTGTCTCATTCTTTCATCCTATTTGCAATTGAAAAACTTCTGGCAGGGCATGTGAAGTATTCTACGAAATATTAAGGATTGAGTGAGTTAGTATATCCATTAGTGCTATTCAAGGTCTCTTATATAATCCTCCTAGATTTTCACATTCATCAATAACTTCATAATGTAACATTGATGTGAGAAGATGTAGATTAAAGGAGTGTATGTTTGGTTAGTCTTTTGTTATCATGTGTAACATGCTGCTAGTTGGAATTTATCATCTTATTTGGTGTATCACCTCCCTTAAAATAGTTTGATTTCAATTATATATTTCTTTTTTGCCCTCAAATTTTAGGGGTAATTGCAATCTAAAGTGTTATATCAAGGGAGCTAGCCCTATCTAAAAATTTACCTCATCTTTAGGCTACTCACAAGCCTAGAGGTGTTTCCATTATGCCACTTGGATAAGGAGAGATTAGGTATCTCTTCAAAGGATGTAAATCTAAGTGAAAACATTATGTTCAATAATAAATCTAATTCAATCTTATAAATATTTATTAAGTTTATCAAACACGACATGAAAATCAATTATGTCAACAAGAGTTACTCATAAACCATGTTTTGATCTAAGAAGCTAATCATTCCTTCAATATATATGACTCAATCTCAAATCTGATATAAATTGTCATCTGATCTATCTAACATAATAAAATCTATGAATTAGACAATCTCTTGAAAGAAAAATTTAGATTGTTGAAAAGTATATCTTATGTTCATGTTCATAAATGATCATCAAAGATAATAAACAAAAAAGCATAAAATATCAATATAAATCAACAATCCTAAAGAAATGATAAAAATAACAATCTACTAAGAAACTAGATAATAAACTAATTAAAGAAACTAAAAATAAAAAATTTAATCTAAACTAAAATTAACACTAACTAAAGAAAGAAATCAAAAATAAACAGAAACTATTGAAGAAAGTAAACTAAAGTTAATGAAAATTAAATTCAAAATTTAACTCGAATAAATAAAATACATTATAAAACAAAAAAATTGTGAGTCTTAATAAATAAGAGTCATCTTAGAAAATCAAATCAATTTTATTTGAGAAATCAAAATCCTTCATATAAAATATCTTCAAATATAACTTTTACAATCAATTAGATCAATAATATGTCATAAAAAGTGATATTTTCATCATTATTCGGGTTGAATACTCAGATTCTACACATAGGACTGTAAGCTACAATTATCAAAAGATATTAGAATTGATAATTTTTAGATAGTCAATTATAAATGATAATATAAAACTGGATATACCTACATTGTCTAAGCAATATACTCAATCGTTAGAGAAAGTACCATTAGTCTATCTACAAAAATCATGTTACCTCAAAAAAGTTGCATAAAAGAGAGAGATATAAATGATTGACTTCATAATGTATAAGTCTTCAATACCTGTATTGTTCATCCCTTTTAAATGAATCATTGATCTCCTTTTATACTTCCAAAGTTGATTTAAAAGGACGTTGTAACTAACTTAATTAGTTACTTGTTAACTTAAGTAATTGACTTTAACAAGTCAATTAATATTGACTTTGTTAGTTAAGGTTTATTTAAGACTTAAAAGTCTTAAGAGATCAATAATTTGAAAATAGACTGGGTATACTTAATGGATGGGGACCCTCTAGCCAATAAATAATAATAAAAATAACATATTCAATAAATAATTTGATAAAATCATATTAAATGATATTCCTATTTACATTAATTTTATTTTGCATATAAATCATATAATTTAAAGCACATATATATCAAGGTGAATTATACCATGTATATAATTTATCTATTGCCAAACAATAAATCCAAAATCTCCAAAACTGAATTCATTGTTCTTTATTCCATGTGCAATACCATGCTTTCGAAAACAAATTATTTTGCACAATATCTTCATAGTAAAAATATTTTGATTGTATCACATGAAAGATGAGCCAAATATCTCCATAAAATAATTTTCAATTTTCTAAAGATATTAATTTTAATACGTTTTCCATCCAACTTAAATTTTACATTCAAATAACCATCAAATTATATAATTATCAGTTTGTGATGATGATCATTTGACCGTCAAATTTAACACCACAAAAAAATTTGTAAGTGATCATTTTGCAACGTTTGTATATTAGAAGGAAATTCAACCAATTTTCAAAATCAAACATAAACCCATTGTTTATCTCTTATTCATCGTCATGATTCAACTAAAGAAATCATTGATAAAATTATATTTTTCATAATTTTATCTCAAATATTCTCCCATATCTCATTGTATTTTGTTTTCAAAACATATACAAAAATTACAGACTGTACTCATTCAAATGAAAACTGACAACCAATATTTAACCCTCTACAAGAATAACTTTTATAGAAGCTATATTCACAATACTATGGCTATTTGACTCAGTCATTTTTAATTTTTGTTTTGAAAATCAAAATCACAATCTTTAATATTGTTAACTATTCCTTCGTTGATCATTCCACTTATGATTTCAAAAATAGAACCCAAAATGTATTTGACATTATTCAAAGTAAACATTCACTTTTGAGAATTATATATTATTCGTATCTAAAATTTGAGTGCCAAAATCTCAAACTAAAATAGTTCTAATCAATCCAATCTACCATGTATACAAAAATTGAAGTTTTGTCTTTATATTAACTGAGCTTCGAAAAGACTAAATGATCAAGAAATCTTGTAAAAAACTTACAAATTCAAATACCATATCAACCTCAACAGTTATTTTTAAACTCAAAGCTTCATGCATATAACCCTTTCAAGTCCATTATGTTCACATATACTCAAAATTTCTTGCATGAAAATAATAACTTTAAAATGCAAATATCACAACTAAATTAAAAGATATTATCCCAAAATCATGACTGAGATGCACTCAATTACAAACCCCAAAAAAAACTTCTTTCAAAATAATCTTCATGGACATCACTTCAAAATTACCTAGAATTCATATCCTCAAATGAAAATCCATATATTCATTAAAACTGTGATGAAAGAATTTTAAAATAATGATAGAAATAAACTCATTTATCTTTAAGACTTCATCATGAAAAATCTCATATAACAAAACCAAAATAAATGTCTTCATAAACGACTGCTCTTTTGAGAGGATCCTCCTGCAACAAGTCAACAAAATTGCATGAAATAACAAAATTATAAAATGAGCAGAAGCACTGAATGGATTATATTAATCACAGACCACTTCAAGGGGGCAACCTCCTTTGAGTAAACTCAATACAAATAATTCATGGATGTTTTTAATGGCCTCAACACTTATATATGAACTCTAATCTAAGAAACCACTACTTCTCATGAATGTAGGATAAAACAAAATACTCACGAGATGACTTACAAAGCATATGTGTCCATAGTAACTACTAAATGAACAAAGTAAAGAGAAGAGATATTACGAGTTCATAACATCCACTCCCTCTTAGAAAAATATTTGTCCTCAAAGCTTCAGATGTGGGAATTGGTGTTGAATCTGAAATAGTGGTTCCCATGTTGCAGCCTCTAGTTATATTACATGCCATTGAATTAAAACCTCTATGATGGAGCAGGAATGAAGTTGGCATGTATGCCTATCCAGGATTGCCTCTGGTTCAAGAAGAATGAATCCCTCATTATCAAGTTTAGATAAAATAGTCTACACTCTGATGTTTGTGCTAAGAACTTTCTTCAAACAAGAGACATGAAATACTGGGTGAATTCATGAAGAAGGTGGGAGATCCAACTTATAAGCAATCGACCCAATATTCTAAAAAACCTTGTAGGGCCCATAGAACTTGGGAGTTATCATATGACACCCTTTTAGTTTTAAGGAGGATTGTTTATAGGGTTGTAGGCGAAGAAAAACCATATCACCTACTTACAAAGTGCACTTGAAATGGTGTTGATTTACCTATTGTTTCATTCAATTTTGTGTCATATGAAGATTTTCCCATAGGGTATTGAGGATATGATCTTAGATTTAGTGAATCGTGTCAATTACTTGGACTAATGAACTATTAGGGTTATATGAAAGGATCACGGTGGTGCTTGACCATAGACTATTTCATATGGAGTCATTTTTGTTGAAATGTGGTAGGAGGTATTGTACCACCATTTGGTGAGAGGAAGCCACTTTGCCCACTGATGTTGTTTTAAGGTGAAGCAATAGAGAAAAGTTTCCAAGCATTTGTTGACAATTTTAGTCTATCCATCTATTTATGGATGATACCCAAAACTCATCTTCAGTTGAGTGCCGGTATGTTGAAATAGTTCTATCCAAAAATGGTTGGTGAAGGTTACGTCATGATCTGAGACAATGGATGAAGGAATGCCATGAAGATGAAAAATATAGTCCAAGAAAATTTGTGTAATTGTGGAGGTGGTATAAGGATGGCTGAGGACACAAAAATGACTATATTTGGAGAGGTGATCAACCACAACCAAGATCACCATTTTCCCTCTAGATTTAGGGATCCCCTTAATGAAATCCATAGAAATATCTATCCAAATCCTGGTAGGAATGGGAAAGGGTTCAAGAAACCCAGAGATGAGTGTTGTTTCACCCTTGTTGCCTTGGCAGGTATCACATCTAGCCACCATATATTGAATTGTCTTTTTCATTCCCTTCTAAAATAAATTACGTCATGCCCACTCATAAGTTTTGAGAAACACTGAGTGCCCTACGGATGGAGAAGCATCGAGTTCATAGAATAAATCCTATTGTATATTTGTGCTATGGGGAAGCACCAGATGACCCTTGTATCCCAGAGAAACACCACCCCAAGAATAATGTAGTATAGCCAAGGAATTAGTGGCCAACTATTGAATGATTTGAGATAATGAAGAGTCATTGACAAACCCCTATTATATAGTGTCTAACCAATTTGGAATAGGCATGAAAATAGATAAAATGGAAGCTTGATCCACAAATGTGTGAGACAAGGCATCAGCCATAATATTCTCTTTACATTTCTTGTAAGTTATCTCATAGTCATAACCCATGAGTTTGTTGACATATTTCTATTGTGATGGGGCAAAGACCTATTATTCTAAGAAATATATTAGACTATGGTGATCAGTTTTGATGCAAAAATGATTGCCCAATAGGTATGGCCACCACTTCTGTACTACATGTAAAATGACCATCATTTCCTTCTCATAAGTAGAGAGCACTAAATTATTTTCAGAAAGGGCTTTGCTGGTGAATGTAATGGGGCATCCTTCTTGGAGGAGAACAGCACCCAGTCCATTGCTGCAAGCATCACTCTCAATAGTGAAGGTCTTGGTAAAATCTGGCATAGCTAGAATAGGTGTAGTACACATAGCTTATTTCAATGCTTCAAATACACACTCAATGGCTTGTGTCCAAGTAAAAGCATCTTTTTTAAACATATCTATTGGTGGAGCTATAATATTCCCATAATCCTTTAAAAACTTGTGATAGTATCCAGTTAAACCCAAAAAACCATGGAGGCTCTTGAGTGTCTGAGAATGCCACCAATTTGTCATAGCAGTTATTCTTTTAGGATCCACCTGAACCCCTTGGGCTGAAACAATATGCCCAAGATACTCCACTTCGTCCTAGGCAAAATTACATTTGGACTATTTTGCACAAAGATGATGGTCAGAGAGAAGTTGAAATGTGAGCTCCAAATGTTGGAGATGCTCATACCATGTTTTACTATAGACGAGGATATCATCGAAGAATACCAAAATGAATTTTTATAGGTAGAGCTAAAATATTTTATTCATCAATGCCTGGAATGTTGAAGGAGCATTAGTGAGACCAAAGGGCATGACCAAGAACTCATAGTGGACATCATGCATGTGAAAAGTTGTCTTAGGGACATCATCCTCATGAAGTCAAATCTGGTGATATCCAGAGTGGAGATCCAACTTGGAGAAAAAGTGAGTGCCATGAAGCTCATCAAGAAGCTCATAAATAATAGGGATCAAGAATTTATCCTTGATTATCAGGTGATTAAGTGCATAAAAATCAATGCAAAGGTGTCATGACCCTTTTTTTTTGGACAAGGATAACTAGGGAAGAATATGGGTTGGTATTGGGGTGAATAATGCCTTACTACAGTAAGTCTTGAATGAGCATCTCAATCTCATTTTTTTGCTGAAATGGGTAGCGATAAAGCCTAATGTTAGGAGGAATGCTTCCTAGAAGGCATTGAATATATTGGTCTTCTGACCATGAAGGTAGCAATCCCACTAGTTTATAAAAGACACGTACATAACACTATAGAAAGGATTGGAGGTTAGAAGGAGTATTGGATACTGTTGAAGGTTGTATTTGAATGGAATGGAGTTGGGCAATGACACCGTATGAATTATTCTTAGGAATATTTTCTATACGATGTGAGCTTATGATACTAAGAGATCCAGGTTGTAAGCCTTTTAATGTGTGTTTTTTCCCATTATCTAAAAATTGCATCCAAAGTTGAGCAAAATCCCATAAGATGGGTCCAAGTGTGCGTAACCACTAGGCTTCCAAAATAAAATCACATCCACCTAAGGGCAAGGCAAACATGTTGGAGTGCAAGGTATAATCCCCAATAGAGATACGCACATTGTGACACTTCCCTTTGCAAAGTAATGTGCCCCCGTTGGCAATCATGACTTAAATTTGGAACAAGGATGGATAAAATAATCAGCCTGTTTGGCGATCTGAGGGTCAATGAAGTTATGAGTGCTACCCGAATCAATGAGTATTGTGAGAGGGATATTTTTGAAGTAACCTCTGACTCACATGGTTTTTAGGGTAATGACTCTTGTTCAGGCATGGAGAGAAATCTTTGGTTGGTCTTCTTAAGAACCAGGTTCCACAGTTAGTTGAGCTTCTTTCAGATCATCTATTGTATCCTAAACATCTTATCAATCTTTAGTTTTAGATGGAGAGTTCACATCCAATAGATAGAGATTTTGCTTGACATATCGATGTCCTCAAGTGAATTTATCATCATAGTTATAACATAGTCCTTTTTCTCTATGGGATTTCATCTCTGCTTTAGTCAAATGCTTGATAGGAGTGGTTTTGGGGGCTGGCATTGTTTGAGATCATTGTGGAGCTGTATTTTTGAATAGAACAAAATTAGATTTGAACCGTTGTTGAGTTGTGATCATATCCTCTTCCAACTTAATTAACCTTAAGGCTTCCATCATCGTGTTGGGCCGGAACATTTTGACCTCAGATCGAATTGTATCCTTTAGTCCACTGACAAAGCAACTCTTGAAAAATTCATCAAATAATCCCTCTATATGATTGGCTAGTTTTTCAAATTCAGATTGATATTCTCTCACTCTGCTTGTTTGGCAAAGTTTAGTGAGTGCTCTAGTGAAGTCTTCAAAAGCAGTAGAGCCAAACCGTTGCAAAATAAAGGTGTAAAAATCGGTCCATATGGGTTCATCATGAGCCTTGGTATACCAATGACACCATTGAAGGGATTCAAGTTCCAAATGAAAAGATGCAAGCAAAACCTTGTTGGCATCAAAAGTATTATGCAGACTAAAATATTGTTTTGCGTGATAGATCCATCCAGTTGGATCTGCACCATTGAATCAATGAAAATTAAACTTTGGCCCATGATAATTGCTAGAAGAAGAAAATGTAGTGTCTAAAGAAGACTTTGGATGTTGTTTTTTGTTCATGGTGGTATGTTGAAGACTAAGGCTAAGAATTTTTTCATCAAGATCTTTGATGTGGGTCTTGAGAGCGGCAATTTCATCCTCCATAGTTTTTGCTCCTGTTCGGGTTACTACCATGACCCGAATAACATTTTTTTTTATTGGTAATGGATAGGAAAACTAGAGTTAAGACACGTTTAGTAAGGAAGGTTTTGAAATTAGGCAAAAATGAAAGGGGTAAAGGGGATTTTAATAAAAAAATCATAGTGGGAGTATGATTGACGAAGGTGAGGGCAATTTTAGAAGTGAAAATGGAAACACTGAAAAATTGGTCAAAGAGGGACAAAGGAGTAGAACGAGACAATGAGAACAGTGGAAATTTTTCAAGGCAAACGGACAAAAATAGTAGTTATGGCAAAACTCAAAAAAAGATAAAGTTGTGATTTATGAGATTTAAGAGTGGAATTGGGATATGGGACCTCAACGAAGAAAATATACGGAATAGAAGTTTAGGTGTCCATATAAATTTTGAGGATAAATGAGGATACAGATAGAGAGATATTGCAAAAAAATAAAAATAAAATTCCATTTTATGTTTCTATTACTGGTTACTGTGCTCTGTAAAACATGTCTACTAAGAATATGTTGAAACAAGTCTACATATCTACTATGGCGATTTTTTGGTACTCTGCTGGTATTTGTGATACTATGTTGGTAATATTATTAAACTAATAGAAATGGACCTCAAGTTTCAATGGTTGCCTAAGAGTTTAAAGATATCACTTTGGCCACCAATGTTGTCTAAGCGAGTACTGCTCTCCAAAAAAAATTTGGCCATGGATTTATCTCTCAGCAATAGCTCTTAGTTTTTCTCACGAATGAGAACTACTCAATCAAGAAGGGGTCATTGCCCATTTCGTTGGCAGGTCCTCTTAATGGGCTAGCTACTTTGGGGTTCCTGTGGTACTCCTCACAATGATTTTTATGGCTTTCACCCAAGCACTTCCCATAGTTATGCGGTTAGGTTTTACCATGATCCAAAAAAGATTATTGTGATGTAGAATACAGTTATGTAGTAGAACAGAGTTAGGAATTTTTGAGAAAAATACTGTAAATAAATTATGCAGTAAAACAAAGTTTAAACTTTCTAGAAGAAAAAAATTATGGCCCTGAAAAGCGCTTTGATACCAGATGAGAGGATCCTCCTACAAGTCAACAAAAATATACGAAATAATAAAATTATAAAATGACCAAAAGCATTGAATGGATTATATTGATCGCAGATCACTTCGAAGGGGCAACCTCCTTTGAGAAAACTCAATACAAATAATGTGTGGATGCCTTCAATGGCCTCAACACTTATATATGAATTATAATCTAATAAACTACTACTTCCCATGAATGTGGAATAAAACAAAATATTCACAAGACGACTTACAAAGCATATGCATCCATAGCAACTACTAAATGAACAAAGTAAAGAGAAGAGATATTACATGTTCATAACATCTTTCATCATTACCTTTGAATCATGCATGTAATAGAATAAACTCTTATATCATGCAAAGTCTCATGCATATTAAAAAACAATTTCTTTTCAGGCAAACTATTTTCATTTGTATTCAATGAAATATATAATCATTTCTTTAGATAAAATCTATTCTTGTCAATGGCGTACCTGTAAACCAAACTCTTACAATCTTTTATTCATAATTTTCATCTATAATTTTCCAAGTTTATCCCGACAAAGTGTCATTTCCATGAGCAAGCTTTGCAAAATGCGAATGAAAACTGAAAAACAACCCTTTTGTATGCATTTCCCTGAGTATTAACTACCTATGCTAATGTGTTAAAATTCTATTGGTTTCTCCAATCGAGGTATACAATTAGCAGACTACTAAATTGTTTTGGCAAATAGATAAATGTAGTGAAAACCAAAAATCATGCTAAAAATCCAACTAACTAGTGAAAATCAAGGCATGTACAATTTCCATTAAATTTCCAAGACACCTCTTTGACTATCTATGAATCTCAAAACATCCAATTCATATTCAACATTAAATCAAATTGCCACCTATGATGAGAACTTTCCAACTTTCCCCAATCGAGCATTTAATGATATGTGCCTTGCAATTTATCAATATCAACATAGCTTAATTTCCAATTATTCTTGAAATAAACATCACCCCATGTAAAATCAAGTCCTTGTGCTAAGTAAATAACATTGCTTGAACATTTTGCCATATGATAGTATTAAGTTAAGACTTTTAAGATGACATAGGAATATTTAATTATCATATAATGTGATAACTTTAGGTTTTGAACAACCTAATTCATTTAAAAAATTGAAGGCACCATATTCATAATGTATCAACATTATATTTGCCTTAAAATTTACAAATCAATAATCTATTTAATGTCATGTCGAAATCCATTTGATAACTTCAATCTGATCCAAAATAATAGCAACCATAATGTTTTCAACTGAATGCACTATAATCAAATATGACTATCAATTATTCATGACTACAAAAGAACATTTAATGACGATATATATATATATATATATATATATATATATATATATATATATATATATATATATATATATATATATATGCTTGTTTTATTCATTAAACCATTAATGATTTTTGAAACCATTGTAATGCATATAAGAATACATAAATACGATAATTATCAAATCATTTAATCAAAATCATGCATATTCATAAATAATACTAATTGACTTAGGGTCCCCAATTATATATATATATATATATATATATGCTTGTTTTATTCATTAAACCATTAATGATTTTTGAAACCATTGTAATGCATATAAGAATACATAAATACGATAATTATCAAATCATTTAATCAAAATCATGCATATTCATAAATAATACTAATTGACTTAGGCTCCCCAATTTTATGTGTGTGTGTGTGTGTGTGTGTGTGTGTGTGTGTGTGTGTGTGTGTGTATGTATATGTATATGTATATGTATATATATATATATATATATATATATATATATATATATATATATATATATATATATATATATATATATATATATATATATATACATATACATATATATATGTATATATATATATATATATGATTATTTTATTCATTAAACCATTAATGATTTTTGAAACCATTGTAATGCATATAAGAATACATAAATACGATAATTATCAAATCATTTAATCGAAATCATGCATATTCATAAATAATACTAATTGACTTAGGGTCCCCGATTGCAGTTTTAGATTTTGTGATTAGGTCATCACTATGGTAGATAGGAGTATAACTTTCATATAAAATTGGGGGGGAGGGGGGGGCGGTTGAAAAATATGAATAACATAATGTCTTTGAATGGGACAGGATCAGATGTCCATGCTTCATGAGTATTGCACCAAGTGCATAATTGAATGCAGCAGTGTGAAGTTCGAAGGAATGTGTAATGTCAGGCATTACAAGTATAACCTTTATGAATAGGTGTTGCTTGAGTACCTTGAAAATGCACAAATGTACATGAGTCCAAGAGGAGCAGATGTCCATGCTTCATGATTATTATTCCAAGTGCATAATCAAATGCATTAGTGTGAAGTTTGAAGGAATGTGTAATGTCAGGCATTACAAGTATAACCATTGTGAATAGGTGTTGCTTGAGTACCTTGAAAATGCACAAATGTGCATGAGTCCAATCAAACTTGGATTTTACATGTGTTATCTAGCTGAGTGGCCATGATATGTGTGATAAACCAATGACAAACATGCAATAGAGTTTGTGATTCCAAGAAAACACCTCAATCTTGTGAGATTGGGTGGAGTTGGCTAATCCTGGATTACTTTGATATTTTTTGCATCTACATGAATTTTGGCACAATGAATGATGTAGCCCAGGTATTTGATCTATGCAGTGCCAAATGTACAGTTTGTTAAGTTGGCCTACAACTTAAGTTTGCACGAAGTGTCTAAGATGCACACGATGTGTCCCACATGCTCCTCACAAGTCTTGTTGAAGATGAGAATGTCATCCATGTGGATGATGACAAAGGAGTTGACAAATGGCCTAAGTAGATAATCCATCAAGAACATAAAGGTTGTTAGTGCATTAGTTAAGCTGAAGGCATAACTAATCATTCGTACAATTATTCTTGTGTTTTGAAGGTTGTCTCTAGTCGTCTTCAAGATGGACTGGAACTTGATGGTAACTTGACTTCAAGTTGATCTTGGTGAAGTATTGTGCCCATCTAAGCTGGACAAAAGGTCATCAATGAGTGATAGTAGATATCAATTCTTCACCATGATTTTTTTATTGCATGATGTTCTATGCAAAGGACATAGGACCCATCTTGTTTGGGCGTGAGGACTATCGAACACCCGTAAGGAGAAGAGCTAGACATGATCTTGCCCTGATCAAGAACTCTTGTATTTGGTGTTGAATTTTATCATTCTCTCAAATTGATCTGCAATACACAGAGTTGTTCGGAAGAGGGGATCCAAGACCAAATCGATGCAATGTTCTATTATGAAGTGGGTTGTAAGGCCTCGGGCTCTATGAAGACTTCATTATGTTGCTTTAGTAACTTGTTGATTTGATGTTTATGTCATTGATTGCATAATGCATGCTACCAAAAATTGTTTTGTATCTTGTTCCAGTGTGTTAGGGCAGACCATGAGTAATACAAATTTTTGTGCATGCAAAATGAGTTTGTAGCATTGCTTGGCAGAGACCAAGGTGACTTTGGTTGTTGGAGCTAACTCCAAAAGGTTTAATAAGTGATCTTGTGCATGAATACTCCAACTATGTGGTTTGGCTTGATATATAGCTTCATGGTTATACAAATACGGCCTTCCCAAAAAGATGTCGTAGGCCTCCAAGTATGTGATGTCACAAGTGACGGTGTCCTCCACAGGCTTGAATTTGTACTCGAAGGTGCATTGTCACTAGACTTAAATATCCTTTCCCTGATGAAGTCACTCCAATGATTACACATTGGGATGTGTAGTAGTGGCAAGGCCAACATGCTATATTATTACTTGTGTGATGATGTTCTTTTGGCTACCACTATTAATGATGACATGAAGATGTTGACCCTTTACCCAAAACATGGTGTGAAAAAGGTGTTTGCACTCTTGAAAGGTGTTTATTGTAGTGCTTTGGTGCTTAAACAAGTCACGTTTGGATCAGTGACATATGTTGGTGTAGGCCTTGATGTAGACTATTAAATCAAGGATTATTGCCCATGACATTCATAATCATCATGGATGTGTGAGCGATGCTGATGGCACCACTTGTCACTAGTCTTAATATTTCCTTTGTCTAAAGTAGAAGGTGCAAGAGCCTTTGGGTTTTACATAGTATTCTTAGGCTACTCTTTTTTACGAGGAGTGATATACTTTTGTGCAGAAGGTTGCAATGAGGAATTGTGTGTGGACTGGCTCTCGCCCATGACATTGGATGAAGAGGTGAGACACTACTACATCTTTGACTTGACTTTGATCTTGGTGGCATTGCAATAGGATTTCCCCAAAGTATTGGAAGTCAATAACTCCACATTTGCATCAATATAAGGTGAGAGTCTATTGATGTAATTCAACACCTTATGTTTTTCATACTAGTTCTCATGTAGATGTACATAGTAATCATGGAATATGTTGGTGTAGTCTTCCATTGAATACGTCTTGCATTGGTGCAATTATTGGAACTTGATGTATTCATCCTCAAAGTCACGAAGAGGATAATACTTCTCCTTTAACATGTCAACAAATGTTTTCCAAGACTCAATTGGAACACAATCTTGTGCACACTACACGTTGAAATTCTCCCACCCATGAACCACTGGAATGGACATCTTCAACATTGCAAGTTTTTTTTTATCAGCATCAGTAAAACGATTGATTGAGAAGTATGCCTTCAGCTATCGAATCTAGGCATCCAATGTTTTGGCATTGATTTTTCCTTTGAGCAAAGGGATGTTAAGATTGACTTGCACTTTGAATGGGGTTTGCTATTGAAACCATTGTTAAGCAATGTGTAGGAGGTTCTAAAGGCATCGAGTTGAGTTGCATCATCAACTCATAAAATTAGCTGAAAAAATTAGTGTTTTGTGCCTCCAGTGCATCCACAATGAGTCTTTCAATGTTTGAGGCTGCATCACATTGATTTTGGGCATCAACAATCATATTTCAGCTACGGTGTTCCTTCAAGTAGTTTGAAATAGAACCAAATTATATACCTTCTATCTCTCATTGCGCTTGCATGTTTACAGGCATAAAAAAGAGCTACACTTTGATACTAATGATTTGCGAAGCATGGGACTAAGACTAGGTGCGCGGGAGACAATTGCATGTTAGAGGTAACTCACAATTTTAAAGAGCAAATGCATGTAGTGAGGATACATATAGAATAGTCAACACATTCAATTGTAGTGGGTAACTTTTATTCAATATGAACGACTAGGGAAAAATACAAAGATGTACAACTGATGTATGACAGAGTAGATACACAAGGCATGTTATTTATCACTACGACTATGGACAGCATCAACCCTTGGCTAGATGAATTTGATAGATATTTATGTATATGATACAAGAAAGAAAATGGTTACAATTCATTTCATCTTCCTTGTTGGGTGACGATTATACTTCTAAGCATGTGACGGCTAACTTCCCAATTGGATATCAAATATGTCATAGACTAGGAAGCACCACTTGGCTAGTCACACATTTGGAACAAGCTAACACATATCCGCTGGAGTAAATCAACTATAGGCATGCACAAACAACGATAAGTTTGGCACCGAAGAAAAGGACTGCGAGCAAGCACGAGTAGGTGCATGGTGTATAGAACTCCAAAGAGAGAGGTGTGGAGGTTGCGCAAGTGCATAAATGAGAAGTGTGCATGGTGTAGGACCTATGCATGGATCAAAAGTAGTCCTAGAAATAGGGAAATGTACATTTTTTCCAAAGAAGGTAAATTGGGAATAGAGGTATAGTGTCAAATTTAGATGTCTATAATCATAGGTAGAATTGACTTTCAAATTTAGTCTTAATTGTGAAAAATGAGGTTTCATGTATAAATCTCTTAAAAACTTAACTTTCGTTAAGTAACAAAAGAAACATCCTTTTGGTGTGACCATGGAACCTAAAAGGACCATTGTTAATTATCCTATAATTGAATTGCTCATTTGTTACGTGTCGTTGACATTTTTATACACAAATCAAGCATTATAACAACTATAAATATTATAGATGTTGTCTAATTAACTACCCAATCAAACATGTAAGGAGATAGAGGACTTTTGGCTTTTTAGAATGTTGTCATCCATGTTGTAATGTGAATTATTTGCACTGATAAAGTAATGTTTGGACCCTAATTGCCTATCAATCTTAGCTGAGAATGGAAGTGTCAAGTCCATAAACACAACCCTAATCACTATCCAAGTCATATGGATAGTCCTAGTTTGGCCCTATAAACATGCAATGTGAATATCCTATCATGTTCACCCCTCTACTTGGGCCCTATAAACATGCAATGTGAATATCCAAGCATCTTCACTTGTGTCTGGTTGGGACCAATAAACCTTCGATGTGAATATCCAATCTTGTTCACTCGTATCTGATCCTTTGCCTCCTATCTTCAACAAAATTGTTAGATCTTGCAAAATTGAAATCAATAAGGGTTTGATTTGTGAGTCTGCATAGGTAGTATTAGTGCTAGCCCCACTAATTTGTTAGACACCTCAAAGTACTGAGAGAAAGTGCAAGTCAATAAACAAAAAATTGTATAATATAGCAATACTAGCAAACTACTCTAAGAGTGCTTTCAATAGAATGCTTGATAAGTAATTGATAAGTGTCTGATGATCAAATGAACATAGTCACTTGTCTATTTATAGATTAATGAATTCAAACTTTAATGAAGTTGGTGCATAGGAGTAACTTCTAACAATGAGAAATGGGAAAGGCAAAAAAGACAAATGGGTCGGCCCCATTTTAAGGATGACATAGATAACTAAGTCAGGACCATCTGGACATACCTAGGTACAAGTCAAGATAAGCACATGATGAATTTGTTGGTTGCTCAAGGAAACACGAAAGAAATTTCAAGCTTTAGAAGTCATCATAAAGAGTCAATAACGCTTAATTTGGACCATTCACCCATACACAGGAAAATGGGCATAACATGCATAAAATAATGGAAAAACTAATGCCAAGGTGACAATTTTAATTGTCTACAATTACCAAACAAATTAAAACCATAATCTTCGTAGGATGTAGACACAAACGCTTACCAAACACTTAAACACCTTATATTTTTGTAGGATATAGAAACAAATGCTCACCAAACACATGAACACCTTATATTTTTGTAGGATCTAAAGATATTTATCAAGCCTTGGCCCCTTATCATATCGGTTAGAGAAGTATAAACAGGAAAAGTGATTTGTTCATATTAACATCTTTTAAAAAATTTATAGCAATAGATTAGCTAGTTTAGCAGTTGTGGCAACTGTTGCACTTCCCTAGTAACTCTAGGCACACCATTCACTATTTACTAGAGAGACGCTAGTTTGAACAATAGCCAAATTTAAATTCTATGGCCAATTCAAGAACTTGTTTAGATAAGGGTGCACGATCACCTTGGGTTGAACTTGTTTAGATAAGGATGGTTGTATTGTGGTATATTTGCCTGAGCATGCCTTTCAAAACATATAGTTTAAGATTTAAGTTCATATCCATCTTATAATCAGAGTCTGGATGATGATGTTGTTTTATCAAAAAAAACAGGTTCTTCCATTTTTAGCGACTACCAAATTACCAATTGTGGCTTGTTTAGTTGATTTCCTTTCAAGTTTTGGGCTCTACTATACACACCATCCGAGAGTGCCAGAAGCACTGCTCCAATCCAATTTGTCTGTAGGCTTTGAACTGAATAGCAAGTCTGTGATTATAAATCCAAACTCCTTGAGACATTGAAAACATTGGCATGTTATATGACATATTTTCTATTCAAATTCCGTGAGAGAATATGTATTGGTAATACAATTATGCCGTCCACTCTTCATCCTTTAGGGTAGATGCACCCGAATGATGGTAGCACAGTTTGACAGTCTCCTTGCCGACACACACTAGGCTTATGGGAAGTGTGGGGTGGTCTCATACGTGCATTGCATTTGCACATCGTGGACCTCCCCTTCCCTTCCCTTTTTCCATATGAAATCCATGCTACTAAACTGATGTGTTTTAACTTAATAGTTTTAGGGATCTTAATTTGTTGTTTCTTTATTCAACCTCAGATTTACTGCTTCCTCCATCAAGGAATCCTCATAGAAGACATCAAAGCTTAATTCATTTATAGAAATGTGTGGAGATGATAAATTAGCCCCTTGGACAACTTTATTCACAAATAGAGGATCAATTATACCATCCATTAAATAACGTCAATCTAATTTATTTTTGGCAATTAAGCTTCTAGGATTGCCATTTTCCCAATTTATGCATCTCGCTTATCCATCTCTGTCTGCACACTAGATGGGTCTGTGAAGTTGACTAGTTTTCAGTAGCACGACCACCTTTATGCGTGGCACTAAATAGATAGCCACCATTAGACATTAGGCATTACTCACTCGTCAGCTGCACTTTGATGTTTTATACTACAGTATTCATTTACATCCTATGCTTGTCTGATTGATTGAACTTGTGTTTCAACCATTTGCCACTAAACGTCACCCATTAATGACATACTCAATTCTTTGAGCACCAAAGTCAATGTTTATTGGGGATTTTAGATTCATTCATACAGAGTAATCAAGAATGCATCATAAATTATAAGGTCATCGTACATACATCCAACAATTCACATCACATAACAAACACAACAAATTAGAAGCCAATCAGCTGCTATTCAAGAGGTTGGATAATTGGAATGACACTGAAAGCACAGAGAAATCTACAGGCTGTCATACAAATACATTTGTGTAAAATATTCTGAGTCTTCGCTATATAATACCTAGTTGACAATTGCAACCAGCTCCACTTTTTTATTGTATCTGCATTATATTATTTTAATACAATTCAAATTGCTTATCTTGGAGCTCCCTTGACTTGCAGTTCTGTAACTTATTCAACAAACATCCTTGCACTTACTCCACTTGGTGGTAGCTCACAAGTTCCAATTCCAGCTCTCATGTATAATTTCCTAGGTCACCACCCTTTATTCATAATTTAATCGTTTTCTAGGGTAATAATGCCAGGACATAAATTCCAAATTGGACACTACCAAGCAAATATTCACAGCAAAAAGAACTCGATTGCACAGTTATTTGTCAATACCATTAACCTTTTGTTTCCATACAGACATTATCCTTTACAAACCACTAAATTTAGTATACCAACACAATTTCCACTAAACATATAAGTTGTACTCAATACAACCACAACTTTGTGAAAATTTAGGTATCATTAGTAGCTAACTACTGCACATTTTTGTACATTGTGACCTCATGAGTAGGTAAGGTCCTAACACTGCACCTCTCTTGATCCCTGTGCAGTCTCATATCCTTCGGCCTTTAAGGGTAAATGTTTGTCTACCTACCTTAAGACATTCATTGCCTTCATTTCAATTTCTACGTACCTCATAAGTACACACCAATCTTACCCGTACAACTAAAGTGGGTTAGCACCTATAGTTCATTAATCCATGCAACTTGCTCACTTGAATACACTTAATTTCTAAGCATACATAACTTGTACAAATAAGCCAACTACATTTTTAAGTTGTTGCTTGCAACCTGCTGTAAAGACATAGTTTCCATAAGCCCATTTTTATATTCTATTATTTCTGCTATTCCAAAATGTCATGCCTAACAGTATAAGACGATCATTTAATTCTAGTACAACGATCTAAAAAGTGCAATTCAGTAATTTATCAGCCACCCTGCATCTTAAATCTGCACTATTTTGAAGTGAAGGGCCACCAAGCTACATAAGTAATCCAGAACGACAGTTGGCATCATAAACAAGCATGATGATGAATTTAACTAGGGAAAAGCTATCTGGATATAGTAATTTCACATCAACAGACAATTCCAAATATTTTTCGAATCACTATGTCACAATGTTTAAGATAACTTGCAGACAATACTATTTATTGACTACATATAATTGACATTTTCATATCAAAAGGCCACTATATTTCAATAGGCAACTAATATAAAGCATATGGAAAGCCAAATTACAATCAATCAAAATGCAACATACAACAAACTTCAATATATTTTATATACAATTACTATGCACTTAGTTTCATAATATCACTTTGTAGGTTTGAAAAGTGTAGATATGCCATACCATAATTACAATTTCTAGCAAACTTCAATAGAATAATTTTATGAAGCACAGGCAGCTTCCGTTTATCTAAGTATTTATATGAAACATGACCACCACAACATGCATAATACAGGCCTGAACATGAAAATACTAATTCATATGTTAGCTTTATCCACTTGTGCAATTACTCGACATTGACCTGCAGAAATTCCTCGCAATCTGCTCCAACTTCACTGAATGCTGAGACAAGTTTGGGAATAAGCTTATCCAACATAATCTTGAAACCATGTGAACTGCTGCATTGAGAAAATGGCTTATCATGTAGTGGCATCACTGCCTCCCCTGAAAGACATCCAACTTGAGTGCCTTTCCTATATGCATTACAGGCACCAAGTATATAACAACCACGTTTGTGAAAGTGATCTTTAACAAATGATTCAAAATGCTGCAAAATGTCAAGGGACAATATCATATTTCTATCACTATCAATAATCTAATGCCAACAGCGGAAAAAAAAAAAATAATCTTGGTAAATTTTTGAAAGATCAAAAATGAGGCTTGGATAAGAAGAAAGTTAAAAAGGCATCATACCTTGGGTGGTTTTCGCAGCAGGTATAACATTGATTTGCATGATAGCAGGAAATAATTTTCATTGTATGCAAGAGAATTCTTCTCTGCTTCAGCTCTGCCAATCTGTTTATCGTATCCTGCCTCATTGAAGTATGGTTTTGCATTCAATACAAGACCTTGAAGGGAAACAAGGACTTGAAGAACACTTGAATTCATGGGGTCCCAAACCTCATTCCCTCTTCCTGTCCATGTGTTTAAAACACTAAGACAGATCTTACCATTTTCATAAAGATTGGGATTTAGTCGTAGGCCACCAGAATGATAGTGTACCGACTGCAAAGGTGGAGCCAATTAGTCCACAATAAAACAAACAAAACCCAAAATAAGCAATGATCCATGTCTACAATTAAAAGAAAAAGAAAAAACTCCTTCAAATGAGTTTGTATTAAAAATATGCTTACAGGTGGTACATGAGGATACTCAGTTGGAAGATGAATATCAAAGAAAAAAAGGCCATCTTGATATGGAGTGCCAGCCGCTCCAATAATTGCAGCCCTGAGTAAGTCCATTCGGTCTTCATAAACTCGAACGTATATAGTGTCTGTCCAAGTTAAAGTAAAACTTATAAGATTTATGTATTCATTCTATAAACATGGAAGGGATGAGCTACCATCATGCCCATGAGGAATCAACTTGATTTTGATAACCAATGCCATATAGTAGAATATTTCTGGAGAATTGCGTAAAAAGACACTCCATTAATTTAGAAATGGGAAGGTAATGCGGAGCTTAAATGTTTCTCTATATGACCTATTAAATATTCTATAGTAGAAAACTAATGATGCCTAAGAAACTAAGGATCATATTTCAATAAAAAGGCCACTTACAGAATGTTGGCAAAGATCTAGAAATGAATATGAGAAGCACCACAAATAATTTCAATAGAATTAAGCACACAGTGCTTACCAGGTAAATTGTTTTCTAAGATAGCCCATTCTTGATGTACTTTCTTTATCCATTGACGTTGGCTGCTAGACTGCATAAAGATTCAAAGTGTTCATTATCACATATTGCTGTTCTTTTTGAAATCCTGCAAGCATATATGTCTCCCTAAATGTTCATCAAATACATTTCCGTGAAGGAGAAGAAATGTCATTAGCTAAAAATACCTGGCTGGCTTTGTTAAAGAAGAAATGGTCGCTGGGATCCTTAACACTATCAAACAATTTGAGGTGTCTAAGTTCAATGTTTCCAGGAGCATAAACATCCAGCAGAAAATCTTCTTTTTTTTCCTGCTCGGTGAGACTCTCTCTGAAGCTCTGGCCTCGATCCTCAACCCTACTGTGAGTATCATTTAGTTCATCTTTTGAACCCAATGCTTCTGCTTCCTCTTTCCCTCCTAGCACAGATACTGAATCATCTATAGTGTTCAATCCTTTCCCAGCATTCATGGTAACAGTCTCTGACAAATGATACTGGGAACCTTTTATGAGCTCTTTTTTCTGCCAAATGCCCAGTTCAGTGCTATCAAATATATGTTTCTCAGATGGTTCTCCTTTAGTACCTGTATTTGGCATGTTTGAAAGCACTTTTGACCCTTGGAATCCAAGTAAACCCCTGGCAAGCCTTGTAACAAATTTAAATGCAGCTTGTGAAATTGAAAGAGCACTGCCATTGTTTTGATTCAAGCTTTCTTCTGCCTTAACTTCCCATTCCCCACTTGCATTACCACGATGACCATGTGTATCAATCTGAGCTGAAGAAGCTTCGTCAACCTGTTCTATTCCAATCATCCATCAGTTGCAAGAAGTATATCATAACCCAAGAGAATTAACCGTAAGGAATTTAGAAAGGCATCTGTCTCACCTGCAATTTTTTATCATTCATGTACACTCCATCAAAATCAGCAGTTCCCAAACTAGCTGCACCATCTTCATCATCCTCAATATCCTCTTCAGAGTTATCATCTTCAGAGCTAGTCTGGGTTGAATCCATATCTTCACCTCTGGCAACAACAATAATAGCTTGTGGTCCAACCTAAAAGAAAAAATCACGACAAGGGTATGCAAACATGTCATGCACCAAGAATGGTCTACTTAGAGCCAAGTAAAACAGGATTGTCACGACAAAGGCAAAGGAAGTAGGAACCTATGTAATGGCACTACAAATGCAATCATACCATGAAAAATAACATTTCATTAGAGCTTCTTGCAATTCTGTAAAAGAAACCCCCATGGTATACCTCTAAATGTCTTTAAAATTTTGACTGCACAGAGTAAATACTTATAAATACCAGAAACAACAGTCACATCATACCAAATGCCAGAGTTGCATAGAACGCATGATCTATCTTTTTGTAAACTTATCTTTAAGAGCACTACAAAAGGTCCATGACACTCAATTAGATATAAGGTCATTCCACTTCCTGATCTTGTGTGTCATACAAAGATCAACATTGTGATGCCTATTGCAGATGCATCACAATCTTCAACAAAGCACAATGCCATCAACCAGCCATCACAAATGCAATCATACCATGAAAAATAACATTTCACTAGAAATTCTTGCAATGCTGTAAAAGAAACCCCCATGTGTATACTTTTAAATGTCTTTAAAATTTTGACTTGGTAGAGTAAATACTTCTCAATACCAGAAACAACAGTCACATCATACCAAATGCCAAAGTTGCATAACATGCATGATCTATCTTTTTTGTAAAACTTATCTTTATAAAGCACTACAAAAGCTGCCAGTCATTCTACTTCCTGATCCTGTGCGTCATACAAAGATCAACTTTTTGAAGCCTTGTGCAGATGCATCACAATCTTCAACAAAGCGCATTGCCGTCAACCAGACGTATATAAGATTTCAAACACAGCTATCAAAACTGGTAAATAAAAACTGCAGACAGTACTTGCACTCAACCATCTAAAATCAAACTTAATTTCTCAAATCTGACCCGCATAACATTCTACTTGCAAATTATAATAAACATGAAAATTTATGTCAATAATCCTAGACTGTACGAAATACCAAAGTTGCATAAAACATACCATTCTACACATCGGCAAGTTCTCTTTAAAGTGCATTACAAAATCTGTCATGACACTGAGATGTGAGTTCATGCCAGTGGCCACTATTGTGTCTCACAGAAAGATTAACTTTGTGATGTTTCTCAGCATTACGTTCAACAAAGCAAACCCATCTATCAGACGTTGAAGATACATCTTGATGTCCTCTCAAAGTTGGTATTTAAAAATTACAGACAATACTTGCATTCAACCATGGTATCAGACGCAAATCTGAAATCCAAATTGGCATTTACATTTCAGTAAACCACAAGCAACAATCATCAAACTCATATAGCATAGATAGCTAGTGAATATGTTACAACATACAGAACAACTTGAATAATGAATTAAACCATAGAATAACGGTCAGCTAACCCTACACAATGCACATAGATTTTTTCTACTTGGTAAAATCCCTGCAATAGAAGCCACAACTGAGGGTTCTTTTTTCTGTTAAATTCACCCAGGACTTGCACCCAGCCTCGTCTGTTGGGGTATGCCACACCCAACAATTTGGATGTGGTATTTTACCTAAATTCAAAACCTTATTATGTTTCCTGGGGATTTAAACCTAGGGTTCTGCTCTAAAGCCCCAATGTTTTTATCATTTGAGCTCGTCCCATTCAACTAAGCAATGCACATAGTTAATCATGCAGATTTTGTAGTAAATGGACTAAGTAGGCCATTTTGTGATCTTATTAGATCACTCTACATGTACAAGGTGTAGATCTCATTTTGAACTTTGAATAGATTGGTGGGCCATCTGAAAGGAATATGAATATGAAGTTATTATGGACATTGGAAACTAAAGGCAGCCTTGGTTATGTTATTTGATGTATATGGCAACATTATCCCAATAAAATCATACTGCATAAAGATTTTGAAAAATGCACTAGAGAACTATGGTGATGTTCTCCATCCATGTTTGTTTTGTCATACTTATTTTTCATAATATTCCAATATGTCAATATTGTTTGGTAAAATGTATCTATTATCCCACAGTTTGCATTTACACCATCTTCATCTTCATGCAGATAAATAACTATAATCTTCTAAGCAACAGTTGTTAAGCACATGAGTTTGTTTACACAAGGCACTATCCTTCAACCACACCATATCATGATTGAGTTTACGGTCACTATAATTGGAAGGACACCTGGCACAGGGAATAATAGATATTCTTGTCTAAACATTTGGAACTAAATTGCTTTCAAAATTTGAAAGTTAAGACAGTTGTCATGAGCTTGTTTAATAATCTCCAAACTTTCCTGGTTTTACCCCCACCCCTGATGCTTTGAATATCAAGCTTTCAAAATCCCATATCATTTGAACTAGGATCTGAAACTCAAGCAGTGGAACTTTCTTCTTTTTTGTTTTTGAAGCCCAAACCAACCCCTTCAAGGTAGATGCTAGATTCTCAAACATATTTGCCTCCATTACAAGACCTCTCTTGGCCTCACAGTTACAATGGCAATCAACAACTGTTCTAAACCTCTTTATTCTAAGACAACAAGGGCAGCCCTTCAATTGTTTGCATTTTATCCTTGCACGAGGAATCATTATTTCCTGTTAATTTCATTCTGTAAAATGTAAATGCCTCAAGACACATATTCACTTCCAAAGTTCCAAGTATATGATTGGCTACATACAACTTTGCAAGAAGACCATCTATACTTAAAGATTGGATATCTTAGATTCCAGGGCACGTTCTGCCTCCTCTACCTCTAAGTGAAGAATTTCATGTCCAGATCAGAAATCTCTTAATGGATTATAATAGCATAAATATCTAATGATTATATTATCATTTCGTTTTTTAGCCCATTGGGTATACAAGTAAAGCACACATACATATCTCTATCTACATGCTTCATCTCATCATCATCCTTCACAAAAGGTTGGTGTTCTTAAAACTCTAACAAACAGGGCCTTTCACCTAAAGGAAGAGAAGCAATATCTGACCAGAGTTTTCAGGAAAAATGGATACAACATCAAACATATCTCTAGGGTGTTTAAAAACAGAGAAATGCAAGAAGAAAAACAGCATCAACATGGTGTTGAGAAGGAGCTTCCTAAAGCATTTCTCCTATTCAATGAGGGTATATCTTTCAAAGCTGACACAATTTTAGAAAAACATTATAAAACAATAAATCAGTTTTCATTCAAATTTCAACACAATAAAATTGGTAGCATTGATTAAATCCACCAAAGATCCACTAGAACCAAAATGGGTGTGGTGTTTATCGCATTGTCTACATGTGTAGCCGCCCTTACATTGGGGAAATTGGGAGATCCTTTCAACAAAAGATAAAAGAACATTGTCCAGACATCAACTGGGACTGCATCAAACTCTCGGCGTTAGCAGAAGACCACATCTAACTTCTTGTGACATTTGTATTGAAAGAGAAAAAGAAAATAGTGAAGGAAGAACACTACATGAAAAGGAAACTTAAGGAGGCTATAAAGCATAGAAACCGGGAGATGCGTCTCCTAGTATATGGGATGCATCTCAAGTACAGAAACGCGTTTCGGAGATGTGAGATGAAGACGGGGGCGAGGATGTCCCCAAAGTCTTGGAGACCTCGTTTGGAGTCTCCCGCATCTCCTACAAGGGTCTCCTCCAACCATTCGCGTCCCTTGCCTTATAATAAAAAATAAAATGAATATTAAAACTTAATTTTTAAAATTTAAAACTTTAAACATAAATGTGAAGTTGAATAATAAAAAATCCTCCAGCAGCTCCATTCATCTCATTGTTCTCCATTTGCACCCAGAAATAAAGAATACAAAGCGGGAGACATCATTGTACTGAACTTGATATATTTTAGTTTTTAAAAATTTAAATATATAGATATTATTATTATATTTCTTTGGTCGTCTCTACCTAAGCCGGTACCTATCCAAGTCTCCTGGTGACTATGCTATAAAGATTTGAAAATGTCCTAATAATCTCACTAGAGATGAGGGTCTTGAACTTAACGATTCTTGGAAGCCCATCATTCATATACTACGGGAAAATAACTAATGTTTGTAAAAATAATTAATGCTCTAGGGTCAATTATTTAATAATAGTAAGAAGCATTAATTATTGTGTTATTGTGCCCTACCTCATGTCACTATCGGAGTTATCTATATAAGGAGCTCCTATCTGTAAACTTTTCATAAATCCTGATGGTGGACCACAAAGTGTGGTCCAGAACTTCGATTATCTCATTTTTCTACACAATTTTCTTCGAAAGTTTCTCTTTATTTATCCTCATTGTATTTAATTCTTCTATCACCTTCCTATCTCATTCAGTCATTTCTCCTTTGAAAAAAATGGAAGATCCACTCCTTTGCTCAACCTGATTTTCCCTTCTCATGGTTCTTCTGTGTCGTACATATTATTCATGCTAATTTCATGCCTTGGATCTTCCACCTTGGTGTATGCTCTTTACAACTTCTCACACCCTGCCCTTCATATGTACTACATGCTCCCCAAAATGTACCATCTAAGGTATTCTTCTCAACAAAATCCAGGCTAGTTTGATATTCCAGCAATCAAGTATTATTCCTGAATAAACTCAAGATTAAGTATAGGTTCTCGTAAACAAAACAAACATGCTTTAGCAAAGACAAAACCCCTAAACTTGAGGGAGAGTTACATTCTTGACACATTTCTCAAACAAAGTCTATCAATATCCATTTCACATTTCAAAAATTGATGGATTCTATGAAGTCAAGTTCTTCATGTTGCCGTGTCAAGGATAAAATCCACTAATCCAGTCTTTTATTTTTTCTGAAGAAATGCATCATATATTATTCCATAAAGCAATTGATACCGATCAGCTGAGTATCATGATTACAACAAAAAATTCTTCCTACATAGACAAAGAAAAAAACACCTGGGCCTGCACCCCGATGGGCAAAGAATTCACATCATTCCAGAACCACTCAGCCTTAGCTTTGCACCATCAAAGCCAAATCTTTTCCAAATAGTCGCAACTACCCCAAACTAAGTGCAAGGGTATCCTTGTGAAAAGTAGCTTTGCATCTTCTCTAAAAAGTCACAACTTCCCTATACTGAGTGGTGTAATATCTTCAATAAAATTAGTTTTGCGTCTTGTCCTGCAAAGGAAACTGATCGCGCTCCATCAATTGTATGCCAAAGACTCTTGCATCTGTCCCTAATCATCCAAGAATCCCCTACAAGGTGTCTTTACCAAGAAAGAGGGGCAATGAAAAAGGAAATTGATCTCAACTTGTAACCAACCCCAGAAGCATCACGCTACCGAGAACTTCTGAAAGATATGGTCGATTGTCTCCTCCTTCCCATGAACGATGCAGAAAGCATCCGCAATACCCACCTCACTCATCCATGCATTAATAGCAAAACCTTGAGGCATTACTAACCATCCCAGAAATTTTTGCTTGAAGGAGGATCTAAATAAGATCTGGGGCAATAGCAATAGACTGTCTCCATTAATCCATTCTTGATTTGATAATTATGAGTAAACAAATATTCCTTATTGTTTCCAAAATAAACATTAACAATGAGGATGAGTTGAAGCTCAGAAGCATTGGAATGGATTGTTAGAATCTCTTAATCTCCAGGATGTGACTCTCGGTCAATGAGGTGTGTCTTTGCCTTCTTGGATTTGAGGAAACAACAGTTGTCAATAGAAATAAGAAAAATATTTCCGCTCCTTACCTGATGAATAGCCGAACCCTTAGTGAACCCTCTATGAAGAACTCCCATTTTTTTATGATGATTTAGCAAGGTTAGAGGACTTGGCAATGGTAGAATATTAACTCTTCTTCTAAATTGAAAAAGACTAGTTGGGATTTGGAGGTCCCTTCTATTGCTTGGCTCCCACCTTCAAAGTAAGCAAGAAAGCATGATCCAATGAAGTGAAGGTGAAAAGCTTCAATTCTTTTCAGAGATGAGAATACAGCCCTGAGACAAACTTGACTCGAAATATCTCGTTAACATCCTCTACCTCTAACATTATGGAGATGCCATTTCGGTCCCTAGTGAAGACGGAACCAGTGTACCAACAGATCCTCTTTATACCCAAGGAAATAAAAATTGCTTTCTATTAGTCCCTTTAAGGACTTTCCAACTGTCAATGTCTGGTTGGTTTGCTGTGCTAGAAAATGGACAAGAGTCTGATACCAAATAAGAGCTTAATCATTCATATGAACCTCAGAAACCATACTGCATCATGGCTTTGTAAGGGTTGCCTGAGTCTTAAAATACACCCCCAAAGTATGAATCCAAGCATCTAGTTTATCCCCATCAATCGTGTCATCAAAATGGGGAATGGATATCAAGGTGTCCAATTTGAAAGCAGGTTGGGCAAATCCACATGTCCATTGGAATAATGTTGGTGGCATGCTGGGGGCACATGCTCATCATTTCATGCATTAGTTTGAGTTAAGTCTCATTTTGTTTTTGTCGCTGGCTATGAATCACACCTGTGGGATTCTCCACTCTAGCAAAAATATCCATGACAATAGAACAAAGGTGCAATAAAGAAAGGTATCGCACAAAGGCCCTTTTTTGCCTTGCCATTTTTTTCCAAATACAATAAAAATATTACATGAAAATAAAAGGATGAGAAAAGCAATCCTTGAAAAATACTCTTGTTTGAAACAATATTGAAAGTCCCTATTACAAGAACTTTACAAAAAAGGATGATCTCGGTGAACTTAAATTCTCCCTTGACTTAAAAGTTAAAAGATAAAACCCATGTATAGAGATAAACATAATACAATTATTTTTCCCTTGAAAAGAAAGGCACAATGTAAACATAAAAAGGGGTTACTGTTGTCAATCAGACTCGCACCCTTGTGAAGGTAGTTTCAGGGATTCACAGTCTACTGAAACATGGAAACAATCCTAGGCTATGGGTGACCTAATCAACGGATTGAATCTCTAGATTCTAAGGGCTAGCTCCCTTTGGTGTATCGCTTAGGATCCCTAGTCTATGCCACAAATTGCTAAGGAAAAGGGAAGAGGGAAAAGGTAAGAAAGAAACTTGAAGGGAAATCCTATCCATGATGGTGATACATCGAAAATATGACCATCTGCTTGACATGCACTGAGAATATGAAGGACGTGAATCTAATTACACTACTCAAACGACAGCCTCCGAGCATCAGTATTTCGCATAGGGGCTCAGGGTTGTGCATGATCTAAGGCAATTGTTCAATAGGTCTGTCAAAGACACTAGAGAGGGCTTGCACTTGCCATACAAACAAGATGATAGAGCACACTATGCAACTTGCAAGGACGAGCTTAACACCTGCAAATAGGTATAATGGAAAGGATAAGATGAGAGGAAGCCTTAGCTATCACTTTCATCTCCCAACAGACCATGAAAATACACTAAAACACAAGCTTTTGAGGAGATATGAACTCTGTCTTATTCATCAAAAGGGGCAAAATACAGATGTTCTCCAAACATGGAAAAATCGATCCTTACAATCGCTTGAAAGCTTGTATATATAGAAGAAAAAGGACAAGCGAGAAGAGGGACTTGTGTGTTAGAGTGGGGAACTGAGAGAAAAAGTTACCAGTAACTGCAGATCACTCGTTCTCGAGCTCCTCAACATTCAAAGCATGCAATTACTTTGATCTTGAGATCAGCCATCCAAAATCACTGCAAATCTCCTCGAACCGCTCATGCATTCAAGTCCCTTTTGATAGAACTGGCAGAGCCATGTCGAAGGTAGCTGCATGTCTCTGCCAAGTGTGAATGATTTTATCCTTGCATTTAAAACTTAGCGTGCTCCTTACTGCAATCTTGGACTCTCACGACCGTTGATATCCAATCGCGAGCTCTTAACAAGTGTCAAGCTTGCAGCATATTGATGAACCCTTTGAAAACTTGACCTTTGCAAACGGCTACTTACCGGGGCTCAAACTTTGATGTTTGCGGGCCCATCGTTTGTTATTTGAATCCCAATGACTTTGTTGAGGCTGAAGTTGACATCCACGCAACTGTCATCAATTCCTTTGGATTTTTCTCTCTTCGGCCATTTCTTGCAGACAATTCTTTCAAAAGAATTTTCTCGGGCTATTTTCCTGAGCTTATCTCTTCGGGCTACTTGTTTTGGCCTTTTTTCCAAAAGAATTCATTGACTTTTCTTCGGGCTTATTCCTTCGGAGGAATTTTTTCGGACTTCCCTGCGGCCTTTTGTTTTCTTCTTTTTTTGCGGACTTATTTTCTCCTGAAGGAATTCCTTCAGCATTTTGAAAATGGATTTTTCTTTTGGACAATTTGTCTGTGGCTTATTGCTTCGGCATTTTCGTCTTGAAAGAATTCATTCGGACTTCTCTCCCAAAATAAATTCTTTGACTTTTTGCCTTGAACAATTCTGTCTGCGGCTTATTGCTTCGGCATTTTCGTCTTGAAAGAATTCATTCGGACTTCTCTCCTGAAAGAAATTCTTTGACTTTTTGCCTTGAACAATTCCTTCGGACAAAAAGTCCGAAGGAAATTATGTCTTCGGGCTTTTGCAATGGACAATTCTCCCAAAAGAATTCATTCGGACCCTTTGGACTTGAACAATTCCTTCGGACTTTTCTTCAAAAATGGTCCTTCGAATTTTTGAAAAGCGCCCCTTTTTCCGATTGAAACGCCCTTCGGAGTTTTTGCAATGGCCCCTTTGGCTTTCTTGAAATGGTCTTTCGGAAACCTTGAAAATATCTTTTCCAAAAGGAAAGTACCCTTCGGACTTTTTGTAAAGAACCCTTCGGATTTTTGCAATGGACCCTTTGGACTTAAAGAAGCCTCCATGATGCTTTTCTCACAAAAAAAAATCCTCTGAAAACCAAAGTGAATGCCTCAAAAAATCCTGTTAATCATGGATTATTTCAAAGACTTTTCAAGACCAATAACTGACTCACAAGACAAACTGGGATGATATGTTTAATGTTTCGAATGGTAGGGGTGACAATTTGACCTACGGGGTCAAAATTGTCAACATTTTGGCGACTCAACTAGGAAGCATGCCTGCTATGCTTGAGAACCAGACCATACACATGACATTTGGACTCACAAAGCAATGACAATCTGATCCATGACTGCAAGTACAACTTTTGATTTGAAATAAAACAACTTCATCCTCCAAAACATGAAAGGAAACACCCAAAGCAAGGAAAACTAACTAAACAAAGCAAAAGTGCAAACAAGGCACTTATTTAGGACAAAACAAAACAACTAATGTGTTTGAACAACACTTGGAAAAAAAAAACTATGTACAAGGAACTTAGCTCTTCAGTAGCAATGTTTTAAATGTATCACATTGACTAGGATTGGAAGCTCCTCACCATCCATCTTTACAAGTTAGAAGGCATTGTGGGATTTGCAGCTGGAGATTGTGTAGGAGCCACTTCAAAGGGAGTCAAACTTTGAGTCTTCTTGGTTTAGCTCTATCCTCATCCCACTTGAGGACCAAATCTCTTTCTTTAAAACTTCATGAAGAAGCTCCTTTGTCAAAAGCTCTCTTCACTTGTGCTTGATGAATTTCCATGGCTAGCATGGATTGATTTCTTACTTCTTCCAACTCCATAAGCTTAACATCCCTGATCTTCATAGGCTCATTCTCCAACAACTCAAGTTGATGCAATAGTTTTAAAGCAGGAAACTTGACAGAAATGGGTAACCTTGCTTCCTTACCATATACCAGCTTGTATGAAGAGTTGGCTATTGATCTTTTGTAGGTGATCCTATCAGCCCATAGAGCTGACTTCAACCTGAGATGCCATGACCTTTGATTGTCTTCAATAGTCCTTATGATCCTCAATAGGTTCTTATCCGTAGATTCAACAAGGCCATTGCCTTGTGGATAATAGTTTGATGAAGTGCTAAGATAAATCCTATGTTGGACAGCCCATTGGTTGATCGTAGTTCCCACAAAAGCCATTGCATTATCAGAAATAATAGTTGAAAGAATCTGAATCTAGTAAGCAAACCTTCACAAAAATCTAAAACATTGGTTTCGTTTGCTTCTTTCAATGCCACTGCTTCTGTCCAACGTGTTATAAGTAATATGTAGCAGTTAGAATCCACTTGAAGGAGGATTTATGAGACCAATGAAATCCAATCCCCATTGGACAAAGCGCTGATCCACTGCAATTGGTTGAAGAGGTAAGGCTGCAAGTTTCACTTTTCCTACAAACATAACAAACTGTTTGCACTTCCTAACCCATGCATGGCAATCATCAAATATACTGGCCAATAGTACCTACCTCTCATGATCTTAAGGGTTGTGGTTCTTGCGAAAAAATGTCCTCCATATCCATCATGAAATTCTTCAAGCAATCTCTGAGTTTGGCTTGGCTCAATACACCTTAGCAACATACCATTGATATCTTTTTTGAACAAAACACCATCAACAAGCAAAAATGGAATTGATTGTACCCTGAAATATCTTCTCTTTGAAGCACTTAGATGAGAGGGATAAATATCATCTTGGAGATATCTTACCAAGTCATGAAACCAGCTAGAAGGTGAGGTATGACCGACTGCAACCTCTTCATCATTTGACACCAAAACAACTTCATTAGTCTCTTGCAAATCTTGAGCTAGATGCTCACAAAGTCCTTTACCTCTAACCAGCTTTGTGACCTTAATTTTCACATCATACTCCATTACCTTGGTTATCCAACCAGCCCTCTTCTCATTTATATCTTTGTTCAAAAGGAACTCCTTGATGCTTGGATGAGAAACCATTAGGTATATCTTATTGCTAGACAACAAGTATCTAAACCTTTTGAGAGACCTTATAACTGAAAATACATGTTTTTCAACAAAAGAATACCTTGCTTCATACTCTTCCAAGCCTTGACTAAAGAAGGCTATTCGCTGCTCCAAAGCCTCATGATTTTGTTGCATAAGAATGCCTGAAATGGTGTCCATGTTAGCATATGTATACAAAATGAAATCTTTTGTGAAATCTCAATTTATAAGTGGAGCACTAACTATGACCTTCTTAATATCCTCAAAACTCTTTATTCCTTCTTTGGATCAGTTGAAGCTCTGATTTTTCTTTAACATGGTTGTAAATGGCTTATTAGCTAGAATGGCAAAATCTGAGATATATCTCCTTATGAAATTGATTTTCCCTAAGAAACTTTGCAAAGCCTTTTTGTGATTAGGCAAGGAGAGTGCAAGAATGGAGTCTACCCTTTCAGAATCTATGCTTAAGCGATACTTTGAAACCACATGTCCAAGGAGCGTACTTTTATGAACCGAGAAGGCACACTTTTTGGGATTTAGAGATACCCCAAATTACCTACACTTTTTGAACACTTGCTTGAGATGAACCATGTGATGACTTGCACTCTTTGAAAACACTGTTATATCATCCAAATAAACAAGTACAAACTTGTTAAGAAGGCCTTGGAATGCCATATTCATGGCTCTCTGAAAGGTTGCTCCAGCATTAGATAAACCAAAGGGCATCTTTTTGTATGCAAATGTCCCCCACTTGGTTGTGAAGGTTGTCTTAAATTGGTCCTCTTGACCAAAATCTGATTGTAACCACTATATCCATCCAACAAAGAAAACCTCTCTGAAACTGCAATCAGCTATAAAATTTGTTCCATTGATGGCAATGGATAGTGATCTTTAAGTGAAGCTTTGTTCAAATCATGGAAATCAACACACAATCTAATGTCACCATTCTTCTTCTGTACCGAAACAAGATTTGCCACCCAAATTGAGTGCTTGATTGGAAATATAATAGCCGACTCTATGAGCTTATGAAGCTCAGCTCTCATCAAAGGCTCAAGCTTAGGATTAATGGGCCTTTGTCTTTGTCTCACTGGTTTAGTTTTAGCCTCTAACTCAATGGTGTGTTGAGCTATACTTGGGTCAAATCCCTTGAGATCACTATATTGCCATGCAAATACAGCAGTAAAACATGTGCATAACTCAATGAAGGCTTCTTTTTGTGAAGGAGTGCATATCTTACCCAACTTCAAATTCTTACCAGCTGCAATCTTTACATTGGCATAGTGCTCTTCTTTTGTTGACAAGGATGACTTCTCCTTAACTCATCATCACCACTGAAAATGTTCTCAAGTGTGACCAATCCCTTGGATAACTTATTTGTTTTTAATTGCACAATCTGATCACCAAATTGCTGCAAGTTCTTTGATTAGTTTCTTGATGAAAACTCGACCTCTTGCAAGAATCTCACAATTTGATTGTCATCTTCGAACACTTGCTAATTCTCATGATTATCTGGAATAAAAGGCCTTACAACCACCTTTATGTGTGACTGAATTTTTTCATTTTTTATGTCAACTGAGATACTAAATTGTGCCCCAATGGCAGTCAACCTATCTGCATGTTTATTTTCACCTCTTGGTATTCCCTGAATATTAAACGCTTGAAAATCTTCAAGTAAGTCCCATATTCTATGCTTATAAAATTTAAGCAACAAATTTTTGCATATATTCAAACCTCTTACTTGGTGAACTATAAGTTCACTATCATCAAAAAATTGCAAAGTGTTGATTTTCACCTTCCTAACCCACTACAAACCGTGAACTAATGCCTCATACTCTGCAACATTACTTGAACAACCAAACTAGAACTTAATAGCAGAGAAATACCTTTGCTTTGTTGGAAAAACCAACATCATTCCAACCCTGGTACCATGTTTATTCCTTGATCCATCAAAATACAATTGCCATAAACCTTCACTAGACTCATCATCCTTAACCATGGGTGGAATTGGTGCATCATTCTCATGAAAGCAATACACACCAAGTCCTTCAATTAGCTTATAAGGATCATGCTCATGCAAAGTAGAAGCCCACTCATCCAGAAACAAATCTGGAACTCCATCCAAAGGTGATTCTTTTTCAACTCCACTAGTTTCTGGTACCTCATCCGAGATGATACAGTTAATGTTCACAACACTTGGCATATATGGCTCCAAATGGAAACGTGCAATAGGTTCAAAATGAATTGTCAACTTGGTACCATACATGGTTATAAACATCAAATAAGTCCAATCAGCGAATAAATATCTCCCAATCTTTGAGGTAAAGTCCCTTGAAAGACACATAGCAAAGTAAGGAGGCAAGTCTACCACGACAACAACCTGGTGAATAGTAACATTGGGACAAGTATGTAATGTCAATTTCAGATCTTTGATGATGCCTACCGTCTTTGTTGGTGACCTATCCAATTGCAATACCTCCTTAGCATTTGGCTCATAAACAAGGCCAAGCTTGTCTGCAATCTACTTAGGCATAACTATGCTACTAGCTCCACTATCCACCATACAGTTATGAACCAAAGTATCACCCACTATCAAAGAAAGGTAGAAAGGAGGAGTCTTATTTGATTTTAACTCAATTTTGTACACCTTTACCATTTTATTCACTTGTTTAGTTCGCTAATCCGAATTAGTTATGACAACACCTTCTTTCTCAATCGGCTTTGGAAACAATTTGAGAGTTGAAAGCTCTTGAAAAAGCATATCTTTTTGTCTAGGAATGGAAAGAGAATCCCACATGCTAACGCTGATAATAGACTTCTTCATCTGATCCACTATATTTAAAAGAGACCCACCAACCTTTGGTTGCACTTTCTGAAGCACTGACTGCTCACGAACTAAAGGTATATTGATGAACTTTACTAACCTCTATATTCTGATTTTTCTAACTCATAGAGGCAGCAAGTTGCTCTTTTGTACTCTTGGAAACAATATTATGAGTACTTGAAGCATTTGTCACCTCGTGAGCCTCATCAATGGCTCTTCTTTTAGCTCTAATTACAGCTGCAACTTGACCACTTGCATTGTTAAACTCAACACCCTGAGTAAAAACAACATGATAATCCATTTGCCAATTCACATTAATGGCATCAGACTGCCCTTTAACTTATTGAGTTTCTCCTTGTGATGCCAAACCTGTATCTTGGTACTGACCTCCTTGAAAAGAAAACTTTTTTGTGTCATTTGTGGCATAGTGACGTTTTGTGATACAAGGCCTGGTTTTGAGCATCATTGAGATTTGAGGGCTGCCAACCTAAATCTTGCATCAAGTTGTTTTGAGGTGGGATGGGTACAATGGCTTTTGAAGTAGGAGCATTAGGATCGAGGGCAACATATGGCTTAGCTGAAGTTATGGTTCTTTGTGCTTGGTAAGGTGGTCTATTCTCTCTGAAACCCTGATAAGGAGGCCTTTGATCTATAAAAGGCTAACAAGTAGTTTGATTTTGTTGCTAATAAGGCCTATTACCCTGAAATTGTTGCCTCTTGAGTTGTACTATTTCATTTCCAAATGATTGTAGCAAGCTTTTCAACTCTCCTATCTCACTAGCTTGACTAGTACTACAACTCTCTTGTCTCACTAGCTTGACTAGTAGGGGCTGCTAATTGAGCTTGAGGGGATGGTATAGGAGATAAGGATGGAATTTGAGGAATTTGAGGGGTTGGAATAGACCTCAATTATGGGAATATAGGCATTGGAGGTCTTGGAGAAAGCTTACCAGCTTGTATCAAACTGTTCTCTGCCCTTATTGCAACCTCATAAGCATTTGGCAAAGTAGTACCGCCCATTGACTATATCATCACACTAATGTCAGAGTTAAGGGCTTTTAAATAGTATAGGAATGCATATTCAGGGGATGGCCTAATCAACACAGGTATCCTAATCCATGTCTTTTAGAATCTGATATTAAAATCAGACATGAACTCATGAGGAGCTCTCTTTATAGTAGTTAATTGTTCAACCAAAAAGAGATGATCAGATTTGTCTTCAAATTGCTTGACTAAAGCTGCACCCAATTCATCCCAGGTAGAAATGGAATTTAGTGGGAGGTTTCTATACCATTGCAATGTTTTTCCTTTGAAGGAAGCAGCAAGTAATCTAGTAGCAACATTATCATGAACAACATTATGCACTGAACAGAGATTAGCTACATCATGGATGTGCTCGATAAGGGTTGTTTGATTTTCTCCTGAGAAGAATGGGATACTCTTGAGGGCAGACAAGAATGTTATCAAACTAGGCTAAATTCAGTGGGTTACCTCTATTAAATGGAACAAACACCTGGTTTCCAATAGCCATTTGGATAGTGGGGATTGGAGTGTTTAGAACAGTAGGATAACCAGGAGACTGCTTTTGAAGATATGGATTTGTCCTACTAAACCTTGATCTCTTATATGATGTAGAAGGCAACTCAATAAATTCAAAAGGAATACCTTTACTAGCCGACCTTGTGATAATCTTTGGCATGAAAGAATTGTATGAATGATGCTATGAACTTTGCAACCTGAAGAATCTTTAGCTTGTGATGAAGATGGATATTCTCCTCTGCTGCAAATGCTTCTCCTCAGCTCCAAACTTCAACTATGCCAAGGAGTAAGTGTCCCACTGGACGTGCCAAAAACTGTTGTCAATCAAACTCACACACTTGCGAAGGTAGTTTCAGGTCTTCACAGTTTGTTAAAACATGGAAACAATTCTAGGCTATGGGTGACCTAATCAACGGATTGAATCTCTAAACTTTAAGGGCTAGTTCCCTTTGGTGTATCGCTTAAGATCCCTAGTCTATGCCACAAATTGTTGAGGAAAAGGGAAGAGGGAAAAGGTAAGAAAGAAACTTGAAAGGAAATCCTATTAATGAGGGTGATACATCAAAAATATGACCATCTACTTGACATGCACTGAGAAGATGAAGGACGTGAATCTAATTACACTACTCGAACGACAGCCTCCGAGCATTAGTATTTCGCATAGGAGCTCAGGGTTGTGCATGACCGAAGGCAATTTTTCAATAGGTCTGTCAAAGACACTAGAGAGGGCTTGCACGTGCAATACAAACAAGATGATAGAGCACACTATGCGACCTACAAGGACAAGCTTAACACTTGCAAATAAGTATAATGGAAAGGATAAGATGAGAGGAAGCCTTAGCTATCACTTTCATCTCCCAACAGACCATGAAAATACACTAAAACACAAGCTTTTGAGGAGATATGAACTCTGTCTTATTCATCAAAAGAGGCAAAATACAAATGTTCTCCAAACATGGAAAAATCGATCCTTACAATGGCTTGAAAGCTTGTATATATAGAAGAAAAAGGACAAGAGAGAAGAGGGACTTGTGTGTTAAAGTGGGGAACTGAGAGAAAAAGTTACCAGTAACTACAGATCACTCGTTCTCGAGCTCCTCAACATTCAAAGCATGCAATTACCTTGATCCTGAGATCAACCGTCCAAAATCACTGCAAATCTCCTCGAACCCCTCATGCATTCAAGTCCCTTTTGATAGAACTGACAGAGCCATGTCGAAGGTAGTTACATGTCTCTGCCAAGTGTGAATGATTTTATCCTTGCATTTAAAACTTGGCGTGCTCCTTATTGCAGTCTTGGACCCCCAAGACCGTCGATATCCGATCACGAGCTCTTGACAAGGGTCAAACTCGCAGTGTATTGATGAACCCTTTGAAAACTTGACCTTTGTGAATGGCTACTTACCAGAGCTCAAACTTTGACGTTTGCAGGCCCATCGTTTGTTATTTGAATCCCAACGACTATTTGTTGACGTTGAAGTTAACGTCTGCGCAACTGTCATCAATTCCTTCGGATTTTTCTCTCTTCGACCATTTCTTGCAGACAATTCCTTCGGAAGAATTTCCTCAAGGTATTTTCTCGAGCTTATCTCTTTGGGCTACTTGTTTCGGCCTTTTTTCCGAAATAATTCATTGACTTTTCTTCGGGTTTATTCCTTCGGAGAAAAAATTTCGGACTTCCTTGTGGCCTTTTATTTTCCTCTTTTTTCGTGGACTTATTTTCTCTCAAAGGAATTCCTTCAGCATTTTGAAAATCGACTTTTCTTTCGGACAATTTGTCCGCGGCTTATTGCTTCGGTATTTTCGTCTTGAAAGAATTCATTCGGACTTCTCTCCCAAAAGAAATTCTTTGACTTTTTGCCTTAATTAATTCCTTTGGACAAAAAGTCCAAAGAAAATTATGTCTTCGGGCTTTTGCAATGGACAATTCTCCCGAAAGAATTCATTCAGAGCCTTTGGACTTGAACAATTCCTTCGGACTTTTTTTCGAAAATGGACCTTCGGATTTTTGAAAAGTGCCCCTTTTTCCGATTGAAATGCCCTTTGGAGTTTTTGCAATGGACCCTTCGGCTTTCTTGAAAAGGTCTTTTGGAAACCTTGAAAATATCTTTTCCGAAAGGAAAGTACCCTTCGGACTTTTTGTAAAGAACCCTTCGAAAGTTCTGCAATGGACCCTTCGGACTTAAAGAAGCCTCCATGATGTTTTTCTCGCCAAAAAAAAAAATCCTCTGAAAACCAAAGTGAATGCCTCAAAAAGCTCTGTTAATCATGGATTATTTCAAGGACTTTTCAGAACCAATAACTAACTCACAAGACAAACTGGCATGATATGCAAAGTTTTGAATGGTAGGGGTGACAATTTGACCTGCGGGGTCAAAATTGTCAACAGTTACCAAAAAAATTTAGAAAAGATTATTCTCCTTTTATCTAATCCTTAGAAGATTATATTTCACTGTAGCACAAGTGGAGGCCAAGAACAAGTCATAGTAAGAGATAAAGAAGAGACCAATATGGAGGCTGGAAGGTGAAAATCGAGATCTCGAGAAGAATGGGGAGTTATTGGATTCTCGGGAGTCATCCACAAACAGAATAGACGGATCTAAATAACTGCAGCTTCTGTTAGTATATGACTTGAGAAATACTAGCTAGTTGATAAGATAAAAGGCCAAAGAAACATCTAGAAGCAGCAAATAGCTATCCATTTGGGTCGTCATGGAAAGAGAGTGTGTGCAAAAATTAGGGGGCTGTGAGTTGTGCCAGAAAGATAACGACAACCAAACCTGAGAAAAAGGGCCTCTTTACTGTGAATGGTGTCGTCCATGGAGAGGGAAACAAAAAGTTGACTGTTAATGAACAAGAATCTGAAGGACAGACTGGAGAAGACAATAAATTTCAGGCCATTAAGCCTCATGGGAGAAACTCAACAACAGTATGGCTGTGGAGCTGTCTGTTGATTGCATGCCTGAACTTGGACATGACACCAACTGATGCGTCCCTCTCAGAACTCTCATGAAAAAAATTAAGGGAAAATACACAACAACAAAGAGAGACAAAGGAGATAGCTGCCAAAATTGTAAGTTTTACACTGTCCATTAGCACAGATTAAATAGATGTCAAATGGTGAGGTTGTTGTGCTGGTTGGATAAGGCCAAGCACATGCAGAAAGAAAAAACTAAAAGATTATTATTAATTAAAAAGAAAGAAATATTTATGAATGAATCTCATCACAAGCCAACTAGCAAACAGAGCCAAGGGACAAACTGAGTCAATTGGCAAAAAAATGCCAAATGAAAATTTGCACCAACTAAGCAACCAAACCAGACTAACCAATAAATTGAACCAACTTACCAGCTAATAGAACAACTACAAACCAGCTAAGCCAATGGATAGTTTGAGCCAACAAGCATGTGACATTAATCACCAACGGTGTTAACCTTCATAATTTGACCCAACCTGCTCAGGAGAATTTCAAATAGGAAATCAAGATCTCATACACAAGGTGCTATAGTGAGCTTTTAGGGTCTGACAGAAACTAAGTGGAACGGATGGGAGTGAGGATAAGAAATCAACTGCCAGGTTGATTGAAGCAGTCACCGTACCTGAAAGGGGTTTGATTGTGTGTGAACTAAGAAACTAGGGCAAGTTTGTTCAAAGGTGTGGAAATTTGGTTGAGATTAGCATGAATTCTATGAGCTAGCAATCTCATGCAAAATCATTCCAACTGTCACCATAATTTTATCTTGGGAGTATAAAGGTAGAGATTTGCCTATGAATAGAAGGTGGTCGCCTATCACTACAATTGCATTCTATCCATTGAGCAAATAGAATCCTCCTCAGACAATATGGCATTCATCACAAGTACCATTAAGAATAAGAATTGGTTCATTTGTAATTTGCACTTTATGGAATCAATTAATTCAAGTACCACATTGGTGTGTTTACGTGATTAAAATTTATGTTGTTCATTAAGCGTTTCTTTTCTTAAAGAAAACATTTTAAGAAAGATTTATGTAGCTCAAGGGAGAGAAGCTTACCATGTAGTGTCATTGATCACTTACATGAATCTCTATTGAAGAAATATTACTAGTCAAATGTCTTCAAGAAACTGTGATTGCATGGTAAGAAGTGGTTTCCAGAAAAGTAAATATGAAAAATGTGCAAAGAGGAAGATCGGAGCATAAACGTCCAACATCAAGAACTAAAAAGTGATCTGAATTTAGAAAGCAAATTGGAAACTTCCTTAGCCCAGTGTCATCAGCAAATGCCTAGGGAGGATGCACTATCCCAAGAAGGATGGATTCTCTCAAGAAGGTGGAAGCACCATAAAATTTTTAATTTCCTTTGACTAAGAAGTCGCATTCAAGGGGATTTTGTCCCACCAAAACCTGCCCAAGACTTGCACCTGGCCTCATCTGCTACCTCACCTGAAGGCAGCGAACAAGATTGGGCTCTACTACAATATTGACAAGTTGGTGTAAAGATTGGTGAACATCTATCTGGCATCGATTGATTTGATTCAGCAATTAATGAAGTCCACATCATTGACCGATTGATTCAGGAATACATCGATTGATGGACATCGATTTGGGCATAGAGTGTTGGTTCCGGCAGTCACGATCCTTAGACCGATTCCAGATGCTAGAAGGATAGATGGGATCCCATAAATGACCCATCAAGATAGAGATACAAACACCATTGATGGGGTCAGTGAACTTACATCAGGTTCTCTCCAGCTGGTCGAGCCCTAACAATCAAGTGCATAAATGAGTTGAAGTTCATCAAGACATAAACAACCCACTAGTCAAGCGGCTAAAAGTCTTGAAGTTGGTTGGGAATGTAAACCACCTATTTTTAGTCTGTCTGGTCAGTGGAACACTACCACAAAAGGACTAGACTATAATATGGCACTGAAGACAGTCAAGGGCCAATCATTTTATTTACACAATATTGCATCGCATGGCATGGCATCACTACAATCTGAAGTACACTCCAGTCTAGCATCAATTTTAACTCAACTACACTCTGGTCTGAACAGTAGATCATCACTATAGGTCTAAAGGCCCTCTCCCTATAAATCAAGCAGTCAAGCATTCTTCAGATCCTTGCCTTAGGTAGGACTTCTCTTTCTGGTATGCAGCTCTCAAGCAGAGCGAGGGAACAAAAACAAGTGGGCGGTGTTGAAATTTGCACCTAATTGTATTTATCTAACAATCAGTTTGCTAGTTTCATTGATGTTACTTTATGTTCCCTTCCTATTTGCTTCCAATGGTTTGACTTACCCAAAATAAATTGTTAGTGTATGTATGCGGAACCAACACTTTTGGTGATGCCAAAAGTCGTTTTGATATCCAATTTTATCCGGCTTGTATTCCTTTTACAATCTTTGATCTAGAAGTCACCTCTTTTTTCCTTGGGCAGTCTCTCTCAAAAAGACTGATTTGTTTTAGTTTCAATCCAAGATGGTGTTCTTATTTATTTTTACAATTTTATTTATCTATGAATGGACGAAGAGTGCTTTAGATCAGGAGTAACCGATGGCACCAATTATAGATGGACAATGATAGGGAAACAGAGGAAAGGACAGAAAGATCTATGCCTACATTCAATCAATTTGTTCATTATGGTAAAAAGGAGAAATAATGCATAGACCCTACCCCAGCTTCGGATCAATATCTTCAGAAGCAAGGAGTATGCCCACGTCTTTCAACGAGGACACCAAATAAACCTAATCCAACTCCACGTCAGATAGCCAAATTATGGTTGAACAATTGGCATGATATCTTTGCAATCATTACCGGCGAAGGTGATAATCCACAAGAACATTATATGGCATTGATCAGGGGAGATAGAATAAAAGATATGCTGGATGTGAAATCCCATTGTATTCAGGGAGTCAAGTATTTGCTGGAAACTCCGGGTTGGAGAAGGGGAAAATTGAAATATGGTGCAAAAAATCCCAAAATAAATAAAAAATAGAGGTAAGTCTATTCTTCTAATCACACGCAACTCATAGCCAGCTATTAGTACTTTCTTAATATATAGCTAAAGACATATTCATGATTCCAGCTGAGAGGACCATCAGCTAAAGAAATTGCCTGTTTTAAGATCTAAAACTTATCATCTACTTCAGGGAAATTTTGGAGCAAAAGATTGACAGGGACACAATGCCACATCCTCTAAAGATTGAAAAGCAAGAGAAGACCTATTACGAAAATTCTGTCAATAAGAAGATTTGAATGGTTATCTTAATTACAAGCCATACGAAAGTTGTCCCTCTTTTATGGGAATCTACATATCCTGGACTCTTCCACTAGCTCGCCTAATGGCAGCCACGAAAGCAGATACAATGCCCAGTAGGGCTTGAACTCGGGTCATCGTCACACTAATCGCTCCAACTAATTGCTAGACCATGGTCCGTAGGACAAACCTAAGAAAACTATCATTTGTTGCTTAAATGGAACCATTCTGACCAGATCCTATAGGAAGCAATCTGAATTACCACGGTCACCTTTGCAAGCAATACACAAAAACAACTTTGTTTGCATTCATGTGGAATAGAAAGAAAGGAACAAAGAAATGATATCCATGTCCAAAAACACTTGTAGTCTTCCCATGGAATAGAGTTATAGATTTGGAATCTTATTGGACAAAGTTGATGCATCTAATTCTCTACAAGGAAAATATCTATTATGTTTAGTAATTACTCAGCAACACAGTTTCACTTGTAAAGAAAGAGTGTACACACCTTCGATACCATCCCATCTGCCCATTCAACTTCAATTGCGCCATCTTTAAGACCAATAATATATCCAATAAAGGACAAATATGATTCCTCAATGCAACCACCTCCTCTAACATTCTTCGTCCTCCTTAAAGCTCTCTCCCCAAAATTTGGCTCTAGGGATACATCATCCCTCTCTAGCTCTAAATTTTTCTGGCATTCCTTTTGCTGACCAAACTGGTTGACAATACCAGAACCCAATCCAGTCTCTCGAACAGATGGCGGCAGAATGACAATGTCCCCAATACAATAGCTGTAATCTGGATGTTCAGCTAACTCATAGACACTTACCACTTCCTCCATGTCAAATTCACGAGGACCTTCTGGACGCTGCATAGGCTTTAGCCATTTTACCCTTACTGTTCGGTCCTTTGAATCCACGTTTTTCACCACTCCTATTCGTCTGAAATTAGAAGCCACTATATCCTCATCCTGACCCTTTTCCTGCACGTACTGCTCAGGCCAGAAGTCATGGTCTCCCAGATTATCAACAGGAAACAAGGTCCGAGAATCTGAACAAAAAGAATGAGTGCCATCCTGCCAAACCACATCCACCTTTGTCTTTGTGTTCACCACGAATAGTGCCTGATCAGTGACATCTCCCTTTTTGTGCACTTTACTATCATGATTCATAAGACTTCTGCATAATTTTATCTGATGCAAAGCATCATCGATACTGCTTCCCAAACCAGATTTCAAGCAATCCATCTCCACATTGGCTTCTGTGTCTCCATCGGATGCAGCATCCTCCACAACAGCAGATACTGACCTTGATAATTCTTCATTTGTGGTAAGCAGACACCAGTCTCCAAGTTGCCAATTAGCATGTGAGAAACAGGGCAAGAGTGTCAATTGCTTAGGATCCTGCTGCTCCGCTGGAATAGTTGTTGACTGGGAACCACAGCCTGGCATGGCTGATGCAATCCATTTGACATGTACAAATACCACATCAACATCACTTATCACACCTTCCATGCGACCTGCTTTCCATCTTCCTCGCAACCATCGTGCATTCTTGAAAACTGCAGATGAACTGGCACGAACACGCTGGCCTGGATAATAAGGATAATATCCATCTTCTAGAAGATTTTGAGAAATTGGGATAATATGTTCACGATCGGCCCTCCTTATCTTGCACTTTGCATTGTCATTAAAAACAACTGTTACATTTTGGTCTACCTCCTCAACCCTGCCTAACCAGGGCCCAAATATAACATAATCTCCCACTTCAAAGGCACATACTCTGACAAGATTTTTGCTATCAACATTTCTTATGATTTCTCCACCAGGTGCTTTCAAATCAACTGTAAGTTCAACATTGACTACTGTACCTGTCTGCCCTGATGGATCAGAAACAGATGCAATAATATCACCATGAAGAAACGCCCTGTCAACTACTAGAATGTCATCAATTTTCTCTATTGTTTCTGCCAGACTTGTCCAGATTAATCGAGCATGACCTTCAAATATAGATTCACGCTCATCTTGATCTTCACTGTCACTGGTGCTACTTTCAAGAGATAAATAACTTGCAATTTCCATCACCATTACTGCCAGGTCCTCTTGTTCGGAATTTTGGGCTGACTTCTCTGTACGGATCTACAGCAGGTGGCTTTCTTGTAGCATTAAGTGTAATAGAATAGTAAAATTCAATAAGTTAATTGGAGCTGATGGGGTAGACTTACCTAAAAATTATTTCGATAGACAATGTTTACGAGGAAGAACATTTCTAATCTGCTTTGTGTCACACTTGATGCATGATGAACAAGGACACCTGACTTCTCAATGTCAAACTGTTAGTATATAATGCCAAGCAAGATTTACTCAAGCAATCTTTGGAAAGGAACTCTCTATTATGACTTTTCCTTCTCAATCTTGAATAGTTACATCCAAAGAATACTTGACCTCAGCAAGCAATGACGAAGGAAACGTCAAAGCTAAGCTTCCTGAGAAAGTCTTGAAGACAAAATGCCAAAGGAGAATTGCCCTAAACAACCTCTAAATGCCTGAAGCTTACATAGAAAACCTGCCAAGGAAAATTGCCAAAACCAATCTTCCCAAATGTAGCATCCCTAACATATCTTCAATATAGAATCTGCCAAAGGAGAATTGCCCGAGACAATCTTTCTGATATTAAGAACCTGCCAAAGGAGAATTGCCCAAAGCAACCTTTTCAAAATAGAACTTGCCAAAGGATAATTTCCCAAATCAACCTTTTCAATATAGAACATGCCAAAGGAGAATTGCCCAGAGCAACCTTTTCACTATAGAGCTTTCCAAAGGAGAATTTCCCAAAGAGGCTTTGAAGATGTAATGTCGAACGAGAACTGCTCCAGAAAATATCTAAAAATGTAACTGCCAAAGGAGAATTGCCCAAAGCAAATCTTCTATAAATAAAATTCCCACTATGTAATTGCAAAAGATGAACTGCCCTGTTGTCAACCAGAGTATCTAAAGGAACAGCAGAACAGCACCAATATTTGGAGCCATACAGAACAGGTGAAAGCGATGAAATGAGTATCCCCTTGAAAAGGATAGTGTGGAATGAACAGCTGCACAGAGACAAACAATGATTCTGTCAATATAGAGTATTAACATGCAACTATTTAAAAGTTTCAATCATAAACAGAACTTCTTCTAACGTGGAAAGGACAGATGCTAAAGACCATTTACAGCAATAATTCCTCTAGAAGCTGGCAAAGTATACAGATATTGTTCAATATTCACATTATAGTAGTTTGCAGCTTAATGTCAATGAAAACACCGCCGGAAGCATAGAACAACAACGATTTACCTTCTTGAATGTCTCCCCAAGACATGAATAATACTTAAAAAGCTACGTTGCCCCCTAAATCTTTCAAACATGCTTCAAATTGAGATTGAAGTTTAATATCCAACGAGGCCACAATGCTGCCAAAAAACCCCTCCCTCTCTCTTTGTGTAAGTGCTGGGTACGTGAAAAATAGAAATGACTATTTAGTGAGTGGCAAGAGGAAGAGTTCATTTGATCACCATGGTTCTACCATATAACTGATTAAAAGAACTTATGAAGTGCATTTTAAAAAGCTCCCTTCCAGTATACCCATGTGAATGCCAAATTTAGAGAACTATTAAGGATGAGAGAAAGATAGAGGAACAGAGGAGAGATAAAGGGCAATGTCTTTTCATCTGTGATGCCCAATAAGTAAGTATCAGCCACTGAATTGGATATGATCTATGGTAAGAAAAAATTTAACATACAATAGTATTTCATCACAAATGTTTTTATCTATATTTGCAAAGCACAAAACAATTTAATTCCTAACCTTCTTAGACATGACATATTATACATTGTAAAAAGACCTATCATGCATTTAATGTTGTTAAAATAAAAGGGTCGAATCTCTCTCTTTGCATACATAGTGCATAAGAATTTTAATTAAAATTTACAGCCTTCTTAGAAACATGGGACAATTGTTAAATACAAACTCTAAAGAAAATTACTGAATTTGTCAAAATCAGAACAGTGTACAGAGAGTTAGAAAACTGCCTTCACATTGATCCTACAATTCCCACAGCTCTAACAGAGCCTATTACACTCTAGAGAGCCATTTCTGGGTAACTGATGAACATGAATTGCAGATTCTTCTGATTTTGAATTCTGTTAAATGTTTTACTAAATCAGTTCCCATTGTACAGAAATTCTAGACATTCATTCTTCTGTCATCAATTCCCTCCAAGAGCAGAATTAAAACTTAATCGTTACTACAATACCTGAATTTTGCACCATAAAGGAATTATTGTGTCCGTGATGTTTATAAGATTTTTTTGCCATAAACTCTATAGAATTTGTTTCAGTTGCAAAATAGGTTATGGGACCATATTCATACCAACCTTTGGCAAGAAATCGGCATATGACTGAAAAGAAATCTGCATATAAAGACACACATCCACAAAAGACATCAAATACGTGAAAGATCCAATAAAATTTGAAAGACCGGAAAACAATCGTACTAGAAATAGTACCTTTAGACACCACGGGTAAACCCATAGCAATATGATGAGATATGTGTAGAATTTAAAGTAATGATATAATAAAAGCAAAGAATGTTAAATTTGCTACCAAAGTTGCATACACAAAAGAAAATTTTATACGATACTAAAGTACTTGGGATTCTGTCAGATTCCCTCAAGGAAATTGGAAACCTTTATACAGAAAGAGAACTTGGCTTGTTCTCCTTCAATTGAATTATTAGACCCTGTTTGCTGTTGGAAAACAACTCAGTGAACCTTCGCAAGCAAATGTAAAATACTGTGTGTGTGTGTGTATTAAAGAGAACTTGCCCTTGTTCTCCTTCAATTGACTTAGTAGATCCTGTTTGCTGTTGGAAAACAACTCAGTGAACCTTCACAATCAAATGTAAAATACTGTGTGCGTCTGTGTGTGTGTGTGTGTGTGTGTGTGTGTGTGTCCCCATTAAGATGGCTGGATTGGTCTAACAAAGCATATTAAGGTTCATGTCCAAAAGGGCATGGATTCAAATCCCACCATCAGTGGTCAACAAATCACAGTGCGGATGGTAAGAGTGTGTACTCCTGGTGTAGGTGAATTGGCAACGGCGGTTTACTTGTAATGAGTTCAAATGATAGGGTACAAAATTTGAACAATATATAAAAGATAAAGTAAAAAAGTCCCCATGATCCCATGGCATGCTTGCTAGGCTGTGACCTTTAAAAAAACACCTTTACCTTCATGTTGGATTCTGAAATAATAGAGTAATTTCTGCGCTATTTTTTAAAACCAGTCTTCAGAAACATTCATTGTCTTTATTCTGTTTCTTCAAGACTAGTACAATAACCATGGATAAAAATAAACAAAGAGCAGCCTTCGATATTTTTTAACTTCTATCTTCCAAACAAGTGTGCATTTCTATTGGCTTTAAAAAAACAGCAACGCAAGTGAATAAGAAAATCGTTGCACTAAATTGGAACTCGGCGATGACAATTTGCAGTTCCAGAACAAAAATGATCTATGCAGCCCTTGAAATTTTAAATTGTGAAATAAATTCGATCCCGTTTGATTTTTTGCTGCAAAAAATTAAAACATTCAATGTCAAAGTATCATTTTTAAGTTCAATTTTATTAAATTTTTGCCATTTTATTTTGTGATTATGTTGTTTCAATTGCAATTTCGTAGTCATCACATAACCTACACAGAATTGCAACCTAATAAATCAAATTTTGAACCAAAATAAACAATACAGACCATTTTTTTACCTAAACAATGTTAAAATTCGTCATATCACTTCTCATATTACACGCGCCATAAACAGCGCAAAAAAGTCACCATGTTCATGCATATTTACTTCAAGAAAACGATATTTGAGTTTAAAAAAACAATTGACCATAAACTACAGCATCAAATGCAAAGAAAGGTTTCGACAAAACTTACAAAAATATCAGCGAAATCTCCACCAAATTCTACAATTGAGGACTCAATCAGCTCGTCGTAAGGGGAGCGGGCGGGATTCGATGCCCTGACCTCCCTAAAGCCAGTCGTTCACGCCATTAAAGCTGCACTTTAACCTCCCAAACCCCGAATTCGAACACTAATTCACAACAACGCGCATTTTACAAGTATACAAAGCTTAGTCCGCACTGTGTATAAAAAAATTGCGATGGCTTGAGCAGTCGTATTTGCATTATACTTTAAATTAAATTGTGATTAGCGGTATATACCATATACGAGACTGGATGCTCCTCCACTAAACGAGCCCTTTAAAATTTAAAAGTGGGGTTAGCAAAGTATGGATATATTATCCCTTAGTGGGGATAAATAATTGGAAATGTGCGGGCAAAGGTCCATCATTCTAACATGCATCTTTGTTTTCTAATGATAGTGCCACGAATCTGGAGGGCATATCCCTTGTCACTTTCCAAACGTATTATAGAAATCGCAATCGGTCATGTTATGTTGGTGTCATGTATAAAACTATAGTCGGTGCCATTTTCCCATTACTCCACTTCTTCAAATTGACTTATCTCTAAGGTTGAGTACAACTCTCTTAAGACAAATGGGTGTGTCATCTTTCCTTTTTCAGAAAGTAGGGTTGTGTTCATATTTATTATTATAATATTGCCATTGAGAGAGGAAGTAGCAACGAAGAGTTTTCTTGGATGCTACGCTAACACTTTCTTTGTGTTTAGCTTGAATTTGTATCCAAAACTCCTTTTTTAAATTTGATATTTATGTAATTTTGATTATGCCATTCTCAAGATTGGTTCGAGTACTATAAGGAAAGTTTTTTTTTTTCCGGTTAGCGTTCACCGTCTCCTTTACTAGATAAAACGAAGAAGATAAAAAAATAATTATGGATGAGAATTAATTTTTAATATAATTGATCTTTTTATTTGTAATGGTTAACTTGGTTTTTAATATTTAAAAGATGAGAAATTCTTAGAATATAATACATATGTGAGTGCATGTTGTTCTCTCCAATCATAGTTTAAAGGAAGGTATTATGGATGTTGATATGTAGATTTCGAAAATTTAAAAACAAAACAATTTAATGATAGTTGTATATGATATTTTTATTTTTCATTTAATTATTTATAAATAATGAAATAATATTTTCATAGTTTATAGAGTATGTGAATAAGATTTTTGGGAAAAATTGTGTTAAGAATTTTTTATCGATATTTAAGATTAAATTTTATGAATCATCATCATGATATAAAAATAAAATACGAATTACAGACTTAAATTTCTCATTTTAAATATGTTAATATTTATGTACTTGATATCGGATAGTTGACAAAAAGAAAGGAAAAATAAAAGATTAAAAATTAGAAACTGAAAAGAAGAAGGGGTTTAAATTAATGAAATATAAAAAGTTGATAAACCACAAAAGTGCATGATAAATAAAATTAATTAATTAATTAAAAATAAAATAGACATTTTAGGGAGGTTAATAAGAATAATAAAGAAAAAGAAACAAGATATTAACTCTTGAATGAAACAAAAGTTTAAAAAGGAAGGAATGACAAGAGGAAATAAGGAAGATGAGACAATTGAGTGAGAGAAAAGAGAGAGAATGATGAAAAGAACAAAGAGAAATAATGGGATGACAAAAGAAACAAGAGGGTGAGGGACAAGAAAGACTACAGAAATCAGATAAACCCTTAGGATGCGAATAGTGAAAAAAAACTCAAAGAAAAGTTAACATTTTTTAATTAAATGTTCAAATCATCTTCAACAATCTAGCAACAACTTGATACAAGTCAGGAATATTCAACCCATCATAAATCACATTTACCTCCAATTTGGTGAATAAACCTTCAATAATATGTCTACCATAATTCATATTGATATGATGGTGATTGGGATAACAGTTGCACAACAGGCCAACTGGCCAGTAAGCAGTGCCCCAGGGTTTTGAGACACACCCCAAAAACTAGAAGAGACAAGGGTGAAATCCTGCAACATCTACCCTTCACATAAAGACAACGCAATATAATCCTCTAACATCTACTACAGGTAGGAAGGGTTAGATTCCTCTATCATCCACCTAAACCCCAAGCATTTTTAAGATAAATCCTCTAAATTCCTCCCTCAAAACCCATAATGTTTTATCCCCAAGAAGGCAAGGAGATTCAAAGAACATTCCTCTAACATCCACCTTCAAACCCATAAAACCTCTGGTCTAAGTTATGAGATTCACATCAAATAAAAATGAGATATACTCCCTTTGGATCTCAAAGTTAGACAATCAATCCCTCAACAAACTAGCTTTAGCTTGGTACATGACAGGAAATAGATGAAGACAGAAAATACAACCAAGGTTCCTCCATTTTCCAATAGGAGAGGGAAACAATTGAACAACCATTAGAATGTATAAAATAGGCTCCCATAAGATAAAATCAAGATATAATAAAATCCTAAAGGGAATACAATAATACCTAGCCTTCCAAATGGGGAAATATCTCCTCAAGGTGAAATAAGTACCTAAACTTCTACTAGTCCATGCCCAACATTCCTAAGTGTCAAATTTTCAAAATATAAGCTTTAACATTCCTAAAATTAGAGTTTTTAGGTGCATGGAAAAACTACTACGGTGGTTTAATTAATTACCACAGTTGCTTGAAAACTGCCACCTTACTTTAAGTGGCGGTCGCATCACCTTTGTTGGAACTATCAATTTAATTATTAAAACATGTGTTTTGAAGTATTTTGCATGTTTGTATTCTTATTCCAATTAGTTATCCATCACTCCAATCAACTCTTGATTAATATTAGTAAACACCCAATCAATCCCAGTTAATTACCAATCAATTCTAATGCACTCTTAATTATCCTAATCACTCCAATCTTTACAAATACAACTACTTATGTCAAAAATTAGATTAATTATTTTGAGAAAGGATAGTTCATGCTATATTATTTTCTTGAATCTCAATAACAAACTTGTTACAATTTCCCTTCACCCTTTTTTCAAATTTAAAAAGAAAGTGAATGAATGAACAACTTACACTCTATAATTTGTGAGATCCAACCATAATACTACTGCATTTTTCCTTCACTCTTTGCTGACAATGTAATTATACTACACTCATCTTGTTAAAGAAAACACCCCTGAGTCAAATTGAGAAATTCTAAGGAGGTAGCAACCTGAGGATTCAAATATCTTCAACAAATAACTCACTTCCAATCTGCCATAAACATGTGATAGGTTTGGGGTTTATTTTTTTTATTTTCCTAAATTTTTTGTTAGATTAGATTTCCTTTGTTAAAAATTTGTTAACAATTCAAGAGCAAACAAAAATATTTCATGTGCGTCATAGCAATAAATTAAACTTCTAAATTAGATTTACACTCTGCAAAAATGAATAGATTGTAGAAATCTTGAGGAAGATTTATGCATAATCTTCACTCCAAATTTTCATCCTACATAAATTTCCATAGTTGATTTGTTTCTCCTTCTAAGTTTGTATTTTCCATTTCTTCAAATTCTGACAATCTTTGTGTTCTTATAGTTAATTTTCAGTTCTTCATATTTATTGGTGTGCATGTTTGGTAATTATTTGAAACTAGTGCCTTTGTATCTCTTTGCAAAGTAAATATTCTTGGAATTATTATATTTGTTCATTCACACTTGTAGATCCCTTTGAAGAAGCAGTGCCTCAAAATAAATAGTTTGTGTACAATCCTCCTAAGAGCCATTTTTTCACTCTAATTATTTATTTTTTAATTTTCTTTAGCTTTCCATAAATAATAAAGTTAGATTTTCACCACTTCACACACCCACACAATTTATTTTAAATATTCAATTGCTTGCTTGCTATCTATTCTTAATAGCTTTCTTCTTTTGTTATTTGCTTTAGCTTTCCATAAATATTAAAGTTAGATTTTCACCACTTCACACACCCACAATTTTTTTTATAAATATTTCATTGCTTAATGAGTTAAATTCTTGTACTTAGTTTACATTTGCATTCTTAAAAATATGAAAAATCAATAAAAGAAGTAAATTAGTTCCTTTTAGCATCGTATTTATTTTTAATTTGTTAATAAATAATAGTTTTAATTTTGTTTTTTTCTCATTTGTTAATTTTTCATTTACTTTTTTAGTAAACTTATTTTAGTCCATCAACAAAATATTTAATTTTAGTAAAACATTTGCTAGCAAAACCGTATTTACATAAACATTTAGAAAAAACATCAATTTTCAACATAAACATTACTTGACACATTTGTTTTGACATCCTAAGATGACACTCTTAGAATAAGTGCATCCACACAAAATAGGAGCATTCCCACATGTAACTGCCCCCATTTTAGTAGAAAATAGACAAAGTGACATAGACTCTGAGCTCTGGATGGAAGTATTTCTCTCAACTCCACTTCTAAAATTAATTATTAGTTAATTTGAGGTTTTAGATGAATAAACCCAACTAGCAGAAGTATAATTTGCTAGGAAAATCTTTTTTTTATCCCTCCAACAAGCAAACCTCTATATTTGATTTGATGTCTTCATCCTCGGATCTAGCCTCATCCCATTTTATCCTCTTTAGTTGATAAAATTTCCTAGACAAGACTAACTTGATCAAGTCGATCAAATACCATGAGTGATTTAGCCTAAATTCTCTCCATGTAGATACAACAATATCAACCAATAGTTATGCTACTTAGTTATCTTAGGTTTAAGTTATTCTAGAGCCATTATCACCAAACAATTTTTATCTCTTAGAGTCAGGGTATTCTAGAGCCCTTCTAACTAGACAATTTGCTACCCTAAATGAATATTACGAAGCAACCAAAGAATATAGGTATAGAAAAGATCACCCATTAAGGTGAATAGTCTATAATCCTAATAGGGTAGCTTATCCAATTCAATAAGCTCATCCCATTCAATGTGCTCAACACATTCAACCAAATCATTAGTTACATCACCACATTATTCCTTGTCAATTGTCTCAACCCAAACCTAGGAAGTCAAGTGTGTAAGGTTAGTGTGTTGTTTTCCATGCATACATAGATACACTTAACACTTAAGACATTAAGCATTCATTAGTGCAGGGATGAATGGTGAATTTAATCAACCACTTTAGGTTTCTCACCCTCTAGCTTTCAATAAGTCTAATGCCTTATTAATTCCTAGATTAACCCAATAGTTAAAATACCAATAATGAAACATTTAATATGATATAAATTCTCATAGTGACAATGATCATGTTAATTATGTTAAAGAAGCATTCGACAATGGTAGGCAGTGAGGTGGTGGGTTGTAATGTTAATGAGTGCGTTCGCTTTTAATGTTGACCTTAATTTTGACACTCATTTCATTATCAATTAAAGTTTTCTTCTTTTTTTTATGGTGAATCCAATTGAAAAATCGTAATATCTTGGCTATATAATGGATTTTGGAGCCCCCTTTTGTTCGGAAAGATTTTTCCAAGCTTGATACATTAGTGTAGTAAGATTGACATGATTTGTCACTAGTTAGTGGAAAATTTGTGAAAAAGGTAATGAAGTTATTAATAATTATGGTATCTAAAAAAATCCAAGATAAGGGCCTTTAGATTGATATCTCTCGATATTTTTTAGATAAATATATTTAAAATATTTGTATTGGTTATGCTGAAAGCTATTCTATAATGGCATCAAGAGAGTGTAATGGAGTTTGTTGTTCATAATTATGTTCAACCTTAAATTTGATGTCCATTTGACTATCAAAGGGAAATATCAACCTTAAATTTGATGTTTATTTGACTGTCACATGGTTTTTCTTTTGCTTGGAGAATTCGATCGAAAAATCCTAATATCTTAGCCATATGAAAGATTTTGGAGCCCTTTTTATTCTTGTTGGGAAGATTATTTTCAAACTTGACATAATTTTTTAGTTATATTGATGTCACTTGTCACCGATCAATGGAAAATTAATGAAAAAGGTAATAAAATTATTAATCAATGTAGTATGTGAAAATTATAAAATGATAAACATGAAATTGATATCTCTTGGCATACTTATAAATATATATAATAGTAGTTGCCACATTTCTATTTGACATTATTTTCATTTAAAATATTTACATGTAATTTATACCAATAAAAAATTCTTCTCCATGATAAGATTATAAAAACAAACTTTTTTAAAAATATACATAAAAGAGATATTGGTATCTAAAAATGAGGATGGAAAAATAATGTTATTATCAATGAAAACTTATAAGGTTCTCCATGTTTAAGTATTAAAATGTAACCCTCCTTTGCAATTGTAGGGGTTTTGATTAGGTTACTTTCACAATGCTAGCATTAAAAAATAAGTATTGTGTAGCGGTTAGTCTTTATCTTTATAATTACAAGGAATTCAAATATATAAAGATATAAAAATGATTGTAGATGAGGGATACTTGCAAAAAGCACATTGCATGACATAAACAACAAAAGTTGTGAATAACTATTGTGTTTTTTTAATTAATTGTCTACATTCAACACATCTTAATAAAATAACATATAAATAATTAGATTAATTAAACTATGTTTAAAGGTAAATTGGATGGTGATGCTAAAAGGTAATGAGAAAGTTTTTTTTTACTAGATATAATCATGAGTATAAATGAATAAATATCAACACATTAAAAATTATTATTACCTTATGTAATTTTATTATTTTATATAATAAAGCTATACAAAAGCATTTCAATACTAAAATATTTGAAAAATATCATAAATCAAGGAAATATTTATGAAAATTAAATCCTATAAATCATGAAAAAACTTGTAATATAGAGTAAAGAGGTGACATTGTTACTTGTACTTAATAGTGGACAACTATATAGATTAACATTATTACCAAAAAATAATTATTAGATAAGTATGAGACAATTATGAATGTTAATAATCAAGGAAAGATTTGCAGAAAAAATTGTAATAAACAAGCTATCAAATTAGTTTAGAAAGCATATTTTTTGAAAACGAAATATTCTTTAATAACATCTTAAGGAACATTCTTCAAAATTTTCATGCCAAATTATAAGATTGGTATAATAAAATATTAATTCAAGTCTTTTGATTGGCTACAACCTACAAAATTAATCACTTTGAGTGTAAATTATAACACTCTACCTTGGCACAGACTAAAAAAATATTTTTTCAATAATTCTATGCTTGATAAAATTTTGAAGTGTTTATTTGTTAGTAAAACATATAAATTTAAGAACATAAAAATTAAGAATTCTAAGTACTTTAGGATATTGGTATTAGGGTACCATGAATAGTAGTGTTAGAGTTAATACTTTCCAATTTATTATAGGCCAATGCAATTGCCTACAATAAAAGTATTATAATGTTAGAGTTAATATTTTCTTTTAGTTCAACATAGGCATATTAAATACTTGTAATGGAAGTATTATGAAAGTATCGGTGTTCATTTAACTTCAACAAACCCATCAATTTACTATTAGAATGCTTCATATTTTATGAAATAATAAAATATAATTACAGAAGGTTATAAAGTAATATAGCCAAACAAATCACGGTCCACACTCCATGTCAGAGGATAAAAACAACTCAAAAGATCAAAAATAGTCATTTAGATCATGACGAGAGTAACTACAAATAACCAACTAAAAAATTAAGCACAAACCACTACCCTGGGAGGTGGAGGCAGAGGGTCATCCTTAGGAAGCACTAACCAAGCAAGTGGTTCCATGTTAGGAATCTCCAGAGTAGTCCAACCATCTAGGGGCTTATCATGAATAGTGATAGGCCAACCATCAGTGGGTTGTGTAGGAACAATAACACTCACTAGAGACTGCTATGAAGGACCAACATCAAAATTTCCATGACTAGAGGAGGGCATGATAAAAAGTGGCCCTTGATTTAGGACCAAATTTTGCTTCTATACCTTGTGGGAGGAGGTGGTAGGGGACTGCGGGGCAGGCCATGTGGCAAAATTTTGCTCATAGTGCATGAGGCACTCCCCTAGTGGTTGAGAAGCTCTTGCAAGTGGCAAAGGTATAGTTCCATCTTCTCAACTTAAACTTGAATCTGCAAGTAAATTGATGAAATAACAACACTTTCTTTAACAAAAAATAAAATTTTGTAGGCCCCATGATTAAAAATAATGTTATTTATGGATTTCCAAAGCTGAAAGAGGATGATAGCATGAAAGAATTTCTAGAGAAAGGTAATAGAATCTGGATAATTAGAAAAGTCCCCAAAAAGTGCTTGATGCCAAGAGAAAGGCTCCAGATGATAAGGTTGGAATAATGAATGAATCCATCACCAGACAGATTAAGCTTTAGGATAAAACCAAAATATATGTTTAAAAGATTATGGCCACTTGCAAGTCAGGCAAAAGGGTTGAGGAATGTGGAGGTGGAACAACCTCTCGTCGAGGGGGAGTCCCTGGTAAATTAAATACCATAAAAAATGAGCCAGTTTGGGCTCTAGGATAAGGTGCCACACACAAGCCAAATAGGCAATCCAAGTCCTCGAAGAGGACTGAAGGCCCCAACACCTGTTGAGCTTATCAAGAGATAAAAATAATTGACTCATCCCTTGATAAAGAAGCTAGTGAGAGTATATTTTAAAGTGTGTATCACAGTTCCACCTCTAGTCTTTCCACTAAGCCTTGGGAGGTTATAGGCCAAGATTATGAAGCATAACACAAAGGAGTAACTCTTGAATGCGAAGGATGGAAGGTAAGTCAACATTACTTAATTGAAACTTGTTTTTTAAAGTAGGATAGGGAATATAGTTTCTAGAGGTAACCAAAACATGGATGGTGCGAATCCCTTTGCAGAATAATCATAGAGCTTTAATACCCTATAATTTAGCTAGGGGGATGGAAGAATTAATGATAATATGAGACCACCATAAGCTATGATTATTAAAATATAATCTTGTGTGAAAGCTATCCCATACCCACTCCAAGTGGGGTTTGATTGCTTTGAAATCCTTCCATATAATTTTGACTACAAAAGAGCTTGTAATCTTAACATGCACATTAGTGATGAGGAGGGATTGAAAACCAATATTCTACCAACTGGTTTTGCCATAGGGAGAGCTCGAAGAGATATAATATTGGAGAAGGATTTTCCAAGACTCATTGCCCTTAATATCCCGAACAACCAATTTAACACACAAGGCCATACTTTGTCGATAGTTGTCAATGATGCCCATGCCACCTTTATCATGAGGAAGGCAACGAATATCCTAGGCCACTTGATGAAAACCTTGAGCCTTGTTAGAATTGGCCCAGAAGAAATCTAGGAGAAGCTTGGCTAGACAATCATAAGAGGCTTTGGAGGGGGCCCAACAAGAGGAATAGTAAACATGAGTGGCAACCAAGATCTTGGTGTAAATATGGAACTTGCTTGCTAGAGAAAGGGGCTTGGTGATCCAATACTCAATCTTCTTTTCAAGCTTGTTGGGTACATATTGCCAAAGCTTGGATGATTAGCTATCAATAGCAAAAGGGATGCCCAAAAACTTGAAATTTTCCCCCTGAGCAATCCAATGTCAATTAAACTTCCTAATCCACTCAGGCACATACATTGTGCTTTAATGAAAACATTGGATTTTACTCCATTAAAGGCTAGATCCAAAAGCAGAAAAAAGATATCTAATCATTGCATAGCTTCATTAAAAGTGGCCTCTTGCTCTTCAAGCGTGAGGAAGGTATCATCTTTAAAGTGGCCATTGATGAGCTAAGAGGTGTGGTTGGGCAACACAATGCCATGAATGAGCCCTCGTGAAGCCTTAAAAGCCAAGATGTAACCCAAGGCTTCAACGGCTAAAACATAGAGCGCTGGAGCAAGGGGACAACCTTGACAAATAGAACATTGGAGCTCGATCCTTAGGGTTTGATACCCACTGATAGTGAGGTAGGCTGAGAGATCATGAAGCAAAGTCTGCACTACATAAATGAAATAGGGGCCAAAACCAAGAGCCTTGAGCATGGCAAGAATAAAATGCGACTCAATCTTGTCATAAGCCTTTTTAAAGTCCAATTTATTAAAAATAGCTTTCTGAAGAGAGGATTGGCCCCAAGTCATGCCCTCCCAGACTGTAATAATATTATCCAAAATATATCTTCCTCTAATAAATCATGTTTGTTGTGGTCTAGTAATGGCATGTAGGATTAGTCGAACATGATTGGCGAGGGCTTTGGTGAGAATCTTGTAAGAGACATTAAGCAGGGTTATCATCCTCCAACTGGTGAGATGCATAGGATCTTTGGCTTTGGGAATAAATTTGATATTGCCTTGATTAATTATGGGTCCAAGAGACTAATTTTGCAGGGCTTCTTTGTAGACTTGCAACAAGTCAGGACCAATGAACTCCCAAGTGGCTTTGTAAAATTCACAAGGGAAGCCATCAAGGTTGGGGGATTTATCATTGCTCATATAGTTCAAAGCCTCTGTAATCTCTTATAAGGTGAGCAGGGCATCATAGAGATATTGATCACTTGTCTTAAGCTTGCGAGGCACCACATCGAGGTAATTATGAAGAGCTTGGGATTGCTTAATTGTGAAAGGCTAGGCATAGAAAACTAGCTTGTAATACTCAAGAAAGGTTAAGGAGATATCAGACTGGGAAGCAATCTAGGATTGAGCCACTTGAATGGCTTAAATTTTTTCATGAGCTTGCTTGGCTTTCAATGCTTTGAATAACTCTTTAGAGGTTTTGTCACCAATTTTGAGCCAATGCAGCTGAGCACAGAGTTGGGCACCTCTAGCTACATGACTATTTACCACCTTGAGCTGGTGTTTGAGGGAGGTAGCCAGCCTATGCAACTATATGTTGAAAGGATCAATCTCAAGGGAGACAAAGACCTATTTAAAATCATTGAGTGTGGCCTCCTCAGAATGCTTACGAATTTGAGTGACATGTTTGCCATGGTGGCGAAATAATGAAATGGAGTGCAAAATGGCCTCATTTCACCACTCAATCTAGTTGGCAATGTATGGGGGCTACGGGGCCAGGTTCTAGATTTATTGGATGAGTCAGATGGTAATAGCGTGACTCAGCATAGAGGTATTGATAATAAACGGATTACATGGCACATTGTACAACTCAGAGGTCCATTCCACTTTGTAGGAGATGGGTGAGTGGTCTAATAAAATAATACTCGAGTGGATGTTGACAAACTAGCCATCAATTATGGAAAAGGAAAAAATATTTTTCTCTGACATCATAAAGTGATCGAGCCATTTAAACATGCAGTGATACATAGATTGGTAACTGGACTGCGTAAACTAAGATGTGGTATTAAATGTTTGCCACCAAAGCAGAGGGTTTATTAGCCTCCATTTATTTTTAAAATAGTACCAAGCCTCGCATTCACCAACACACCAACACACAAGGAGGGACATAGCCTTGTCTTGGGGTGTTCAATCATATTAAAGTTGTTGCACACAAGCCACGTGGTAGGAGGTAACCCATTTGCCAAAGATCACCAAAGTAGGGAGTAGTCAGGGCCATCATTGGGAGCATAGATGTTGAGAATGCCAAATGAATGGCCATCAATGTCAATAATAATCCATACTGCTTGATGTGATGGGTCTTCTCCCATTTAAATGATGCTAGAAGAGACCTTAAGAGTAATTAAAATGCAAGCACCACCATGTCCCACCTCATGCAAGGTGGTGATCTAGGTGGCATCTAGTGAAATGTTGCACATGGATGCCTAGAGGAAAAATGATAATACCTTAACTTCCTGTAGACAAAAAATATCTGGAAAACCAATCTACTGACAAGAAGCTCACACAGAGTATTTATGAGTAGAATTTATAAGACCCCTAACATTCCATGATAAAAAATTTATAGGGAAGGATCATCCATTTGAAGCTCCCCTTGCCCATCCTCAAAATCTGCTAATGCTATAAAGATGTTGTGTTAGTGAGGGCGAGAGATTCCATCGATTGTAATGAAATGATGTTTGACATCATGTTCCTCCTGAGGAGAATTGGTGCCTCTATGAGGTGGGTTGCGAGTCCACTAGGAGAATGAGCCACTAGTTGAGAGAACCTTTGCCATAGGTATCCTAATATTTTGGGAGGCCAAAGAAACACTCTATGGTTTGAGAGGAACTAGGTTGGTAGGGGCAATATAGAAGTCCCATGAGAAGGTGTGAAAAATGGAAGAGAATCCTCCTAAGGTGGCAGTTGGGGTGTGCTTTGTGGCTTAGGGCTCGATGACTGTTTGGGGGGTATTGTGGTCCAGCCATCACCTTGGTCTATCGGTTTAGGCTTCTCGATCTGAGGAAGCAATTGAGGAGGATTGGGATGACCCATACGAAGATAATCTTTGATGCGATGGTCCAAAGTCTGACATCGAAAGTAACTGCTGGGAAGGTTAAAATAAATAACCTTTTGTGACCATTAGGTCTACCCAACTTGGATTTTGATGAACACCTTTAGCTCCTTGGAGAGGTCAACCTCCACACACTCTCGTTTGTTAGGGTGAGGGGAGAACCACCTATTTGGTTCAATCACAACCATGCATCCTATGAGAATGATAATTTGGGGAATAAAAGCGTAGAGGTGAACTGGCAAATTGGGAAGCTTAACCCAGATAGGGACATGAAGGGTGACATTGTCCGAAACCTTAAAATTACAGGACCAGGTAGACAAAACCATAAGTTGGTTGTGAAGGAACCAAACATTGGACTTTGTGAGAATCAATTGTGTCTTAGAGGGATCCGTAAAGGTAAACAAGAAGAAACCTTTGGTAAGGTATCAGATTCCAGAGACATGGACACCTAGTGGCTCCCAATGGGTGTGGAGCCAATTTTGGAGGTAATCCTTCGAGGGAATGCAACCAACAAAATAAGCAATGATAGATAAATTTTCATATCACTTACAACATTGTTCAACAACAGTATCAAGAATACTTACCTTTGGAAGGGAGGGGGAGGTTGAGGAATTACCTCATTGTAGACTTTCAGAACAAACTTTCGAGCTCGCTGAGCCACCATTAGCTCCATATCCTACATCAAAAGATGTAGTAAAGTGCATAGAAGCCATAAATATAGGCCCTGCCCACCCAAAGGGTAGTGTGCCGAATTAAATTAATGTATTGTAGCCCTAAAAAAACCTACAGGCCTAACGATATGAACAACATAAATAAAAAATACAAATAAAAAGACACAAATCATAAAATTCTAGTAAAACAATTTCTCCTTTTCCTTGTTGAAAACTCTTCCAAACCCATCAATTTCCTTAAATATAATTCCAATTTTTTCAACCCATCTCATTTTGGCTTAGATTACACCCAACTCTGACGCCATTACATCCATGTAGTGTTGGTTAAGAATACTAGATAAACTAGTGAACAATTTCAACAATCTTTAAAATTCAATCAAACCTTAAATGAAAATTATGGTGTTGAGATGTAAGACACTTGTGATAGGCTAAATTATCACATGGAAGTGATTAAATGTTCTCTGTGTGATGATTATGTGAATTGGTACAACTCATGTCCCGACTATTAAATTGCACACAACATTTATTATGAGGCTGCAAATGTATCATAATAAACCCCAATGGGTAATAAGAATCATTCGTTGTCTCTGGGCAACTCACTTTTAACATTGAGATGATAAATAAAAGATACCAACACAATCACTAGAAGGATATATGAAGTGCAAGCACCATCTAATATTACAAATTACCAGTCTTTAACACAACGATAGATACAATACATACGATAGATTAAAAAAACAAGAAGTAAACTTTCATAACTTGCAATCGTGTCAAAGGATACCCAATGGAGACCAAATGTCAATTACCCAAACCAACAACGCATGTCACTTACGTCAACTGTCTATTGGGATTCACTTGATACGAATATGAATTGAACCTCCTTTCCAGCAAGTTTGTGTGAGAGATCCCATCATGTCCTCCTGATTAGACATTCTGAAGTCCAAGAAATAAGAGCATTTGGTACTCCACTTTAGAAGCTTCTTTTCCACATTATGTTTGTGTGGTCACTCACCCCCCACTATCAATGTTGTTTGAGTACACACTATAAAGTGATTTGCTATTGTGCTGTCCGGCACTGGCCTGCCATTCCATTTATGATTGAGAAGTCAAGTTGCTACATTTTAGATTTGGAGCATCCGTCTAAAATAGCGTCCACGCGCACAAAGGAATGTGGCATTGACAACACCTGGAATTCGTGTATCAAATGCTTTATTTCCATGTTCTACAATTCTTGGTCGTTGGCCATCCAAAAGTACTGTGTATAAAGTGTTTTTCCATTATTTCCACTAAGATTTTTTTTCTCACAAAAGACTCGACATGGGAGGAAATAAATACTCCACACGTTCACTTAAATATTAGAAATGAGATCAATCTCAATATTAAAATTGATATGTAGTATGAGACACGATTTCTAAAAAGAAAATAGAGAAATTTTTATAGTCAAGAGAAAAGAGAAAATTTGAAAGTAAAATGAGATAATAAGTGAATTAAGTTGAATAAGGTTGATTATTCATGCACATGATATTAATAAATATTAAAAATTTATGAACGATTGAAATGATTATTGTTCACTTAAAAAAAGGAATGACATATATAAATAATGAAAGGAACAATGAATAAAAAAATGAGAGAGATTTCAAGCAATGAGAGGTTTTAGGAAAAAAGAGTAAAAACTAACAGAGCAAAGCAAGACTTTTAAAAAATTCAAAATGGGCAATGAAAAGAAACTTTGGTGTTGATGATTGAAGAAAAATTAATTGAATCAAATATAATATTTCGAATATTTCTAATTGTTGTCAAAATCGCCTTACATCAATTTAAATGATGACGATGGAAGTTGTCTGTAGATTTTACCATATCCACATGTTTGACGATTTGATAGAAAAAATCATTGTCAAACTTATACTAGGCACTCTTAAGCTGTCGCGATCGACTAAGTCACAACCTTGCTTCTTGAGTGATGTCATGTCCTATTACTAGGCATGTAATGGGATGTGCCATCCTATCACGCTCTCGCGACTCGACTCGAGCACTTGAATATGAAATCCATCTTCCCTTCGTGAGCATGTGTTGTAGTGACACATGTCACCTTCTCATGAGCTTGCAAGGATCGAAACATAAAGGTATGTCATGATATACTCTATGTTGCGGCATTGCAAATGAGTGACACATGGCTCAGGGACGTCTTCACACCCCTTTGAATTGAGCATAAATGCAAGGTCAACCTGCCTAACAATATATGGTTGCCTCACAAGCCCCACAAATTGGCTTACTACCAAGGCTGGCTAAAAGTCATGAATGTTATGACATTTTGAAAATGCACCATGTTGTGATGTGTTATTGCCTTGTAGACTCATAGGTACCCTTGCTATGAAGACTTTGATTTAAAGCTGTAAGGCTACAAATTTTGTCATGTGGCACTAAGCAAAGGGGTTGCACCCCTTAGGCTAAGTGATGCCCAAAGGTCCATCCATGTGGTGGCTCATGATTAATTTGTAAGCTTGCTGATTGTTCAATTGAAAAGCCTTAGACCCAAATTGTGAATCCATGACTAAACATGTTATTGCCAAGTGGCGAGCTCAAATTACTTTATAATTTTGAAGGCTTTGGGCCCTACGCTAACCATTTTGTGACTTACAAGTGTGTGAGTATGCAAAATTATGACACATGGAATGAAGGGGGCAAGTCTATTTCATGCTCTAGAAAATATGGAAAAAAGCGTTGCAAACTATGTCATGATGTAATAATGATGCATAACTGGGTTAGGCTAACTACACTAACATGCAACTAGGAAGAAAGTTGCAAGAATGTGTCAAGTGGCAGTAATATTCAAGGTAAGATTTTACCTTAGACAATTCATGAAAGAATCTGCCCAAGAGGTTATCCTTTTTCCTTTGCCTTATAATTTTAAGTATGGCATAGCCTGACACTCAAGGTCTAACTCTTTCAGTGCAATCACACGAGTTATATCCAATTGAAAGCTGAATAACAAATCCCTTAAATCATTTGTCCAAGGCTCAACATGATAATGAGCAGCAATCATATCTTTGTCTGATTATCCCTTTCATGATGAGAATGCACAGCATTCTGGACTTTGCTTACTAGTCTGCCCTTTTATGAGGAAGCCAAATAGGTTGCGGAGATCTAACTCAGATCCACTCTTATCCTCCATTATTCCTATAATGATTACATGTTGCATACATATATATATAACCATATATTATCAGGCCTTCCTTTTCTCAATAGTGAGCAGCACTTCAATTTCTTTCGAGTCATTTAATAATGACAAAAATATACAACATTAGAGACTTCTTTACCTTTTACCGATTAATTAAGTGGATGCCAGAACTTAACATAAATTCCTTCATGGATGGCAAGAGTTCATGAGATAAATAACATGCAGGGCTTTAACAACTTAACATCCCAATATACATATAATGTTGATTGCTGGACTGTGCACACATTAAGGCATTAAGCACATGTTGAACTTAATTCTCTTCTTGTCCAAAGTAAGAAGGCATTCAAGACTAATAAAATCCAGTAATTACGATAAGATGAGCTATCACATTCTCATCATCGAGATCTATTGTACTCAAATCTTATTTAGACATTCTGATTCAAAATCATCCATTCATTCTAAGACTATTCCCAAATTATCCAACATGAGATAGATATTAATCATGCTGAGAGATTCAGTCATTCATAAGCCTTATCATGCCATTGCTATTTAGACAAGAATAGATGAATTACTTGTAATGTATCCCATGTCCATATACACAAGTCTATAACCAGAATGCTCAACATTATTATTTCCTCCAAATCCAAATGATTCAACTGCAACTTACAAACCTTACATATTAAACAAACTCAATCCATCGAGAGTCTGAATTCAACTCAGCTATATTACAATATCGCTATTGGATATCATCCTTCCTCAAACACAGCAACAAGAATGGATGGACTGTCACATTCATACTATCAAAGAGTATTGCATCATGCTTGAGAAGTAGAATAGGTAGGGTTTAGCAGCCTGTTATTTAATGCAGCTGTTTTAAGTTGGACAATCACAAATCCTTCTTCGCAAGGATGGGAAGTCCATCGAACACTAAAGTCTAATGTAAGATGGTTATCACCTTCTTACTATCAAACACTGCTCACCTTATCCCCGGAAGGTAGAGCAAACAAGGTTGATTAATATTTTAATTAATACAAGCGATCTAATCCTACAAATCAGAAAGCACAAATATTCCCAAACAATCAGTATAGGGAACTGCAATGTATGATTCCATCCCCAAGGAATGAATCACAGACATTGAACTCTGATTCCTCCTATTATCTCCAAGAGCAAGCAGCAATCATATATGCCTTGGGTAAAGCATCAAGGTCAAGCTAAAGATTAACCTCTAAGAAATCTAGACCTCACAAGTAACCATGAGTACCCTATCATAGTTAGCTCTAGCAATACCAAGATTAATACTCAAATTTACAATCTATATTATACTATTTCAAGGATATGAAAAGCTTCATAAGTTAGAATGCATTCCCCTGAATCAAGGCCTATTTGTTGATCAACAGCCTTCATCATGCTCACACAATGGATCCATCCGAACACCCGCACAGTGTTTACATTAGGTCCATAGGGTGAAGCTGAAGAATTATGTTCACTACTCCAAAGGTTTTCATCAACTTGAGTAATGTGCATCGCTGATCTAAACTAACGTTGTAACATGTTGTTTCAACTTCCCTTTCATGAAAGACTATCTTCCTCTAAAGGAAGAAGAAGAATTAAAAACATGACCAATCAAACACCAATGGGTGACCCAGATAAAAGAACCAGTCTAATTTGTGGAACCCCCTTTATTTCGAAGGGCTTTCTTATATAGCTTTTATGTTATCAGAGGAGTCCCTTGTGATGATTTACTGCCCCAGTTACTTTTGGGCAAATCTCATTAAATCTAAGATTGTGTTCATGTTAATCTTTGATTGCAGGATTACTTGTAATTGCATCTTCTTTTAAAATCATTTACTTTCTAGTGATTTAGAGGGTATGCTATCATTTCTTATCACATTTTTCATTTTTTTTTTGCAAATTATCTGCACCTACATCCTCTCATAATCATTTTTTATCTTATCTACATTTACTTTAGTTATTGAGTAAATCTATTTCTTATCACAATCCACCTACTTCTTGTGAACTCTTTACAAAGTGTATAGGATGCTTGCTTGTCATCAATTTGTTGCAAGTTTATCATTTATCTTAACTTTAAAAAAAAAAACAAATTTCCTCTAACTTGCAATCTTGTTAGTGGACAATTATTAAGATGCATACAATACTAAAATGGCGACCAAATGTCAATTGCCCAAACCAACACATGTCAATTACGTTAACATTTGGTTGGTGGAGAACTCTATTGGGATTCACTTGATAGGAATATGAATTCAAGCTGTTTTTTTTTTTTTGTCTCGTATGTCCGTCCCCTTGAGTGTTCGAATAGACATTCTAAAGTCCAAGAAATAAGAGCATTCGGTACACCACTTTGGAGGGATGCAAATTGAAGCTTCTTTGGTACATTTTATTATGTCGTTTCAACCCACTATCTTGTTCAAAACTTGTTTGAGTACACACTATAAAGTGTTTTTATATCGTGCTGGGTGGCACTGGCAGTATACTCCATTCCATTTATGATTGAGAAGTCAAGTTGCATGATTGACATCTAAAATAGTATCCAATGAGTGTAGCATGGAATTGGTATATCAAATGCTTCTATCAAAGCATGCCATGTTGCGGTGGTCGTCGCCCAAAAAGTACGTGTGTATATTTTATTGCTCTTCGAAGCAATTATATATTTTTTTTTTAGTGACAGAGAAGAGTGTTCTTCCATTATATCCACTCAGATTTTTTTATTCCAAAATAGTTGGATATGGGAGGAAATAAAGATTGTATTTATATTTAAAAATTATTTGGTTTAATTGGTAAAGTTATTTGGTTTACAAAGAATTTATTAAAGATTAATTTTTGCTGTTAGTAAATTTTGATACGTGAAAAGGGATGAGATCGAGATTGTACCATGGACAATTTTGACAGATGTTTACTCCTCCATCCTTAGCTCTTAGCTTAATATCACCGCGTAAAGCAGTGATTCATCAAACAAACAAAAAAAATTACAAATTAGACCAATCTAAATATTAACATTGATATGCACTATCTAACCTTGGATCTTGCAAAAAAGAGATGGAGTATTTAGAGAAATTTATAAAGTGACTTTAATAGAGGAAGATTAAAAATGAAAGTGGAAGGAGAATAAGTGAATCACATTTAAATGAAATTTAATAGATATTTTGAAGAAAGTTGATTATTTACGTATACTTTTTTTTTTTTGAACGATTGAGATAATAATCTTTCTATAAGAAATAAAATGAAGATAAAAAATGTTACAGATTTTAAAAGAATGACATATATAGATAATGAAGTGGATATTAAATTTAAAAAATGAGAAAAAGTTCCAATAATCAGAGGTTTGAAGGAAAAAATAAAAAATAATTAAAATGAGGAAAAACTCGCAGATCAAGGCATGACTTCCAAAAAAATCACAATGGCTAAACAAAGGCATGCGTTTTGGGCACTAAAGAAATGTATTTTGGAAAATAATATAGAGGAGTTAAACAAATGCCTCATCCAGTATTTGGGAAGGTAGAAGAGAGAGTTCACACTAGAAGAATCAGTTAATGTAAAAAATTATATTATGAATAAAATCAAAGAAAATTTTAAATAGACAAGTAGAACCAAGAAATTAATGAGATTTATGAGATAAAAAAAATTAAAAGAAGGAAATACTAGCATCACGAAGATTAAAATATGTCAAAAATAGGCCCATAATAAAAAGAAATACGTTAAGATAGAGAAAAAAATAAGTTTTTGATGCCTTAGTCACAAATAATAAAATAAAAATAAAATGAAGAGAAGGAAAATAGATAAACGATTTTGGAAACCCAAATTTTAGAAGTGGTGTAAAAGAGTGATGTGAAACCACAAACCATAAAAAATGAATAAGAAAATGCTAAACAGGGAAAATCAACATCAAACAAAGAGGACGTAGAAATAGATGAAGCCAGAGGATTCAAACCAGTGAAATATTGGGAGTAACAATTAGGTCCAAAGCACATCAACAAAAAAAGTGTTACTAAATGGGTGAAGCATAAAATCGTGTCCCACTTTTTGGTTGTTTAGGGCCATTATAATGTAAAGTGTATCCAAAGGAAAGCTTAATTTTTTTGATTGACCAAGTCTTCCGACTAGCATCAAGGACTAAATGTTTCCATTCCGTCAAATTCACCTAGGGATCGAACCCAACCTCATCCCTTATGATGCAAGAATTGATCCCTGGTGTGCTCTTTGTGAGCCAAGCATCTTCATGAATTAACCAATGACCTTTCTATAGAAAACTTAATTTTAACTATATGTGTAAGTGTAAGAAGTTGGGAGGCCAAAAAGTAAACTTTTTTCCATCAAAATATTTTTACACAAAAATGCATATGAGTTTTTATACTTTTGGATTAGTAATCAACAAACATGAAGCATAAATGCTCTAAAATATGTATGTGCTAAAACACGTGTGTGTTATAAGGCATATGTGCTATAGCATATATGCACTACTATTATTATAGAAGTTCAAGAAGCACATGGTGAAGAAGTGATTGCGTTTATGCATATTTACTAAAATAGATGTTAAGTATATAAATGTCAACTTACAATCTAAATTTATTTTAGTAAATATAATAAATTAGGGCCACTCTGAATCTTCTAGAATTGGTCTCATAATTCCACAAGTTACCATTTAGATGATAGTTTTTCTAAATCTAATTTGGTCAGTACTTAGTCATTTTCAAGGTTTTAGTATTGAACTTAAGGCTTTCAAGGTGTAATATTTGTAACTAGTGTCTGTTTTATTTTGTAATGATGATGCAAATTGAAGCTTCTTTTCAACATTGATTTCTATTAGATGGGAATTGGGTAATCTAGTTTTATCTTGTTTTGCTTGTAAAGGACAAAAGATAAAAGAAAAATAAAATGAAGAGAAAGAAAATAGAGAAGTGGTTTTAGAAACCCAAATTCTAGAAATGGCGTAAAAGAGTGATGAGAAACCACAAACAATATAAAATGGAGAATAAAGTGCTGAACAAATAAAACCAACATCAAACAAAGAGGAGGTAGAGAAATAGATGAAGCTGGAGGATTCAAATGAGTGGAATATTGGGAGTAACAATTAGATTCAAAGCACATCAATGATAAAGTAAAAGTATAAAAGGATTAAAAAAATGAAGAGAAGGAAAATAGAGAAGTGGTTTTTGAAACCCAAATTATCGAAATGGTGTAAAAGAGTGATGAGAAACTACAAACTATAGAAAATTGAGAAGAAAGCACTGAACAAAAAAAACAACATCAAATAAAGAGGATCTAGAGAAATAGATGAAGCTAGAGGATTCAAACTAGTGGAATATTGGGAGTAACAATTAGGTCCAAAACACATCAACAAAAAAAGTGCTACCAAATGGGTGAAAGCATAAAATTATGTCCCACCTCTTTGTCATTTGGGGCCACTATAATGTAAAGTGTACCTAAATAAAAGCTTAAAATTTTGATTGACCAAGCCTTCAACTTAGCGCCAAAGGTTGAGGGGTTCCATTCCATTAGATTTATCTAGGGATCAAACCCAACCTCATCCCTTATGGTGTCAGGTATTTTTATTTAACAATAATTGATACCTGGTAGCCTCTTTGTGAGCCAAACATCTTCATAGATGAACCAACGACCTTTAGACATAAAACTTAATTTTAACTCTATGTGTAAAAGAGTGACATGAAACAAAAAACTATAGAAAATGGAGAAGAAAGATCTGAACAAATAAAACCAAAATCAAACAAAGAGGAGGTAGAGAAATAGATGAAGCCAAAGGATTCAAACTAGTGGAATATTGGGAATAACAATTAGGTCCAAATCACAGCAACAAAAAAATTATTACCAAATGGGTGAAAGCATAAAATTATGTCCCACTTTTTGGTCATTTGGGGCCATTATACTGTAAAGTGTTCCTAAAGGAAAACTTAATTTTTTTAATTGACCAAGTCTCCAACTTAATGCCAAAGATCGAGGGGTTCCATTCTAGAAAATCCACTTGGGGATTGAACTTGACCTCATCCATTATGGTGTTAGATATTTATATCTAACAAGAATTGATCCCCGGTGGGCTCTTTATGAGCCAAGCATCTTCACCAATGAACCAATGACCTTTTGATAGAAAACATAATTTTAACTATATGTGTAAAAGAGTGATGAGAAACCACAAACCATAAAAAATGGATAAGAAAGTGCTAAACAAATAAAACCAACATCAAACAAAGAGGAGGTAGAGAAATATATGAATTCATAGGATTCAAACTAGTGGAATATTGGGAGTAACAATTAGGTCTAAAGCACATCGATAAAAAAATATTACCAAATGGATGAAAGCATAAAACTATGTCTCACTTATTGGTCATTTAGAGCCATTATAATGTAAAGTGTACCTAAAGGAAAGCTTATTTTTTTTTATAGACCAAGTCTTTGGCTTAGCTCCAAGGACTGAGAGGTTCTATTCCATCAAATTCACATGGGGATTAAACGTGACCTCATCCCTTATGGTGTTAAGTATTTATATTTAACAAGAATTGATCCCTGGTGGGATATTTATAAGCCAAGCATCTTCATCAATGAACCAATGATATTTCAACATAGAACTTAATTTTAATTAAATGCGTAAGTGCAGGCAGTGGGGGGGGGGGCTGAAAAGTGGACATTTTTTTCGTCAAAATGTTATTTACACAAAAAATGCATATAGGGTTTTGTACTTTTGAATTGGTAATCACCAAATTGAAATCATGTATCCACTAAAATATGTATGCACTAAAACATGTGTGCACTATAATGCATGCATGCTATAACATATATATGCTACTATTGCTATAAAAGTTTAAAGGTTTGTAAGAAGCACACATTAAAGAAGTGAATGTGTTTGTACGTATTTACTAAAATAAATGTTAAGTATATAAATGTCAAATTATAATCTAACATTATTTTAATAAATATAATAAATTAGGGCCACTCTGCATCTTTTTGGATTGGTATCATAACTGCACAAATTACCATTTAGAAGATAGTTTTTCTAAATCCAATTTGGTTAGTACTTAGTCATATTCAAGATTTTAGTTTTGAACTCAAGGTTTTTGAGGCATAAATTTTAAAACTGGTATCCATTTTGGGTAAACATATAGTTATTTTTTAGGTTTTGGGGCCTTTCAGATTGATTTCTAACAAACCTTATATCTGCCATAAATAATGAGAGTTACTAGAGGATATTGAATCGTGAATTTTAATATGAATCTAATTGTGACTATATGATATGATATGGGTATAGGTTGGTTATGTTTGAGTTGATTATTGACCCATTTACTCAATTGGTTCAATTAGGGAAGTGATTTGTGTCAATTTAATACATGTGAACCTATTTGCAGCTATATGATGTAAATTGGGGCTCAATTAGCCCTAATGTCACCACTAATTGAACTAATTACATTATTTATTTAATTAGGGATGTAATTTGAACTAATAAGAAATGTTTGTGATGGAAAATACATCTTGCTATATTTATACTATGCAAAAAACATACTAAACAGAAAAATTGGCAGTATCACATCACTATTTTTTACTGTTTAGATCAAGAAAGTGAAAAATAAGATCCAAGAGGCCAAATAGGCACAAAGAGCAAGAGCTATAAGATTGATCGAATTAATCACATGTATACAAATTATATGAATATAAGGCACAAGCAATCAAGGAACTATGTAAAGCAAACATTTTTGCTTATTTTATTTTATTTGAACATTTAGACATTTTTTAATTTAATTTAATTTTTGAATTTGAAGATGTTCTAACCAATGATCCCCTAAAGAGGAGAGTCACAATAAGAACCTGTAATGAGTTTTTTAAGGATAACCTTTCATGGATAAAATGTATTATATATGGATGACTCAAAATTAAAAAAGGCATCAAGTGCTTTAATGTAACTATCTAGTTCACTAATCGTGTAATGTCATGTGGGAGGAATAGCTCTAGGTAACCTAGGAAGGTTTGAAATCTGACAAGGTGTGATATAATTTTGTTCAGAATGTTGTGATTTTATGTGGAACATGTTTATTTTTGTGTATCACCAATTAGAAGATGTTGCATGTGATGGTGTTTCTGTGAACTTAACACCTTTCTTTCTATATGATACTTACTTTTGTATTGGTTACTTTTGATACTTTTACACTTTTTTCTGAATTGGTCGTATGGATAAATTTTACATATGTGAAACAATTATAAATTTGATTTATTCTTGAATAAATTTATAAATGCACTAAGGTGTGGATGGGGAGGAGGAGGTACCATAGATTATATAGGGTACTCATATCTAATTCCTGAAATTGTGACCACTTGGTTTCAATGGAGGTACTTTAAGCATATATGTACTATGGAAGGTACAACACATAGGTTATATAACCAAGGTCATTCTAATATCATGTCAAATGCCTCATTCTATGGTAGAACTAGATAAAAAGTGGATAATATAGAAGGACCCACCTGAAGAGATAACACAATGCACCCCAAAGTAGTTTTTTGTTTTCAATTGAATGTTTTGACATTCTTAGATGTTTATTGCATGTCACATTATGTTTAACCCAATGAATGGAGTAAGTTCATTGTACATGTATTCTTAATTTATCCATTATCACCTAATACACTGTAAATGGGTTGGTTATCAATGTAAGCTCATATGCATAAGGCATGGAAATCAGAATCATCATCCACTATCTCACTATCATCAAAGTTGATCATAGGACATGTTGGGAGGTTTGAATAATTATACCAATAATTCCATCTAATGGATGAACGTATGACTCAGGAGGTGGATGTGCATTATAGCTATGATGCGCTGCTAAATTATCCTTTTTTGTCACATGGTTTGGGAATGGTTCACTTAAAATATTCAACTTAGCATTTTTATTTTGTTGAGGCTTAGTTTCATCTGTAGAAGTGCTTAGCTCAATGACATTGTTAACAAAAAGATCTTGAATGAGGTGTTTGAACTTGAAACATCTATTAGTACAATGTCTATTACATCTGTTGTAATTATAATATGCATTACTATCAAATGATTTACTTTGAGATCTACTCATGTTGACCTCTAGTGGTGGAGGTAGAGTAATGAGATTTCACTCAAGTAAATTTTGTAGCAATTTATGAGGCACTTGTGGTAATATAGAGAATTGACTTCTTGATTGATTTGATGAAACAAGCTTGTTTGAAGGTTGAGAGATAACATTCACTATAATATTTTCATCATTTTTAGTATCTATTGGCTTAAATTTGTAAGATGGTTTGCTTTGAAACTTATTTATGAAATTTGAAGTAGATTTAGGTGCATACTTGAGTTTGTTTAAAGCAATAAGTTTGAATTCTCTTTCTATTATTGTATGACAAAATTCCTCAAATGATCCGAATTTCTTGAAAATGATTGACTCATAGAAAGGTGCTAGTAAACTTTATTTGAAGATATCTTGTAATTCATTATCTTCCAAGGTGCTAGTCATTTTGACAAGCATGGTCTTGTAACAAAGTACATAGTCACTATTAAGCACATTAGTTACTTTCTTAAGTTTATAAATTTGTGCATAGAGAGATGTTTGTCAATGTTGATAGAAAAATGTTTGAGAAATTGATATGTTAATGGATTGAATTCTTTGACTGATTGGATAGATAAATCATAAAACCAACACAAGGCATATTTTTGAGACTTCTAGAAAACAAATTAGTTAGGAACTTGTCATTGAAAGCATAGTCCAAACATGCCATGTGAAAAGATAGAAGGTCTTGTTATAGATATCCTTTACCCTCATATAGTGGAAATTTAGGAGCTATAAATCCTATAGGTAAAGGATATGATGCAATCTTAGGTGCTAACAGATTGTGAAGTAATACTTGTGAATCCATTAATTATCTAGATTTTAGTATACCTAGCTCTAACTACAACACCTTAGCTTGTAAAAATGAAATAATTTGCATGAGGGATATGTAGTAGGCAAAGGAGGTGGTGTATTATGCATCAATATCAAGGATCATGTATGAGTCATTTGGTTAGGCATGGGAATAAATATTTGTTGGAAGCCTTGTGTTGGCCCCAAAACTAAATATGTAGATTTAATAATAGTGTCAATAGTTGAAGTAAAAACACTTATGGTAGGGTTTATAATGAAAAAGAGTGGTTGGTGTTGTACATTGAAAGTAATTTTTTGCTTGTTGTTCAATTTTATAATCTTAGAGGATTTTATTACTTTTGGTATAATTTATGGCATTTGATGGATTCCTACTCAGAATCTAATATATATTCAAGAAGATAATCACAATGAATAAGTCAGCTAAGATTATCACAATGAACAAGATAATCATGAAAGCTTAGAGAGAATCCATCCCGATGAACTTAATCAAGTAGATCATGAATAGTCCAACATTTAATCAGATTATGAGTAGGAATCCATTAAATGCCATAAATTATACCCAAAGTAATAAAATCCTCTTAGATTATAAAATTGAACAACACACACACACACACACACACACACACACACACACACACACACATGAACAAGTTTTTCATAAAAATAAGAGGAACCTTTTTTTGCATTAGGGGAGTCCATATTAAATGTGGTCAAAGGGATTTGAGTATGTTCAATATGGGCCCCAATTAACCTAGCACTACTCTAAAGAGGAATAAGGGAGATAGATATTTTAGATGACATAAAAGAATAACATGGAAAATATATTGTAAACAATAAATGAAAATGGAATAATAGAAAAATAAGGAATTATTTCATGTATGGAGATTAGAAAATTATCCTGAAATCTAAGGTCAAAATAAATTGCTTTCAGTGTTAGATATCAAATATGAGGTCCAAAAAAAGTGCTCTCAGTTTTAGATATTGAATCCATTGTCAAAAGCAAGTTATTTTAGTGTTAGATATTAAATCCTAGGTCAAAAGAAGGTTCTTTTAGTGTCATATGTTTAGGAGTTTATCTAAACCTTAAGACTAAAATTTTAATCAATGCTTGAATAAAATGTATGGGTTCAATAATATGTTTGATCATAATTTGGAATTAATTGGGATATGAACTCTAATTAGATAAAAATGAATTAAAGGGCAACAAATGTTGTAAATGATTTGTAACTAGCTGAATAAAAATAAAATATTTAAATGAATGAACTTCAAATGAATGAAAGAAGCTAACTATGAAAATCACAAAGAAGAAAAAATGACTTAGCTGATTACTATATATTAGGTTGAATGTGCATGATTGAAGATGATTAGAAATGATTAATTTATACATGATTATGTAGGTGAAACTGAAACAAGAACTATCACTGTTATGGGTTAGAATTGACTAGAAACAATCAAGATTGACTATCACTACTGACCTCTATGGGTCGATCTTAACTTTGCATGAAAAATATAAAAATGATGAAATAATCACAT